>OZ024740.1:337431333-337478833 GCA_964016885.1 Eledone cirrhosa | reverse complement strand
AGATGCCTGATGGAGGGTATTCGCTTGGTTGCACGTCTCTGAACAGCTTCTCAGGCGGTCAATGTTCTGAGAAAGATAGGGGTTCCAGACTGGTGATGCAAATTCTAAGTGTGGCCGCACCATAGCCATGTACAGCTTTAAATAGATAGCTGTAGAGTGGCTGACAAAGGTCTTGCTGAGTGATGCTAAGACTCTCGGCCTTCTTGACAATTTTAGAGACGTGCTTCGTCCAACGCAAATCGCTGCTGACCGTAATGCCCAGGTCACATTCACAAGAAGACTTCTTGATATTAGTGTTGTTACTGTTTTTAAAATCTGAGAATCTTCAATGTGGTTGCTCAACCTACTAAAAAAAACAGACAAACCTTCTTCAGATCACACTCTACCATCTTTAAAATGGTGAAGCTTTTATGTGGTCTCTCACTCTGCTATAAATAGTAACCAAACCTTCAACTCAGACCCTATCATCTTCAAAAAGAGGGAATCTCTTTGGTCACTCTTGTTATAAATAGCAGATGAAAACTCCTTAAATCACACTCTACTATCTTAAGAAGTATATGAAGGACACATTGGATTATGTAGTCATAGAAACATAATGCCCCCAAAAAGAAAAGGCTGCTATGTTTATGGCTAGAATGCCTTTGATAAAATATTGGTTCAGTCAGAGTTAACCTGGCATTAAACAAGTACTTTTTTCCCACTGACAATCTATACTCCCTCACTGATTGTGATTACAATATATAATGACAAATGTACAATGTATGCTTATTATATATCCAAATAAACACTGAATACTCTCTTAATGATTATGAATATAATGTATACTCCCTATATGACTCTTTTTACATGATATTCCATTTTATATGTCCACCTTTCTTACTTCACCAAAGTGATAGTCTTAATCATTATATTTGTGTCATAAACATCAAAGTTATACTTTATCTGATCACAAACATCTGTCATACCATACCTGGTCATTAATATCGATATTATTAGCCATATTTTACTTAAACACTCAATCCATTCATCTTCTAAGGTAAAAAAGGAAAAAGAGTCCTTAATTTCAGCTGGAGTCATAGGGGCACTCTCATGACACATGGCATGTCTTGGGCCTTTTAAACCTGGGGCAGCTCTTCCCTTTCCAAGCTGGAAAACAGCCTAGTTCTTCCAGAGAGAGGTGAGAGATAAAGGTATAATGATAGAAGAACTAGCCCCAATACTGGGCTGGTACTTTATTTATCAACCTTGAAATGATGAAAGGCAAAGTTAACCTCAGCAGGATTTGAACTCAGAGTGCAGTGAACAAGAACAAATACCAAGGCATCTTTAATATGACACTCTAACAGCTCTGTGAAATCACCTCCTCAGTTATGTCCTACTTGGTAGCTAAAAATCATTGAGAATTTACATCTCCATTAACATCAATCTAATTGTATGCAAATGAAAGGGTAAGAGGTGTAGCAAGAGTTGCCTCCCTTGTTGTGACGATCACATCACCAATAGAGTAACGCTCTCTAGACAGGAAGTAGCTGGAGTTGCTTCCCGTTGAGGTGGGCAGAGCCCTTTTTGTCACTTCCGTCCCAGGACCTATAAAAGGAATAACTTTCAGCTCTCTACCTCTCATTTGCCTTTCGGCTCCTGGCCTTGCTACACCTCTTACCCTTTCATTTGCATACAATTAGATTGATACACTCATCCTCTTAAGAAAGCTTGCACAGTGCACTTTGCATGTGAATGGAGTTCCACTGAAGCAGGTTGAGAAATTCAAGTATCTCAGGACCGTGTTCGTGAGTGATAGAAGGCAGGAGACTGAGTTAAGTGCAAGAATTGTGGGAGCTGGTGCATTACTGCACTTGGTAATTACAGCATTTGGTAATCAGAAAGGAGGTAGATATAAAAGCCAAATTCGTTATCTTCAATTCAATATTAGCGCCAACCCTTACCTTTGGTAATAAATCTTGGGTAATGACCAAAAAAACATGATCGCAAATACAAACAGCTGAAATGGCTGGTCACGTTTGGGAATCTAGCCAGATCAGTTGAAGACGATTGCTTCTGACAGGACCTGCTGGAAGGAGGGTTTAAGGAGGCTCTGCCCCCCCCCCCCCCCCCTCCGACTCTCTCAGGAATATGTGGGAGGAGGAGAAGAAGAAGAGCTAAGAAAGACATGGCTAAAAATGATGGAAAAGGAAATTAAAACCAAGTGTATTGTGAGAGGGATGCAGACAATAGGGGACAATGAAGAAGCTTGTTAAAAGATTTGTTGTTGTATATCTGGTCATTCAAATCAATTATATCTTATTTGTTCCCTCTAACATCAGTCACCTTATATTATCACTCATCTTATATTATTATTTATATCAGCCATATCTTACCTGGTT
Source organism: Eledone cirrhosa (assembly GCA_964016885.1). NCBI lineage: Eukaryota > Metazoa > Mollusca > Cephalopoda > Octopoda > Eledonidae > Eledone > Eledone cirrhosa. Next base: position 337,476,452 of record OZ024740.1, on the reverse strand, counting down.
GCTAACAGCAGAAATAAACCTTTTGTATTCTCACTATCAATTATATCTTACCTGGTCGTTAACATCAAAGTGATGCACCTGTTCATCATAATATCCATTGCTCCTTAGAATTGTGTGGATCTTCTCTGCATAAGACTTGACAGAATCACAGATCAACTGTAAACAACAATTTTATTACTTCATTAGAATAAAAAACAATATTTTAAGAATGTGATATCACAAAGGTTTTCCTACTAACAGTTCAATAAATCATTTCAATTCTGCATTATGGTCTATTGTTGTTAAAAAGAAGCAACAAGTCTCTGAAGCAACAATACCCAAAACACCCATAACTACCTCAACTAAAACCAACCTCTGAACTACATAGATTACCTCATACACATACAAGTAGAAAGCCATTTAGCAGCTTATAGACTTCATTTCATGATTTCTCCTACAGTTAAAAATAAAAGGTACTGCTAATAACTCCTGTATGTTTATCTCATCTGAAAACATAGTCAGATAGAGAGTCCAATATAGAATTTATGCATCCATTATTTGTACATATAACACAATATTGAGTTCCTGCTAAGCACCTATATACATCAACTAAGGCCATTTCTTAGATGGCTCTGGGACTTTGTGGTTTCTGTTATTAAATAGCACTTTGGAAAGCATTTCCCCAAAATTACAAATGACTGTACAATATTCCGCAGAGAAAACAATTCAATAATAATTTATACTTTTAGTATTCTCTCACCCTTCATTTAAAACCCACCCCATTCTTTACTGTATTGCTGTCATTTAAATACATGAACCCACTTTTGTAACCTACCTCTTATAATAATTATAACTGTGGTTGTAGTTGTTGTTGTGATGGTGATTGTGGATGTGGCTGCACTTATCATTGTGGTTGTGGTTGTGATTGTAATTATAGCTGCTGTTGTGGTTATTGTTGTAGCTCTAGTTGTAGTTGTGGTTACAGTTGGGGTTGTGGTAGTTGTGATTATTGTTGTAGTTGTGGTTACAGTTGTGGTTGTGGTAGTTGTGATTATTGTTGTAGTTGTGGTTACAGTTGTGGTTGTGGTAGTTGTGATTATTGTTGTAGTTGTGGTTACAGTTGTGGTTGTGGTAGTTGTGATTATTGTTGTAGTTGTGGTTACAGTTGTGGTTGTGGTAGTTGTGATTATTGTTGTAGTTGTGGTTACAGTTGTGGTTGTGGTAGTTGTGATTATTGTTGTAGTTGTGGTTACAGTTGTGGTTGTGGTTGTGGTAGTTGTGATTATTGTTGTAGTTGTGTCTGTAGCTGTGGTTGTGGTTGTAATTTTAGCTATTGTTGTGGTAGTATTTATCATTGGAGTTGTAGTTATGTCTGTAGTAGTAGTTGTAGTCAGATTTGTATTTGTAGCTATGGTTATACCTGTGATTGTGGTTGTATTAACAATATTTGTAAATGTATTTGTGTGTAGTATGAGCAACAGGATTGGTTGTAGTTAAAAGAGAGTCTATGACTGTATTTGTGATGGTAGTGTATCTATGACAGAATGCTTACATCTGTTATCTTGGTAATTGCCATCATAGCAACATCTGCATTGTTGTAGTCAATCTCCCGCCACTCTTGTGTTATCTATAGAATAATAAAATAACAAAACAGTAGAATATGTTAAATAATGTTATAAATGAATAGTAGAATAATTAGTTAGCTAGAATAAAGGATCCAAGGTGAAATAATAGACTGGCAGACTCTATGTAAGAAAGTGGACTAAGTTTGTGTGCTGTGAGCATGAACATATTTTAATACTGTGGCTAGTTGAATAGTTGTAATGAAGTTGAACATGTCTCATTGTTTAACTCCAGTAGGGCTTTGATCAGGAAGAACTATAGTCAAGAACATTCCAGCATTGACCTTCCTTCTTTTTAAGACTATAGTGTTTGAATTAAGGATGATTTTGGTGTTATTTTGAGCAGATTTGAGTGATCACATAGTGACTTCCTTGTTGATTCAGGGATGAAAAGTATAAGAATAAGGTAGAGGGAAGGATATGGTGCATGACACTGACTTCAGGGACAAAGGGAAAGAGAACATGAATGTGGAGGGTAAAAAATTGATGTTTGTTGGGTTTTTCCCATGTCTCTATTTCTAGTGACAAGAAGGCAAGTGATAGAATTTAAACTCACAGCCAAAACTGATACTGTGCAACAACCTGGTCAATTCCCTAACTGGACCTTTATTTAGCAACCCTAAAAGAATGAAAGGCAAAGCTGACCTCAATGGGATTTGAACTCAATATGCAGAGTGCCAGAACAAATACCAGAAGGCATTTAATCCAACATTCTAACAACACTGCCAGTTTTATGACTCAGTATTTTAGAACTTGAACCTCAGACACACTCAGTATGAATAAAATCTAGATGCTAAGAATGCATTATATATCGATTTTATCTATCCAACTTACTTAAACCCTTAGTAGCAGTAGTTTTACAAGCAATATGTCCATAGACATTAAAAAAGATTATTTCGTCACAGATGAAATCCCAACACAAGATTGAAATCTGTTGAGCTGATACTTCTTTTTCTGTCTTCAAATATACTGTATACAGTGACAAGATGTATACACTGTGATACAATGACAAGATGTGTTCACAAAGATACTGTATACAATGACAAGGTGTATACACCTGTGTGTACACACAGTGTCGGCTAAAAATGTATAGATATATTCTGTAGCACAGTATAAGCATTGAAACAAAACACAATTAAGACATTAATGATTTGTTAATTTGAATTAGTTGCAAAGAATACGTTATATATGCAAACTGGTCTACCCAATTAACAAAACAAACCCTTAGTACTAGTAAAAACTATGCAGTGTGAAAATACCTCAACAGATTAAGATCTGGTGCTGGATGTGCAAAAGTCAATCTTGCAAAATGCAGCGTCAAACCACAGACTATGCAGCACCTCCTGATATGCCCTCTGCTGGAACACCCCTGCACAGCATTGGACTTGGTAGAGTTTAATGAGAAAGGATAGCAATGTGTTCAGTTGTGGCGGAACCACATCTAGCCAAGCTTTGTAACTGACACTCTTGAGGACACGATAAGAAGAAGTAAGAGTGAGTATAGAGACAGTATTTGCATGGGAAGTTAGAGAGAGTATTCAGTTGATGACGAAATTCCAACACAGAATTGAAATTTTATTTACTTAAGAGTTCTATAAATAACATTGCAAATAATTAAAAAGAGAAAGAAAAAGGAAAGGAAAAAAGGAAAGAGAAAAAGAAATAAGAACAAACACACAAGCAGTCTTTTTCTGTCCATGAAAATATTGTATATACAAAGTATTTATATCTGTGTATACATACAGTGTTAACTAAACAAACTATATAGATATATTCTGCAGCAAAATTTCGCACTGAAACAAACACCATTAATACATCAGTACCATATAAAGAGAAGTGTATCATCTCAGGTCTTCTTCAATAACAAACAGATCTAATATTCACTTATCTAATATATATTAATCTATCATTAACAGATCTAACATAAGCTAGTATTTTATCAATTGGCAGAATCACTTGATATAAACCTTTATGTTCAGAGTTCAAATCCTGCTGAAGTCATCTTTACCTTTCACCTTTTCAGAATCAATAAAATAAAGTATCATTTCCCTATAAACAATCCTTGATTTTAATGGAATTATAATAAAAGCTGGTTTACCATCACTTTGTTATAGGATGATAGTTTACTTAGTTGAAAATATGACTAAGAGTTGATATATTTGGGGATGGTTCTTTTGCCAATTTTTCCAATAAAAACACATGCACTATTTGATTTTCCCTTCAGCTTCATTATTATTATTATTATTATTATTATCTATTTTGTTATTATTTATTATTATTATTATTATTATTATTTATTTTGCAAGGCGGTGGATTGGCAGTATCGGTAGAGGGTCGGACGCCATGCTTTACAGCAAAGAGTTACGGCCCTTTATGGTCTGAGTTCAAATCTCGCAAAGGTTAACTTCGCCTTTCATCCTTATGGGATCGATAAAATAAAGTACCAGTAATACACTGAGATAATTACTGACCTTGTGCCAAAAGTAGAAACAATTATTATCTATTTTGTCAAAACACTGGTTCTATCCTGATTTATATATATATATATTGTATTTATTTATTTATATATATATATATATATATATATATATATATATATATATATATATATACATACATACATATAAGACACTGAACCCTCACTGTAAAGTGAATGTGTAAAAGACATGGCAAAAAGCACCCAGCCAACACTGTCAATGTGATTGGTGTTAGGAAGGGCATCCAGCCATAGAAAACGAGCCAGAAACACCCCTATATGAGCGAGATGTGGTCACCTGACACAACTTGCTTCTAAATACGACCCATCTAACCCATGCTAGCATGGAAGATGATGATGATGATCATCATCATCATGTGACAAGCAACATATTTTTTTTATTATCTTTGATTTTTTAGAAAATCTATGATACTGAAAGCAAATATGAGTTGGCATTGATAAGGGCATTTGGCTGTAGAAAAACTTCTTCAAACAATCTCATCCAACACATGTAGGTATCAAAGAAGCAGACATAAAGATGATTATGATGAGGGTGAATACATTATTGATTAACCCACCCCACTGCCCACCCACCAAAAAAAATATTTATCAATAAAGTAGCTATTAAAGCCAGATGTAGACTATGTATTGGTACAAATCTCAAATGTAATTCACGTTGAATATTTACAGTTCAGCAGTGAAGTTGTAAAAACAAAAGAATTGAAGATTATAGATATATATATGTTTATATATATATATATATATATATATGTATGTGTGTGTGTGTGTATGTATATATATGTATGCATGTTCTTCTGGTTTTATGATTTTATGAATTTTTACCCATAGTGAGAGAGTCAGTTTCTAACATAGACACATTGTACTAGTAATTTCCTAACTAGTCGTGTTCTTTCCGGTTCTGTGAAGCCCAGCTTCTCAAGATTTGTACTGAAGCAGTTACTAACATAACCCAGTGCCCAAATGATCACAGGTATAAATCTAAAGGTATAGTCAGGGTGAAATATCTGCAGATTCCTCATGTTCTGCATAGAATTCTCCTTTTTGCTAATCTTTAATATTATATTGACATCTGCTGGGCAGCTAACTTCCATTACTGTGCATACCTTCTTTTCTCTGGGTGTGGGTTTTTGATTATCATGCAGGGAGTATCTCTCACGGAGTTCCTTCCCAACTCTCATGATCTTATCTGTATCATGCAGACAGACTTGCTCAATAGATGGGCTCCTACATTTGGAGGTTCATTGATGTTGTCGGGGGAACATATATTCTGCCTCCCATATTATGATATATTTTCCAAAAACTCGATATGAAAGCTCCACGGTAATGTTTGAACATGTGATTGTATCATTTCAACATAGATTATAAGTAAGTTTTATATTGACAACACAACCTTGAAATCTAAATACCTAGTAATTGCCTAGAAAAATGAACTATTTAATAACACAACTGAAATAAATCAATTTGATTAGCTTTTTAATTCTGTCAATATTTAATCTCATATATATCTCAGTAGTTTAGCCTGTAGAAGACACCAGCCTTTCAATAACTCATATCATTCTACATCCCACTCTGCAAATTCCCAATAGTCTCATTTCCCATTGGCATTATTTCTGGTTAGTGGAACATCGCTACAAAGAACTTAACGAAGATTAGCAAATCTAAATTGTCCCTGCTCGTATGATTTAGGTAAAAGCATTTTAGTTATTTGAAAATAAGCCAGAATCAATAAGGAAAATTGAAGACTTGTAGTTTCTTCAACTATCAATCATTATATGTATGGCACTAGACAGATGCTTGGAACAGCCACAGCAGTACTAGACAATATTATGTCAAATCTAATCAATAGCAGGACACTCAAATTTGGTTTCTCTTTAATTTCACAGTTTCTGGCTAAAGACCAGAGATGTTAAGAAAATTTGAGGGTCAGTATGATACCATAATGTCAGGTAGTAGAGGAAAAATAGAGAGTTCTATTGAAATTATTTTCTATTTTGTTTTGTTTATTGAATTATTTGATTGTTACTGATTTTACATCTAATTTTCCATGTTGGCCATGTTTGAAATATTTGAACATCTGTAAATTGTCAGAACAGTTGCTTTTATGTCTTCTTTATATCTACTACTAGCTATTCAACAAGGAAATAAAATAGAACTTAGCTTGTCAAACATGCAGAAAGAAATAAGGAGTATATGTCATATGACATGATATATGACCAGATATGTTATATATTTATTCATCCATTAGTACTTCAACAGTGAAAAAGATAAAAAAAATTGTCTGATATGTTCATGCATTTTGCCAAGACTCCCTTCCAAAACCATTAAGGAAGGTGAAGAAGAGGCAGAAAACGGAAAATCCTTGTCCAACAACATCAATGACTGGACAGATTTCAACATTGCAACTCTACTGCATATGACAGATGTCAGAGACCACTGGTGATTGCTGACTGTCAGAATATCATGAGTGGCACTCCGATGACTAGCTGCACCAGCTATAGGAAGATGATAATGAAGACTCTGATTACATATGTGCTGTGCAATCATTGATATTTCAAAAGGTATTTGGTGCCATAACAGGGAATATCCTGTTAAACAAGATGTTCCCTACTATTCTTATGGAGGCCAGCATTTCTGTGGGGTTAAGAAATTTGCTTCACAACCATACAGCTTTGGGTTTGGGTTTGAGTTTGATCCCACTGTTTAGTACCATAAATTTCAGTTGACTAATGCCTTGTGGACGGAATTTAGTAAACAAAAACTGTGCCAAAGCTTATCAAACACACTTTCAAGCTTACGGAAACACATAGACACACACACACACCCATTCTCTCTCTTTCACAGATGCTCATATATATATATATCATCATCATCATCATCATCGTTTAACATCTATTTTCCACGCTAGCATGGGTTAGACAGTATATATATATATATATGTGCATGTGTGTAGGATTGAGAGGTCTCTTCAGTTGTGTCAAGAGCAAGACAATCTCTCTAGTGTTGGTGCCATGATAAAATGCATTCAATACACTCTGTAAAGTGGTTGCTGATATGAAAGGCATCCAGCCATAGAAGACTTGCCAAACATAGGATTGAGTGGGCTCTTCAGCTGTGTCAAATACATGACAACCTCCCTAATGCTAGTAACATGAAAAATGCTCCCAGTGCACTCTGCAGAAGAGGGGGACATTTATAAGCAAGATGCAGCCTCTGGACTGTGAGAGTCTTAGTAACAATTTAGACTTATGTGCAACAAATAAATCAACCAAAATGGCAAGTCTTCCCATTTTACCTTTGTTCAGACAAATCCATGGATCAAACATGGATAAATAAATAAAATAACTGAATAAACTTAAACAAGATATATTCACTAATAACTATTCACATGCAAACACATAACTATATACATACATATGCATACATACATACATACATATACATACATACATACATACATACATACATACATACATACATACATACATACATACATGGTGGCTGCCAACTCGTTTTCGAGTATGGCCACTACTTTATATCCATATAGGAGAACCCCTACCAATGTGCTGAACGAGTGTGACTTTTTAGTCCAGCCAGCGACTTGAAAACTCTGGTACAAACACTACACTTGTGACAATTATTGACACATAGTGCTGGGCCCATGGTACTATGTGACGACAAGTGCAGAGAGATCTCCAGATATAAAGCAATGCCTGTGCCGTGAAGCTTTTATAGTGAGCAAAGGCACTGCACAAAGCCAGTTCCACTCTCTTAACCAAGATGATATTTACCAAAAAGAAGAACAAGTCAACATCATTGGATACCATCAGGGTTGCAGGTGTTATATCAGAGTTTTCCTTCTCCTAGAATTCTGCCTTGACAAAGGCTCAGGGGTCATTTCACCTGGTGATTTTGGATGGCCATTGACTCTTAAGAGCTCCTTTGCCCTTTGACAGGTTTTGTTTTTAGTCCTGCAGGATGTTCAAAGTCACCCTCCTCACCAAGAAACCTTGGTGGGGTTGCCAGTTTAGTCGCCAACGACCCGACCATGAGACAGGTTGTACTGGGATACATGTTACCAGTAGCACCAACTGGTGACCTGACATACATACATACATACATACATACATACATACATACATACATACATACATACCTACATGATGGCTGCAAACTTTGCTAAGAGTATTGCAATCGCTTGTCAGATACAGATGTGTGATGCTTAGATATGGCTTTTCAAACCTGCTAGAGACTTGCACTCCTTCACACATTCACAATAACTATGGACCTCCATGGCCTCAGGTCTTGCATCAGATTGCCTATGAACCTTCACAGCCTTTCTTTTGCCAATCGCAGCTTGATGCGGACAAACCACATTGCTCTCTCTCTCTCTCTCTCTCATTCCTCTATTCTAACATTGGAACAACAGAGATTTGATTCCTGTTGCACGGTCAATACTTCTAGACATAGTCCTTCCCTCACGCAAGAAACTATGTTACAGTTTTATATTGTGAAGTATTGTGGGAAGCAGACAATTGTTGATCTATTTTCTCCTCCTCTTCCCTTCTCTCTCTCTCTATAACCCTCTCATTTCTCATCTCACACTTTGACCCTCTTTCTCCCTCTCTCCGTTCAATTTGTGGTTATATCTTAAGTCCCCCACCCCCCATACACACAAAATTTGTTTACTATGCAAATAGTATCCCGCTGTTTCAGCTACCTTTTGCACTGAGAATATGTATATGTATGTATGTATGTGTGTGTGTGTGTATATACACAAGTAAATAATTGTTTCTACTTTAGGCACAAGGCCAGCAATTACCCAGTAATTTTATCGACCCCGTAAGGATGAAAGGCAAAGTTAACCTCGGCGGGATTTGAACTCAGACTGTAAAGGGACGTAACTATGCTAGAAAGCATGGCATCCAACCCTCTACCGATACTATATACAGCACTTAATTACATATAAATCAAATAAATTTAACAAATGACTGAAATTCCTAAAATGGAATATTTTACTCATATATTATCTGAGCGTAAATAATATTTTTCTTAAAACATAGATTTCAAAGAAAAAAATTTAACATCATCACTGCCACCACTGAAGGCGTGTGGCTGAGTGGTTAGAGAATTGGATTCGCAATCATAAGGTTGTGAGTTCGATTCCTGGACCAGGTGATGCGTTATGTCCTTGGGCAAGACACTTTATTTCACGTTGCTCCTTCTACCTGGAGTTGCGACCGATAGATAGTATTAGCAATTGGAAAGACCGACGGAAACATTGTTCCCTCGGTCCGATTTGACGAAAGTCGATCGACTCCTACTGCCACCACTGCTGCTCCCCCTCTCCCTCATTCTCTCTCTCTCTCTCTCTCTCAAACACATAGGCTCTTACCATCCCCTTTCCACATCATGACAGAAGTTTTAAAAAGTAATTCACCATTTAACTCTTTCCTTCTCTCTCTCCCTCTCACATACAAACTCTTACCATCCCTCTTCACACTGTAATCCACAATTTACACCATACACCTATTATTAGCACTTTAATAAAATAGATATTGTGACCATCTTCAACCAATCAAACCAATTAAACAAAATCTTATGAATGTTTAAATTCTGATCAGGGACCATTAAGGCATAGCTCCACATCTCTCCATCTTACACAATTTTTGAAAATCTTTATATTGTGAAACTGGCTAAGTTATTGTAAAGCCTCCAAGTGCTTTTCATCTTCTTTTCTGTATACTTCTAAGTTTGTGAGAAAAGCAACTTATTTACAATAAAACTCACCTCCTACATATATACATATGTACAGATAAATATATACATATACATATATATATATATATATATATATATATATAGATATATATATATACATATATATATATATATATATATATATATATACATATATATATATATACATATATATATATAGATATATATATACATATATATACACATATATATATGTATATATATATCTATATATATATACATATATATATATATATATATACATATACATATATATATACATATACATATATATATATATATATATACATATATATATATATATACATATATATTAGAAAGTGAGGTTTTTTTTACAAAATGAAAAATAACCGAGGTGTCCTACACGAGTGGAAGTATAAAGAAAAAGGGATGAAATCGAAAATGCAACTGAAGTCTTATTTTTAAAAAAAATAAGACTTCAGTTGCATTTTCGATTTCATCCCTTTTTCTTTATACATATATATATATAGATATATATATACATATATATACACATATATACACATATATATATACATATATATACACATGTATACATATATATATATATACATATAGATATACATATATATATATACATATAGATATACATATATATATACATATATATACACATATATATATATACATATATATATACATATATATACACATATATATATATATATACATATATATAGAGAGAGAGAGAGAAGAGAGAGAGAGAGAGAGAGAGAGAAAGAGAGAGAGAGAATTAGGATGTAGCTTCGGGCATAGCTGTATACAGATATGTATTGGAATTTTGTATTTCTAAAGAAATACGGTTTGTTTTCTGATGGACACCACCAGGCTGTGATAGCCTTGGGTGTTTTTGCATATCTACAGCTATATATACATATAAACATACATATATATATACATATTTATACATGTTTACATATATACACATATATACACATATATATATTTATACGTATATACACATATATATATATATATACACATATATACACATATATATATTTATACATATATACACATATATATATATATATATATATATTTATACATATATACATATATATATATATATATATATATTCATTCTTTAAAGTTTGAATTTTGCAAAACCACTATACGTATTTCAATGGCCCAGTTTATTCATCTGATCATGATGCAAGGCTTAGGCGATTTCATCAGGTCTATTGCAAAATTAGTTATATAGATAACATGATTATCGCAAGCATAAACAGAGACTAGAGGATAAATTTGGTTCAGAGATGGCTTGCCAATTCAGTGTTATTTTAATGATAATGATTTATATAACGTTGAGTGCTTTAATTTATTACACCATCAGTTACTAACTGGAATGACCAGTTCTACCCATTAGTAAACAACATAACATAAATGCAACATGATCCATGGGTTAGACGAGTTGTCTCATGATGAGACAAGCCAGATCAGATGACCATGTCTTGCTTATACAGAACTGATTCTGGCTTGGTTTCTATGGCTGGATGCCCTTCCTAACACTATCCACATTTAAGTTCTTTGCCGTGGCACCTACACAACCACTTTACATACACACACACATACATACACAGGGAGAAGAAACCATGCACTGTAGTGGAAATTAGCTGCCCAGCAGATTCCAATATAATATCAAAGATTAGCGAAAAGGAGAATATTTATGCAGAACTGATGAGAAATCTGCAGATACTCCACCCTGATTACACCTGCAGATTTATGCCTGTGAATATTGGGGCACTGGGGTATGTTAGTAACTGCCTCAATACAAATCTTGAGAAGCTAGGCTTCACAGGAACAGAAAGAACACAACTAGTTAGAAAATTACAAGTACAATCCATTAATGGAACAGTAAAAATATGTAAAACATTCCAAAAATGTTGCATCTAATAACTGCATATACACATGTACAGATACAAAGCATGTACACATGCACACATACAACTCAAAACATACACATCCACACATACAATAACATCCATATCTACACATGCATGCATACATACATATCTACCTAGTTGATGTTTTGTAAATTCCAATGAGAGAGTCTTGTGTCTATGTTAGAAACTGACTCTCTCTCTCTATTGGGAAAAAATTTGTGAAATTATAAAACCAGAAGAACATACATACATACATACATACATACATATATATATATATATATATATATATATATATATATATATATACACACAGTGACATAAATTGTGGAATAAGTGTCATGTTACTCTGAATTAAGAGAAAGTTTTAAGATTCTTTAATGATTTTTGAAACTGCTAAAGAAATCTAGAGATCTTGCACACACTAGATTTAATGACATTCTTGACAGACTGAATTATTAGGTTCTTTACAAGGGGAAAGTTTCATTTCACCTAATGATTGCAGATTTATGGGCTAAACTGTATATATGCTGTCTTTTGTATGTGTATTGTCTTCTGTGTATGTTAAGTCTGCAGTATGTCTATAGAGTTTTGTTTATGTATAGTACATATGTGTGTGTGTATGAGTGTGTGTGCTTGTGTGTTGTGGGTGCGTGTGTGTATGAGTGTGCTTGTGTTTTGTGGGTGTGTGTGTGTGTATGAGGTATTGCCTTCTATGTACAATCTCTATATATGTATATATGTACAATCTTCTGTGTGTGTTTGTATAGTATAGTCTTCTATGTACAATATATATGTATATATGTACAATCTAGTGTGTGTGTGTGTTTGTGTGTCTGTGTAGTATAGTCTTCTATGAACAATCTCTATATATGTATATATATATACAATCTTCTGTGTGTGTGTGTGTAGTAGTCAATATTTGTATAATATTCTGTGTAGTTGTATGTACAGTAGTTTTTGTGTGTATTTTAATTTATATATGTATATTATTTTGTGTGCATGCATTAGTCTGTATGTGTACATCCAACTGTGTGTGTAAACTTCTATATATGTACAGTAGTCATTGCTGTCTGTGTAAATATATTATATATATATATATATATGTTATATATATATATATTATATAGTAATAATAATAAATTTGAAGACTAAAATCCAAAGAGGGCTCGATAAGGATAAATATATATCAAATATATAAGAACCGTAGAGCAAATATTTATTAAAATAACAGATTAAAGTTTAAGCAAAGAATCGCTGCTTTCACCCCTAACGGGGTCTTCTGAAACTAAAAAATCAATCTGTGAACGCAGAATTAAATATTTCAAAAAACATTGCAACCGAAAGAAGACAGGAAGACGATACTTTGGTTCCTGGAAACGTTCCCTGGCAAAGAACGAAAAAAAAACGAAGTTAATACGTCATTATTTGGAGCGGTGAAAACAATTACACGCAAAGACAAAACCACGTTTATGGTATAAATGAAGTCGTAGACTAATATTCTATTAAGTGGTTCGTGGAGACGTTCTCTGGTAAAGCCCCACATTATACCCTAACGGATAGTACGAACTATATGCGGATATTTTACGTCTTGATGTGGTAGCTAAGTTTATGTTATGTTTATACCATTACTTATTTGTATAGGTAAGTATATATTACCTGTATGTTTTGTGAAGCTACGTATACTTTCTAGTACGTATATTTGCTTGTATATGTTATAGGCGTATATATTATATATACTGGTACATGTGCATATGGTTATGTGTATATGTGAGTTTTGCGTCTGTGTGAGTATGCGGGTTCGTACCTATGTAGGGTGTGTGTATATGTGTACTTTGTGTTTTGGTTGACGTACGTCTGCGAACATATGTGTATTTACATGTAGGTATGTGTGCGTGCGCGTTATATACGTATTTATTTATTTATATACGTTTATTTAATTATATGTATACACGCACACACACACATATATATATATTTTTTAATATATATTTTTATGTATATTTGGTGTATACGTTCGTATGTGTGCGGGTACAGGCGTTGTGTGGGTTCTGTATGTGCATGCGTGTTTTTTTGTGTACGTGCTTGTATTTGCATACCCATTGGGAGTTTTTTCGCGTATGCATGTGTATGTACGTATATGAATGCGTTCATGTATCTATATATTAATTTCAACAACGTCAGTATTCCGTGTGTCATATTTCTCGATTATCATTGGTTCATAGGTTTCAAACGACTCCGTCCAGCTCAACGACGCCAAACTTAAATTAATACGCATAATGCTAATGAGGGGGTGAGAGGGGAGAGTAAGAAACAGAGAGGCAAAGTGAACGCTGTAACTATTACCATGTGTGCGTGTGTATGTACGTGCGCGTATGTTTATGTGTGTGTGCGTGCGTGCAGCGTTCCACAGAAAGTAAAAACTATCAACATGTGTGAGTGTGTAAGTGTGTGTAAGTGCACGGGTGCATGTGCGCGTTTCCATGCGTGTATGTGTGTGTACGTGGGGCGTTCCACAATCGGCACACAGTTTATCTGTCTGTGTGCTTGTCTGTCAGTCTAACATACACAGAGTTGTGAAGGGAGTAAATAAGGACCTTTTTTTACATTGACGAACATCTTTTATATTTATTATTGTGTCATTTTTTGACAATTGCTCGAAATGAATACTGATAATAAAAGCAATTCGAATTTATCAAACAGTGCACTACAGCGGCGACGGCGTGCATCAGGAATGAAGAAAAACGGGCTGAACAGGGCCATCGGAACGCCGAACTTCAGAGGCGAAGACGTGCCGCCATGAATGAAGAGGAGCTGGCTGAACAACGCCAACGAAACACTGGAGTCAAGCAGCGACGGCGTGCTGCGATGGTTGAAGACAAACTGGCTGAGCATCATCTTTTATATTAATTATCTATATCTATATCTACATATAATATAAAAGATTGGAACTTCCATCGTCCTTTTGAGAAACGTGGAACAACCACGTCTATGCAATGATACACGTTTTACAGTCAGGCAGAAGATGAACCATCTCCTAGAGGTCACTATTCTAGGTGAGAGCACAGACAAACATCCAATACAGTCCTTTTCTCTTTTACCTGTCTTCTCTATCATCTGTTTACTAGTATATATATACTAGCTAGTATATTTAATTTCAATTACAACTGTAATTTATTTACATTATTCTTAACTCTGAAGCCGAGAATCATTCGGTTTCCTAAATAGAATTTTAGTCTACGACTTCAGTTATACCATAAACGTGGTTTTGCCTTTGCATGTAATTGTTCTCACCGCTCCACATATTGACGTATTATCTTCGTTTTTTTCGTTCATTGCCAGAGAACGTCTTCACGAACCACCTACTAGAATATTAGTCTACGACTTCATTTATACCATAAACGTGGTTTTGTCTTTGCGTGTAATTGTTTTCACCGCTCCAAATAATGACGTATTAACTTCGTTTTTTTTTCGTTCTTTGCCAGGGAACGTTTCTACGAACCAAAGTATCGTCTTCCTGTCTTCCTTCGGTTGCAACGTTTTTCGAAATATTTACTTCTGCGTTCACAGATTGATTTTTTTAGTTTCAGAAGATCCCGTTAAAGGTGAAAGCAGCGATTCTTTGCTTAAACTTTAATCTGTTATTTTAATATATATATATATATATATATATATATATATATATATATATATATATATATATATATATATATATATATATATATATATATATATATATATACACAGTATTCTGTGTGTATACAATCTTCTGAACATATACAGTTATCTGTGTGTGTGCAACAGTATGTGTGTATACAGTAGTATCTATGTATACAGAATCCTGTATATGCTGTCTTCTGTGTGTATACAGTATTTTATGTGTATACAAAATTCTATATGTACAGTATTCTTTGGTTGTGTTATAATAGCCTGTCAGTGTACAGTGGTTTGTGTATGTACATTTTTTGTGTATATAGCAACGAGTGGTTACAGTAGATTGCATATGGATTTATATGAATTTATATGTGCGTCAGTGAGGCAGTGGTATAACTACCCTCCTAAATTCAAGCAAAATGGTGGGCATAATTTAAGTGAAGCAAGAAAAAATGGCCAGATATAGAAAAAAAGATAAACTGTTAATGATAACAAATTATATGCCAGCTAATTGTTAACAAAAATTCCTCTGATAAACAACTTTCTTAAATTTGTCGCCATAATTTTTTTCAATATTAGAATAATTCACCAATGCTCTTATTTCTCAGGAACAGCCTCAGCCAATACTTCCATGGAAAGACTGTGTGTGTTAAAACACCTAGAAGAATAGTAACAGTAATCAAGGAAACTCTTACAAACTGCAGAAATGAAGAAAAATTTGAAAGCATTTGGAAATAGACGAAAATGTAGGTTAAAGTATCAACGAAATCACCCAAGGGGCATTATTCACTTTCAAGGAAGCAAAAGTTCCACAGAGAAAAAGGTGTTCCATCGATAACAAACATTGACCAGTGAATCACATTGCCAAAGACTGCCATCACATATTTCATTCTGGATAAGGATATTGTGGAAATGAATCACAATGTAATGGTTATGACAAAGGCATATTTTATACACTCAGTGATATTATCATCAATGTAGAACATCATACGATTCCCAACAACACTATCAAATTATTGTATCACATTTGGTTGTTTGTCTAGATCTCCTAAAAGGAGGAAAGACAATTTATACAAAGTTTGTAGCGATCCATATACTTTCTTCGTGTTCACAGACAGCTGTAGCTGAATTTATTGAAACTATAGAAAAATGATCTTATATCACACTGCAAGTCTTCAATAAAATGGCTGCTATCAAGACAACTACTATATATATATACTCATGTAGAAATTGAATATTTAATTATTTTTATTTCAGATTAAATTTATGGGGTCAACTATTACATGGATACTACTTTGTGGGGTTGAAATTCACACCACAGCTAAAATACATATTTATAAGCAGAAGTCCGAATGGATTATTTATTAATAATAGTAAAACAATGAATTACAGTAATAATACAAATATTTCTACTACATAGCTGTTATATTTCCACTTGCTTAATTAATTGTTTCTACTTTAGGCACAAGGCCAGCAATTACCCAGTACATTACTGGTACTTTATTTTATCGACCCCGTAAGGATAAAAGGCAAAGTTAACCTCGGCAGGATTTGAACTCAGACTGTAAAGGGACATAAGTATGCTAGAAAGCATGGTGTCCAACCCTCTACCAATACTGCCAATTCACCGCCTGCTTAATTAATAATAGTAAAACAATGAATTACAGTAATAATACAGATATTTCTACTACATATCTGTTATATTTCCACTTGCTTACATCAGGACATAATCTAAAGTCTGTCTCAAGCTTGAAGGCTCATCAGGCCAGTGCTTATCCTAGTTTCTGTGGCATGAAGCGGCTGTTAATACAAGACTCCCCCCTGGACAGGATGCCAGTTCATCGCAGGGTTAACCCCCCAACTATAGCTGGCACTCATTTTCAGCTCAATATACTGGAGCAATGTAAAATGAAGTGTTTTGCTCAAGAACACAACAGGCAACCCAATCCAGGAATTGAACCTATAACATTATTATCATAAGTCCTCCGATCCCCTTACCACATGCCTCCACTCAGGACGTAACAGTGTAGTAAAATTAATTTTTTCATTGTAATATTTATGTTCAGAATAATACCTTGATCTACAAATGTTAATCCCTAATTTATAAAGAACCAAGAGTGGTTGTTTTGGTGACACATCAAAAAGCACCCAGTCTACACTGTAAATGTGGTTGACATTAGCAAGGGCATCGAGTCATAGAAGCCAAGCCAGAAACAGCTCTGTATGAACAAGACATGGTCATCTGATCTGACTTGTCTCACAACAGCACAATCTGTCTAACCCATGCTAGCATGGACATTAAGCAGTGATGATGAGGATGATTATAATGATTCATGCAAAGCATCCTAATTTGGGGGGCAAAAAGGGGTTAGGAACAATTTTACGTGAGTATATATTGTATTTCTACCATATAATGTTCTACAGAGTTCCCTACAGCAGCCTCAAATGAATGAAAAAAATATTTGAAGCAGAGTACAATGGACCAAACACAATTCAATAGACTGATAATACTGAATATTGAGCAAAAGTATACTAACATGTCTGTTGGCCAAAATGTTGACCAAGTAATTGATATTTTTGGTGTTAAGAAAAGCAGAAAATAATCTTTCTTTTAAGTTGCATGTTGTATGATTTGTATTAACTGTGTATTGTCGATTGATAAAAAGACTTTTTATTAAAAATTGGTATTTGTGTTTTTATCTGTATAATATTTCTGGAAAATCAACCTCTTCACCCCCACTACCACCATCACTTTAACTAAAGAGGCCCAGACACCAATATATGTGCAGTCTTCTGTGAATATATAGCAGTCTTCTATGTGCATACAATTTCCTGTGTGTCTTCAGTAGTTGGCATGTATTCTGTAGTCCTACAGTATACTATGTATATATATATACAGAATTCTGTACAAATACAGTATTATATGCATATACAATATTCTATGTGTATGTACACAGAAGTTTGTAAATATGCAGTATTCTGTGTGTATGTGTAAAGTCGTCTGTAAATATAATCTTTTCAGTGTGTACAGGAGTCTATGTGTGGGTTTTTGTGTCTATTCAGTCTTCTAACTGGAGTTTAAATATATTTTGTTCAAGTCATACGTCCCATTGTATCTACATTTGTGAGTCACTTTCCACCGTTGTATTTTATTGAATCTTTTAATACCTAGTCACTCTTTTCATTCACTTGTACTTCATCTTTTGGACATGTTAACATTACACATCCAACAGATCATACCCAACACATTTATTTCCAGCTTCCACAGATTATCTGCTTTCAATATCTCGCTACCAATATAAGTCTGCTCAACAAAGGCTAACCTAGGGCTAAATAACAATGACATTATACTGAGCTCTTCCTTACTTTTGAATATCTGGCATATCAGAACTTTTGGTTCTGGTTCGCTGCCAGCATTCTTCTCAAATTCAGTTTATATCTAGAATATTCTGTTACATGTGTAAAAGCAAAAGTAAAATGTCTTATCTGCAATATTAATTGCTGTGTTGTATTTTGATAATATTGGTGGCACTAAAAATCATTGGAAAACTGCAAAAAGACAACAACACAACAACTATAGGCATCACCTAAGTCCAATTTCTTCATTGTTTTTCTGCTCCATTAAGAAAACTGTTTCTAACAGGCAACAAGAGAGCATTAAAGTTTCCTATTGCTAATAAAACACACAGATAGCAGTGAGACAAAAGCCATTATATCTTACAGAAGTAATTCAACCTATTTCAAATGAAAAACACAGCTTATTCCGCCTCAACTTCAAACAACAACCAAAACCTTCATCTATCATGAAATACTGCTTTTTGTTTTGATATGCTAGTTTAGAAAGCAGGCGTTGTTATTGTTGTGGTGGTTTCAGTTGTTGTTGCGGTTGTAGTTGTTCTTGTTGTGGTTTTGTTGTTGTTGCTACTGCAGTTGTTTGTTGTTGTTGTTAATACTTAATGGCAGCGCTAAGATAAATGGAGACATCTAAGAGCAAAATAATATGAAATATGTTATATGAAATAGCTTCTGGTTAACTGCAATGAAAATGTATTTTTAAAATGTAAGGCCAGGAAGAGATCAATTATTACTAGCAGTTGTTTTAACAAAGAGTTATATAAATAGCTACACATTGCCATAATATCACTCTAAAATAGCATTATTTAACTTGCTACTAAATACTAGAGGAATTATACATATGTACATAAATGTGTTGGTGTGAATATATGATTTTAACTGTTATGCTTATATTATATATTCATATGTATGTGCATAAAAATATATACATATATACATATATATATATATGTGCGCGCGCGTGTGTGTGTGTGTGTGTGTGTGTGTGTGTGTGTGTGTGTGTGTGTGTGTGTGTGTGTGTGTGTGTGTGTGTGTGTGTGTGTGTGTGTGTGTGTGTGTGTGTCACCATCATCATCTATTTTCTGAGGTTAGACTGGTCAGGTAGCCATGTCTTGATCATATGTTTTGTTTTGGGCTTCGTTTCTATGGCTAGATGCTCTTCCTAATGGCAACCACTGGGGGCATTATATCATGGCATCAGCACTACCATCCTACAGGGTGATCTGAGTGTTTTTTTATCATGACACCAGAATTATTACTTTACAGAATAGGCTAAATGCATTTTACTGTGGTATGAACATGATCCCCTTATAGAGTGAGTTCGGTGTGTTTTATTATTGCACCAGCACTACCCCATCACAACATTAGGGTGCTCTGTAGGCCTTTGGTCAGGCTGGGGAAAGCAGTAATAAGAATGGGGGCAGGCTATATGTTGTTTGCCTGGAGAGGGGATCATTCCACAGTCGGAGAACAAGTGTTGGGTGGCCTTGAAGTAAGTGAGTGATGACTAGCAATATATTGTGAGGCATGTCAGACTTTCAATGTTGGCATGGGTTGGACAGGGAAATTGGATCGGGGATGTTAGTGTAGAGGAGGGGCAGGTATGAGTTAGATGTAGAAGATGAATCAGATATGTGAGTGTAAAACTACTGATTCACTGATCAAAGGAAGGGATTCTACCCTTCATGTGAAAATTACAATGATCCAGCTAGAGAGCATAGTCAATGTTTTCCATCTGTTTTGCTTTGTTTCTTTGGCCTGTGAACTGCTGCTTCTCCTTCTACTCCTCCTCCTTTTTCTTCTTGAGAGTCTTATGAGGGTAGAATCATCAAATACACCTCCCAGAGGGTCTTATCACAAGCAACACTTTTCTATAGCATGATGTCCTTCCTATCACCAACCAATTTACAGAGTATACCCTGTGCCTTTTTTTGTGGCATGGGCACTAGACTTCTCCCTACAAGAATGAATAGGATGATGGATAAGAAGAGTGGTAAGTACTATTATGCCATGAGTGTGTGACAAGTGTGCTAGGGTGGTGAGATATGACAGGGTGATGACTTGGACAGTATATATATCATCATCATCATCATCATCATTTTATGTCCGCTTTTCCCTGCTTGCAAGGATATATATATATCATCATCATCATCATCATCATCAACGTTTAACGTCCGTGTTCCACGCTTGCATGGGTTTGGACGGGGGTAGTCCCACTTGAGGCAAGAGTGATTGTCTTGCTCGCATAGGACTGTCTGGCAGGTTTTCTACAGTTGGATGCCCTTCCTAACACCAACCACATTTACAGTGTGGGTCTGGGAGGTTTTTACCGTGTTGCCTACACGGCCACATTACAGCGTGGACTGTGTGTTTTTTTGTCGTGACACCTACACGATCTCATTTGTTTCGGCCTCGATGGCGCGGCACCAACATAACTTTACATAGAACGGGGTGGTGTGGATCGGGTGGGGGTGGTGGGACGGGGTGTATTTTGTTAGAGATGCCTACTGGCTGGAGTAGGTTTTACTATATATTTAGGTAAGGCGGGTCTTCTCTGTTACTGAGTACCGCCAAAGGTCTCGGTCCAGTGACATTGTCTTGGAGAGGTGTAAGTGTGTGATGTCGGAGTTTATCAGCTCGTCCCAGGTTTTTCTAGGTCTGCCTATTCCGTGACTACCGTCTATCTTTATTGCCCTGCACTTTGTTATACAGCTATCGACTTTCATGCGCATCACGTGTCCATACCAACGTAGCCTTCTCTCGAGTAAACAACATCTGATCCCTCTTATCTCTAATTTATTCCTTAGTTCGTTTATGCTTTGCCGTTCACGTATATTACTGTTACACATCCAGCGGAGCATGCAAGCTTCGTTCCTCTCTAGTCTGCGTATATCCTCTGCACACAATGCCCAGGTCTCACTGCCATGCAGCATTGCTGTTCGTATGCAGGCATCGTACAACCTGCCTTTCATTTTTAGTGAGAACCCTTTAGCAGCTAATAGTGGTATAAGCTCTCTGAACTTTTTCCAACCAGTTCTGACTCTAGCTACAGTACTTTCAGAGCACCCTCTCCCACTGCTGATTTTATCGCCCAGGTAACGGAAGCTGTCCACTATTTCTATAGAACCCTCTGCGCAATTGAAAGAGCTAGTAGTTTGTGGGCACTTGCTGCTACTTATTGCACCAGAGCACCGGCCACATGTAAAATCTATGTTCTTAGTTAGCCTACCTGTGATCCCACTACATCTTTTATGCACCCATACTTTGCGTTTAGGACATAAAATGGAGTTTCTACCTACGCCTTTCCTACACACCGAGCACGACCATTTCCCAGAAGGGACCGCCGCCTTGTTTTCTTTCCTACAAACTAGTACTTTGGTCTTAGCCAGGTTAATTTTAAGTCCTTTTGACTCTAGTCATATATATATAATGTGGAAAGTGATATAAGGCTAAATAAGGCAAAATGGACTGTAAGATGAAGGTAACGAAAAAGTAAGTTACCTGGTAAGCTTTGTTTTTGTTTTTTGTTGTTTTTTAGGGTCTGTTGTTTCTTTTGTCCTAATATTTCGGGACTTAAAATTCCCTTCTTCAGAGTATAAGGGACTTCAGAGTATATCAGAGGGCTGATGTTGAAGCAAACTAAGTATAAGAAATCTGTCAAGATGGTTTTAGAATCACCAATAAGGATTTGGTACATAGTCATGAGATATACAGTCAAATACTGCTTTTGATACCAAACTACTTGAAACTGCCCCTTGTTCTATGATACAAAACTGGTTATTTTAAAATGTTTTTATTTATCTAAAACCCCTCCATGATAATGTTATATAAGAACCTTTGTTAAGTTATGCTCCAACACTAACTAAATAATGGAAAAGTTAGATATATATCATTAAATCCCTCCAATTTTTGTAATTATTTGAAAATGATATGCAGTGTTTTTCATTAGAAATGTGGTAACAAAAGGACTTAAAATCTAATAATCCAGCACATTTTTATTTGTTACTAGACCACCCGTGGCCTATTGGATCAAGTTCACTTATAAATAATTTTCAAATAATCAAAATATACACAGACATCTAAACTATAATAAAGGGAGGAGCGCAGGACTGCATACAGTTTATAATTTTTTTATCCCATTAGTAAAATAAGTTGGATTACTTTGAATAAATAATTGTTTCTACTATTGGCACAAGACCAGCAATTACCCAGTACATTACTGGTACTTTATTTTATCGACCCCGTAAAGGATGAAAGGCAAAGTTAACCATTGAATAAATAATTGTTTCTACTTTTGGCACAAGGCCAGCAATTACCCAGTACATTACTGGTACTTTATTTTATCGACCCCGTAAGGATGAAAGGCAAAGTTAACCTCGGCAGGAAATGAATATTACATAATTTATCTACTAAATTTCGTGGCTGTTCATTAAATATATTTTGTTTATTTAAAGATTCACTTCTTTAAAATTTCTGAAATGTCAATACTTCCGGTTGGCCATCGCTTAAATAAACATACTAATTTTCTGTCACTAATTTTCTCCTAATGCAGTTTATATATAATATCGTCTTTTTTAATGTATCATGGATTACGTTACTGATTAAATAAGACAGTGTAACGGAGTCTTTGTTCAATTTCTATGTATTATATATAGTCAATTACGATTTTATTTGATGTATATACCTGCGTATAATATCAATATGCACACTACACATATTAACAGAAAACAACCCGAGGCTGGTTTTTCTGATAGTGTATATAATGTAGAATGAAATTGGAAAGCCCATATATATATGCCTGTGCGTGTGTGTGTATATATATATATATATATATATATGCGGGTGTCTGTAACCTATATACACCGGTCACAGGCACATACACATATATATATGCATACATACACATACACACACATATATATATATACACACACATATATATATATACACACACATATATATATACACACACAAACACACACACACATATACACACAAACACACACACACATATATATATAAAACAAACATAAACGAACTAAGTGAGAAATTAGGAATAAGAGGGATCCGATGCTGTTTACTTGAGCGAAGATTATGTTGGTGTGGTCATGTGATGTGCATGAAAGACGATACCTGTATAAAATAGTGCAGGGCAATCAAAATTGATGGAAACTATGGAGTAGGTAGACCCAGAAAAACCTGGAACAACATGACAAAATCCGACCTTGCACACTTACACCTCTCTCAGACAATGTCACTAGATCGGGATCTTTGGCACCATGCAGTAATACAGAAGACCCACTTTCCCTATGTGCAAAGTTAACCTACAGTCAGTAGGCCCCTCTTAACCAAATATACACCCCAACCAACTACCCCTACTCCATCCTCCCACTCCCACCAACACCACCCTTTTTCTGTAAAGTTATGTTGGTACCACAACATCCAGTCCAAACTAAAGAGATTGTATAGGTGTCATAACAAAAAGACACACAGTCCACGCTGTAATGTAGTGGTGTAAGAAACACGGTAAAAAGGATCCCAGTCCACAGTGTAAATATGATTGGTGTTAGGAAGGGCATCTAGCTGTAGAAAACCTGCCAGATACAGTCCTATACGAGTGAGACACGGTCACCCGATCAATCTTGCCTCAAGTGGGACAATTCCCATCTAACACATGCTAGCATGGAAGATGGACGTTAAACGATGATGATGATGATATATATATATATATTCACACACACACTTAGAAACCCTTTCTATTTAGCAGGATACAGTAATGCTGTATTTGTTTCTTTGAAGTCACCAGTTATAATTTCATTCAATAACACCACCAGCTCTCTCTCTCTCTCATCCATTTTCCTTCTCTGTCTCTCTCTCTCTCTCTCTCTCTCTCTCTCTCTCTCTCTCTCTCTCTCTCTCTCTCTCTCTCTCTCTCTCTCTCTCTCTTTCAATCTACTCTCTCACACCCACTATCTCTTTCAATCTACTCTCTCACACCCACTATCTCTTTCTCTCTATTCTTTTCTCTCTTTCTATTTATGAAGGTACCTGGAAAAACCCCGTACCTCAGGAACCCATGCTCCGATTTACCTGAAACTTGTTTTATTCCATTTTTATTCCCATTTCAGGGTGAACTTCCTTTCAAAGTATTTTCCCATTATGCGCCCTTTTCGCTGTATTACATTACAGACAAGCAAGCAATCACAGACTTTTAGTATTATATAGATGACAGTTATAGGAAGGGGGGCTATGACATATTACAGAATGTATTTCTAGATACACAGTGTCATAAATCTATACATGAGTGTGTGTTCATGAAACATATGCACATACACAAGGTCCAAACACCAACTGTCACTGCCTCTGTCTCTCCTGTCTCCCCATCTCTCACTATGATGAGCAAATGGGGCCCATGTGCTGGCCACCCTGCAGCCCTGGTGGACAGATTGTGACATTTTTTTCAGGGCCTGGTGAGAGAAAGGGAGGAAAGAAGAAAATTAACTTCACTAGTTTTTATTTAAATGACATCCACCATACCACCACCATCTTCCCTGTCAACGTTGGCATGATTTAAGCTAAGAATGTAAAGTATCATGATTAAGTAGTACCATAAAACATTTTGTCCAACACTCTAACAATTCTGTCAATCAACCACCCTTTAATCATGATATAACAATACACACCGTGCAGTGTAATAATTAATACAAAGTGTGTGCTATTGCAAACGCTCAAGTTATAAGTATTAACACACTTCAAACATCTTTGGTGACTAATGCTCAGATCTTCTTGTAAATCAATACAGAGAAATTGAATAAACTCAATAAAGACCACAAAGATGTTGATGAATGTGATATTGTTTTGTTCAAATATATTACTTATTAATAAGTTAACAATGACTATTGAACCAATCAGTGAAAAAAGAATTTATATTACAGAGACACTATCTCAGAGATTTTTTTTCTCTATTTTAAAAAAAAAATTCACGTCTGCAGATCTCATTAATAATAGAACAGTTGTCTATTTGCATGATAGAACAGATATCATAACTATAGAAAAAAGTCAAGTCTGAATGTTTTCATTCTTTTCTTAATTTAGACTTTTCAAAAAATAATATTATAATTAATTTTTTATCAAGATAATTCTATTATAGATGTCTAACTGTCAGAGATGAGTAGTAAAGACTTAGCTGAAAATATATTTCTGATCATTTTAATATGATCATCAACAAATGAGAAAAGATAGTTTTTGATAATTATTCAAGAACGGCATCTTCAAAATTATGCTAACCTAAGCTGACACCAGCCTCCTCCATTTCTACCCGAGACACAATTCAGTATACATCTGTTTTCTTTTTTTTTTTTATCTTTTTTTTTTTTACTGTTTAGTCAGTAACTGGAAGATGGTGGGAGGGGTGGAGAAAATGCTCGTTTAATGAGAGATCTAGCTTGAAAGCTTGCAACAGAGTTAAACTTACTTAAGAGCAAGGTGGTAATGTTAAGCTAAATGACTAATCAAGTCTATCAACTAGGTAATCTACAATGGAATTGGAACTTAAAGATCTAAAACAAATACCACATACGATCACATCCCCATTTTACATACAATATTTACAATATACCACATATTTTGAATTGAGGTTTTCTAGGTCCAGGAGATAAGTGGCATTGTATAATGTAGTCCTTGATACACTGTGTCTAAATTTTAAAATGGGATGTAATGTTCATAATCTTTGATTATAGGTTTGTATGATCAAGGTTGACCTGGGGTTATAATAACGTCATCAAACACCAGATGACAATTAGAGACCAAGTCAATCAAAATGTAGTGTACATATAAATATTCTAAAGTCTGTCTTAAGCTAGAAGGCTCATTAGGCCAGTGCTTATCCTGGTTTCATGGCTTGAAGAGACTGAGAGTGCAAAACTCCCCACTGGATAGGATGCCAGTCCATCACAGGGTTAAACCCCCAGCTATTGCTGGTACTCATTTTCAGCTGAGTATACTGGAGCAATGTAAAATGAAGTGTTTTGCTCAAGAATACAACACGTAACCCAGCCCAAGAATCGAACCCACAACATTATGATCATAAGTCCAGCACCCTTACCACTAAGCCTCGCACTTACACACATATAAATATTACAATATGAATATTACAATTACTACACGTGCTTATGAATAAGTCACACCTTTTTTATATGCAAATATGACATGAAAGGAAGGAGGCAAATTGACAGTCATTAGAAGATCAGATTGAATGTTTACTGGTATTTGTTCCAGCTCTCTGAACAACTCCCTGAGTTAAACCCCCTCTTAGGATCCTTTTGAGGTCAATAAAAAGTACCAGTTCAGTACCTAGATCAAAGAAGAAGAAGAAGAAGAAGAAGAAGAAGAAGAAGAAGAAGAAGAAGAAGAAGAAGAAGAAGAAAATCAACTGTGTTCAGACTTGGAGAGGAAATAGGTGTTCTGCCAGGTTTAAAGTGCCCATGACATGCCCTGTGTCATGATGGTGCCCTTGTGATTTCATCAGAAGTTACAGGTCCACACAACTAATGTATATTACATGAAAAACTAGTATGCCACTTATCTACTAGATCTAGAAAACCTCAATTCCTGCTGGTGACACAACAAAAACTCCCAGTCTACCCTATAAGGTGGTCATGCTGGTGACACAACAAAAGCTCCCAGTCCACCCTGTAAGGTGGTTGTGCAGGTGTCATGATAAAAAGCATCCAGTCAACCCTGTAATGTGGTTGGTTTTAGGGGGAGCATCCAACCATAAAAACCAAGCCAAAATACAGATCCGTATGAGCAAGATGTAATCACCTGACCTGATTTGTCTCATAACATGACAACCTGTCCAACCCATGCAAGCGTTAAAATTGGATGTTAAATGATGATGATGATGATGATTGTAAATGTTGTATGTAAAATGAAGGTATAATATATATAAAAGAATATGTTATATATAATCTAAATATGCATGTTATTAACTATATAATTAATGCTATTAACTATATAATGCTATTAAATATATAATGGTATTAACCATATAATTCTATTAACTGAATAATACTATCTACTATGTAAAGAGTTTCATATAGTTTACGAACATTTAGCAATGTTATTAAACAGGGTAAATATAAATTTATTGATTAATATTTTAATTTAATGATCATAAAATTATATGACTAAAAATTTATAAAATTTAAAAAGGAAATTTAAACAGAAAATTTTTGTCATGAAATAAATGTCATGAAATAAAATTAAAATAATGTATTGAATTTGAGAAGTTATGTGTGTTTGGTCTGCATGTATATATTTCATGCACATGTTTGTATGTAAGTGCATATATATATGTATATATGTGTTTATGTATACATGTATATGTATGTGTTTAAGTATTCATGTGCATGTATGTGTACATGTAAGTGTGCATGTAAGTGTGCATATGTATTCGTTTGTATATATCTGTACAGGTATTCATCTATGTGCATGCACGTGTGTGTGTGTGGCTGCAGATGTTTATGTGTTTCAACACATTTGTTTGTGTGCACAGTAGTATGTAATTATGTCTGTGTGTATTTTTGAATGCGTATATATATATATATATATATATATGTGTGTGTGTGTGTATGCGCATTTGTGCGTGTATGTATGTATGTGTGTAAATATTTTCTTCTGGTTTTATAATTTTATAAATTTCTACTAATAGTGAGAGAGTTGGTTTCTAACACAGACACAAGACTTTTATTGGAATTTAGTCAACATCAACTAAGTAGCTATGTTTATATGTCTGCATGCGTGTGTGTGTAGGTATGGATGTTATTGTATGTGTGGATGTGGATGTTCTGAGTTATATGTGTGCATGTGCATATGCTTTGTAACTGTACATGTGTACATGCAGAATTTTGGAATGTTTTACATATGTTTACTATGTATGGATGTGGCTTAGTGGTTCAGCTCACAATCATAAGGTTATAAACTCACAATCACAACCTTATAATTGTGGTTTCAAATTTCAGCAGCACATTGTGTCCTTGAGCAAGAAACTTTATTTCCCATTGCTCCTGTTACCTCACCTGGTAAAAATGTGTTGTGCCTGTAATTCAAGAAGCCAACCTTATCACAGACTGTGTCATACCAAATCTCCCTGTGAACTACATTAAAAGTGCATGTGTCAACCATTTACATATTAATTTCATCAACAAAGAGTGTCATTGATTGAATCAACTGGAACAATCGTTGTTGAAAATGTGTATATATATATATATATATGTATATATATATGAGGTGTTCAGGATTGCTAGGCAATGCGTCAAGGAAAACCGTGATATTGTCGGGGAGAAGTGTGTACTTAATGATGATGGCATACTTGCCATCACCGACGCTGATAAGAAGGTAGCTTGGAAGTGTCACTATGAAAGGCTACTAAATGAGGAGAATAAATGGGAGAAAGAGTCTCCCCCATATCGACCCAATAGAGGGACCAGCAGTGTTAGTCGAGGGGAGTATAATAAGTAAGGCAATCAAGGATATGAAGACGGGTAAGGCGGCTGGGCCTTCGGAAATAGTTGCTGAGATGCTGAAGGCATCTGGCACGGTGGGACACACCATGGTCACCCGCATAGTTAACCAAGTCGTACAGAATGGGGTTGTTCCGAAGGACTGGCATAGCAGCATCATCGTTAACTGTTATAAGGGTAAAGGAGACGCCCTAGATAGGAGTAACTATAGAGGCATTAAATTAATCGACCAGGTCATGAAGGTCACGGAAAAAGTAATAGCGCAACTAATCAGAGAGAGAATTGACCTAGATGAAATGCAGTTCGGGTTTGTGTCAGGCAAAAGTACCACAGACGCTCTTTTCATAGTACGACAACTACAGGAGAAGTACCTAGCTAAAGGTAAACCCCTCTACTTAGCTTTTGTCGACTTGGAGAAAGCCTTCGACAGAGTCCCCCGCTCCATTATCTGGTGGGCTCTTAGAAAACTAGGCGTTGACGAATGGCTTGTGAGGGCTATACAAGCCATGTATAAAGAAACAGTCAGCAAGGTTAGAATTAACAACGAATATAGTGAAGAGTTTAGCGTAAAAGTTGGCGTCCATCAGGGCTCTGTTCTCAGCCCCCTACTATTTATTATTGCCCTTCAGGCTATAACAGAGGAGTTCAAGACCGGCTGCCCATGGGAACTCCTATACGCAGACGACCTGACACTCATAGCGGAATCAATGGCCGAGCTAGAGAAGAAATTCCAAACATGGAAGCACGGCCTAGAGTCAAAAGGACTTAAAATTAACCTGGCTAAGACTAAAGTTCTAGTTTGTAGGAAAGAAAACAAGGCGGCGGTCCCTTCTGGGAAATGGTCATGCTCGGTGTGTAGGAAAGGCGTAGGTAGAAACTCCATTTTATGTCCTAAATGCAAAGTATGGGTGCATAAATGATGTAGTGGGATCACAGGTAAGCTAACTAAGAACATAGATTTTACATGTGGCCGGTGTTCTGGTGCAATAAGTAGCAGCAAGTGCCCACAAAATACTAGCTCCTTCAATTGCGCAGAGGGTTCTATAGAAATAGTGGACAGCTTCCGTTACCTGGGCGATAAAATCAGCAGTGGGGGAGGGTGCTCTGGTTGGAAAAAGTTCAGAGAGCTTATACCACTATTAGCTGCTAAAGGGTTCTCCCTAAAAATGAAAGGCAGGTTGTACAATGCCTGCATACGAACAGCAATGTTGCATGGCAGTGAGACCTGGGCATTGTGTGCAGAGGATATACGCAGACTAGAGAGGAACGAAGCTTGCATGCTCCACTGGATGTGTAACAGTAATATACGTGAACGGCAAAGCATAAACGAACTAAGGAAAAAATTAGAGATAAGAGGGATCAGATGTTGTTTACTTGAGAGAAGGCTACGTTGGTATGGACACGTGATGCGCATGAAAGTCGATAGCTGTATAACAAAGTGCAGGGCAATAAAGATAGACGGTAGCCACGGAATAGGCAGACCTAGAAAAACCTGGGACGAGCTGATAAACTCCGACCTCACACACTTACACCTCTCCAAGACAATGTCACTGGACCGAGACCTTTGGCGGTACTCAGTAACAGAGAAGACCCGCCTTGCCAGTAGGCATCTCTAACAAAATACACCCCATCCCGCCACCACCCCCACCCCATCCACACCACCCCGTTCTATGTAAAGTTATGTTGGTGCCGCGCCATCCAGGCCGAAACAAATGAGATCGTGTAGGTGTCACGACAAAAAAACACACAGTCCACGCTGTAATGTGGCCGTGTAGGCAACACGGTAAAAACCTCCCAGACCCACACTGTAAATGTGGTTGGTGTTAGGAAGGGCATCCAACTGTAGAAAACCTGCCAGACAGTCCTATGCGAGCAAGACAATCACTCTTGCCTCAAGTGGGACTACCCCCGTCCAAACCCATGCAAGCGTGGAACACGGACGTTAAACGTTGATGATGATGATGATGATGATGATATATATAGGTAGAGATTAGAGATTAGAGATTACAGATTAGAGCAAACATCACATAATGTATCATCATCATCATCATCATCATCATCGTTTAACGTCCATGTTCCACGCTTGCATGGGTTTGGACAGGAGTTTTCCCACTTGAGGCAAGAGTGGTTGTCTTGCTCACATAGGACTGTCTGGCAGGTTTTCTACAGCTGGATGCCCTTCCTAACACCAACCACATCTACAGTATGGGGCTGGGAGGTTTTTACCGTGTTGCCTACACGGCCACATTACAGCGTGGACTATGTGTTTTTTTGTCGTGACACCTACACGATCTCATTTGTTTCGGCCTGGATGTTGTTGCACCAACATAACTTTACATTGAAAGGGGTAATGTGGATGGGGTGGGGGTGGTGGGACGGGCGTCTATTTTGTTAGAGATGCCTACTGACTGTAGTAGGTTTTACTTTGTATTTAGGAAGGCGGGTCTTCTCTATTACTGAGTACCGCCAAAGATCTCGGTCCAGTGACATTGTCTTGGTGAGGTGTAAGTGTTATGAGGTCGGAATTTATATATCATCATCATCATCATCATCATCAACGTTTAACGTCCGTGTTCCACGCTTGCATGGGTTTGGACGGGGGTAGTCCCACTTGAGGCAAGAGTGATTGTCTTGCTCGCATAGGACTGTCTGGCAGGTTTTCTACAGTTGGATGCCCTTCCTAACACCAACCACATTTACAGTGTGGGTCTGGGAGGTTTTTACCGTGTTGCCTACACGGCCACATTACAGCGTGGACTGTGTGTTTTTTTGTCGTGACACCTACACGATCTCATTTGTTTCGGCCTCGATGGCGCGGCACCAACATAACTTTACATAGAACGGGGTGGTGTGGATCGGGTGGGGGTGGTGGGACAGGGTGTATTTGTTAGAGATGCCTACTGGCTGGAGTAGGTTTTACTATATATTTAGGTAAGGCGGGTCTTCTCTGTTACTGAGTACCGCCAAAGGTCTCGGTCCAGTGACATTGTCTTGGAGAGGTGTAAGTGTGTGATGTCGGAGTTTATCAGCTCGTCCCAGGTTTTTCTAGGTCTGCCTATTCCGTGACTACCGTCTATCTTTATTGCCCTGCACTTTGTTATACAGCTATCGACTTTCATGCGCATCACGTGTCCATACCAACGTAGCCTTCTCTCGAGTAAACAACATCTGATCCCTCTTATCTCTAATTTATTCCTTAGTTCGTTTATGCTTTGCCGTTCACGTATATTACTGTTACACATCCAGCGGAGCATGCAAGCTTCGTTCCTCTCTAGTCTGCGTATATCCTCTGCACACAATGCCCAGGTCTCACTGCCATGCAGCATTGCTGTTCGTATGCAGGCATCGTACAACCTGCCTTTCATTTTTAGTGAGAACCCTTTAGCAGCTAATAGTGGTATAAGCTCTCTGAACTTTTTCCAACCAGTTCTGACTCTAGCTACAGTACTTTCAGAGCACCCTCCCCCACTGCTGATTTTATCGCCCAGGTAACGGAAGCTGTCCACTATTTCTATAGAACCCTCTGCGCAATTGAAAGAGCTAGTAGTTGTGGGCACTTGCTGCTACTTATTGCACCAGAGCACCGGCCACATGTAAAATCTATGTTCTTAGTTAGCCTACCTGTGATCCCACTACATCTTTTATGCACCCATACTTTGCATTTAGGACATAAAATGGAGTTTCTACCTACGCCTTTCCTACACACCGAGCACGACCATTTCCCAGAAGGGACCGCCGCCTTGTTTTCTTTCCTACAAACTAGTACTTTGGTCTTAGCCAGGTTAATTTTAAGTCCTTTTGACTCTAGGCCGTGCTTCCATGTTTGGAATTTCTTCTCTAGCTCGGCCATTGATTCCGCTATGAGTGTCAGGTCGTCTGCGTATAGGAGTTCCCATGGGCAGCCTGTCTTGAACTCCTCTGTTATGGCCTGAAGGGCAATAATAAATAGTAGTGGACTGAGAACAGAGCCCTGATGGACGCCGACTTTTACGCTAAACTCTTCACTATATTCGTTGTCTTCACTATATTCGTTGTCTTCACTATATTCGTATATATATGTATATATGTATATATGTATATATATGTATATATATGTATATATATGTATATGTATATATATATATATATATGTAGAGAATAGAGATTACAGATTACAGATTAGAACAAACATCACGAGCGCTCTATCTCAAAATTATTTTTGAAAAGCATTAGAAATGCGCAACTGGTAAAAACTTAAAACTAAAACTGAATACTAATCAATACTTATTACTAATTTATACTTATTCCTAATTAAACTATTTGTCACTGGGAAAAATTTGTCAGCATTTTCTTTTCCTTTTTCACTAATATATCACAACTCATGTGTCACACCTCTATTTTTTTTAAATATATATATATGTATATATATATATATATGTATGTGTGCATGCATGTATGTATATATATATACGTATGTAAGTATTTATGTATGTATGTCGGTAGGTAGGTATGCATGTATATATATATATATATATATATATATATATATGTGCGTATGTATGCATGTATGTATGTGTATATATGTGCATGTATTTATATGTTTATATGTGTATTTATTTATATGTGTATGTATGTATGTAATATATATATATATATATATATGTGCATATGTATGCATGTATGTATGTGTATATATGTGCATGTATTTATGTGTTTATATGTGTATTTATTTATATGTGTATGTATGTATCTAACATAGCTGTGTTTGTACATCTGTGTGCACTTATGCATACATTTATCTATGCATGATTGTGTGTGTGCATGCCTGTATGCGTGTATATGTATTTATGCATGTGTTTGTGTATGCATTTATGCGTACATTTCTGTGTTTATTTGTGTGTGGGGGTGTTAGTATGTGCATGCATATCTATGTTCATGGTTGTATGTGTGTATGTGTGTTTACCTGTGCATTTGTGTGTATGTATGTATGTGTATGTGTAAGGGCTATAATTATACAAAATCATTTAGTTCTGACTTCTAGCATTCTTAAATGTATTTCCATAAAAACCACTTCCTATCAAACAAATTTATTTAAAATACGCTACTCTAATTTTTCTTTTTCTTTTTGTTCTTGATTTTAAACACACTTCTCATCTGTTTGTGTTTTGTAAGAAATTAAAAGGAATGTTCATCGATATAACAAGAATAATTGGTTATTCTTTAATTCTTTTATTCTTTTACTGGTTTCAGTCATTCGACTGTGGCCATGCTCGAGCACTGCCAAAAAGGGATTTAGGTGATAATTTTGGCCTCAGTTCTTACCATATATACTCATATAAACCAATCAGAATATAAGTGACACCCTTCTATTTTAGGTCCTAGAAATGGACAGAAATCTAAACTCTGTGCATAAGCTTAGGCATGTTTAGCTGGTGTGGTTTTGTAAATTTCCAAGAGTGTATTTTAATGAAGTTTTAATAGATAACAGCACATAAACAAACAGACATGGACATATATATATACACACACATATACAAACACACATATATATATATATATACACACGTACATATACAGTGGGAAAAAGCCGCAGTAGATGACCAAAAATGACTTGTACAGAGGTTGTGAGAGTTGACCTCAAATCACTAAGACTGGAAAAGGAGATGAGGAAGGAACGCAACAATTGGAGAGATACCATGCTGAGAAGGATCCATCTAACCCATGCAAGCATGGAAAAGCAGATGTAAGAATGATGATGAAATGACAGGACCAGATTTAGACCTTTGGGAGCCCGGGGCAGTTAAGGTTTGGTGAGCCCCCTCATAACAACATGCACACATGCATACACACATATATATGTATCTATAAATATATAATTTTTTCAGCCTGTGACATTCAAGACATTTGGGTGAACTGAGCCACTGACAATAAAGATTTTGTTATCCCTGGCAGCTTATCTTGCTGAAGTATCAAGTGATGGTCACATAGGCACTTAGCTATTACAGTGTTTCAGCCTCGCTATCACTTATGGTAATACCTTCAGTGTTTGGGGTTGTCTCAAAATGTTTAAAGACTAACACTAGCATTCCCTGTGATAGCATACAGTTAAGGGATATGCATGACTTATTTTTCTTTTTAACTCATTTTATTGATTTGTTTCTTTTATAAATTATATTCTTAGCAAATAAAATATTTTATATTCAGACATCAAAAATTTCAGATCTCAGTTTACTACAACCATGGTAAAATTTATACGAATGTGCTTATGAAAATATACATCAATAAGTCAAATAGATAATTCATTTTGTTAAATGAGTTATAGAAAATATACATGCATATATTTTCATCTTTTACAAAGTCAATTGGATAATGTATATAGAAAATGTTCAAACATTATATTTTTGTTTGTAAAGTAAAACTGTTTATGAGTTTTTGAACAGATAATTGATAGCAGTAAAAGTAGAACATAGATAAATAGACGATGATGATGATGATTCTGTTGATGATGATGTTGATGATGATGCATTCTCCATTTGTTTCAATGAAGAACATTTAGTTGTTCAATCAACTTTACATCCAATTCATGAAATCAAGTGTAAGTAGCTGAGTATTCTACAGACGCATGTATCTCTAATGTAATTCGCAGGGAAATTTAGTATGACACAGTGTGTGACAAGGTTAACCATTTTAACTTACAGGTACAGTCCATCTAATGGGCTTCCAACCAGTTTCCATCTACCCAATTTCACTCAAAAGACTTAAGTCAACCCAAGATTATGGTAAATATCACTTGCCAAAGATTCTATACAGTGGGATCGAACCCAGGACCTTATGATCGTGACACAAGCTCCTTAACTATTCAAACATACTATGTTCATATGTAAGTATATAATGTACTGGTGAAAGTTATTGTTTCAAGGCAATGTCATAATAGAGATTAGCTGCTAGCAATAGAGAATCAAATGGGAGAGTTAGATAACAGCTTATGCATTGTTGTCAATCACAGCTAACTGTCTGAAAGCCAGCACATGTTCTCTTCACTCTGATCAATCAACAAGATCCCAGACCTCATTCGCTTGCCAAGTGGGATGGGCCTTCCATTGCTGATACAATCTACCGGTCGCAACTCCTGGCAGAAAGAGCAATGTAAAATAAAGTGTCTTGAACACTCTGCAGGATGAAACATAAGACCCATCAAAGGGCAGAAGAACTCTGGAGAGTAAATGGCCATCAAATAAAGATTTTTTTTTTCTTTGAAGCAAGAGAAGACCTCTCTAGGAGAAGGTCACTCTGATATAAAACCTGTGACATCATTTGAATCCAATGATGTTGACCAGTTTTTCTTTTGGAGTAAATGCATTCAATGTTCAGAGAGTGGGATTGGCTCCGTGCAAAGCCTTTCTTCATTTAAAAAAGTTTCAAGCACAGGCATCACTTGATATGTGACATTTGTTTGTGATGCATGGCATTTCTGGCCATAGACAAGTCCCTAGCAGAACTAAAAAGCCACGACTGTGATGCTCATACTTAAGTTTCAAGCGATGGCATTACTCAAAATCAAGTTGCAGATATCATGTGTGTATGTATGCATGCATGTATGTATATATATGTATGTATGTGTGCATATGTATGTGTATATATGAGTGTGAATGTGTGTGTGTGTGTGCATGTATCAAGTTGTATCACATTACAGGGATAAAATAATTACCAGTCTGAAATAAGTGCTGGAGTCGATATAATCCCTTGAAACCCTATAACCCTTGAAAGTGATGCCACAGCATGGCCACAGTCAAATGACTGAAACAAATAAAAGAGAGAGAAAATGACTATTTTACTGCAACAGTTAAATGCAGGCAATCCCAAAGCATTTATCATGCCAAATACCTGCCAAATACACAATAGGATCAACTAACTTAAACATCCAACAGAATAAAGGTGTGTATTGTCTGGTTTTATGCAAGGTTTTTTTCATGCTAGCAAGAGTTTGACAAGTCTTTTCTGACATAGCTCTTAGCCACTCATTGTATTCATTTGTCATCTCCTCTTTGAGGTTCAGCAAGATAGACATGGGTTCTATATGCTGCAGGAAAGGCAACCTGTCTAGAAGAGCAGTCACTCTTAATAAAATCTAATACAGGAGAGAGGAACCATTAAGTCCTGACAGACAACCTTTCTAGTGTTGGTGGCATGGTGAAATACATCCAGTACATGCTGTAAAATCTTTGGTGATAGGAAAAACATCATGCCCAGCCAAAAGTTATGAAAATACAACTTACAACATATAATATGTTTATATGTAATATACAGTGAACACAGCTTGTCCAAATGGTTAAAAAGTTTGCTTTGTAATTATTAAGTGCTAGGTTCAATCATACTGTATGGCATCTTAGGCAAGTGTCATTTAACATAGCCTTGGGACAACACAAGCCTTCGGAGTGAAAGTGGGTAGACAGAAACTGTTTAGAAGCCCATCAGGTGGATTGTATCTCAAGCTGAACACCAATGGCTACATCCGCGTTCTGGGCGAGGTAATAAAGCCCTGGATCGACCAGGTAACTGCAGGTAGACCGTACGTGTGGCAGCAAGACTCAGCACCCTGCCATACCAGCCGAAAGACCCAATCCTGGCTGTCAGAGAACTTCGTTAACCACACTTCACCTGACATCTGGCCTCCCAGCTTGCCTGACTGCAACCCCCTCAACTTCTTTGTGTGGGGCGCAGTGGAATGAGACACCAACAGATCTAGCTGCAATACGAAAGACGATCTGGGGGCCAGGATCACAAGTGCCTTTAGGGGCCTAAGTCGGGGAACAGTGACAAAGGCCTGTAGCCGGTTCCGAGGCCGCCAATGGTGGGTTTATCGAGTGAGATCGAAAGAACAAGTCATGAAGACAAACTGACCCAAGTTTGATAAATATATCTTTAAAAATAAAACTACTGTGTTATTTTTTCCTAGACAGTAATCTTGCGAACAAATATCGTCCACACCCTGTATATGTATAAAGCATCAAAGTTATAAACGCCTTTCAATCACAGGAACGAGACAATCACTTGATCACCTACAGATCAGGGGAACATACCAGCCAGGTAGATTATATCCTTACCAGAAGACGTGACAAAGTGACTGTTGTAAACACTAAATCCCTCCCCCATGAAGAATGCACCTCCCAACATAGACTGATAATTAGCGACCTAATAGTCAGGACGAGACGTACTAGGCAACAGAAGAGGACTACCCTCAGGAGAAAAATATGGAAGCTAAAGGACCCCACAGCCAAAAATAAATTCCAAAGCATATTACTTGATGCTTTCGACAGTAAGGAAGAGCAAATAGAGTCGTACAAGGTAGAGGAACAGTGGGAATTCCTGAAAGCAAACCTGCTGACGGCGACAGACGAAGTCTGTGGCTGGAGCAGGCCTGTAGGCAGGAGGAGAGTAACATGGTGGTGGAACAGTAAGGTGGAGGGGTCAATTAAGGCCAAAATGCAGGCTTGGAAAGTATGGCGGGATGGGGGAAGCAGAGAAGACTATCAAGTGGCCAGGAGGGAAGCTAGGAGACAAGTGTACTTCGCAAGAAGGGAAGCAGAGGAAAGAAAGTTCAAGCATGTTCTACAACGTGAGGACCAAAAACGTGAGGTGTTCAGGATTGCTAGGCAATGTGTCAAGGAAAACAGTGATATTGTCGGGGAGAAGTGTGTACTTAACGATGACGGCGTACTTGCCATCACCGACGCCGATAAGAAGGTAGCTTGGAAGTGTCACTATGAAAGGCTACTAACTGAGGAGAATAAATGGGAGAAAGACAGTCTCCCCCACATCGACCCAATAGAGGGACCAGCAGTGTTAGTCGAGGGGAGTATAATAAGTAAGGCAATCAAAGATATGAAGACAGGCAAGGCGGCTGGGCCTTCGGAAATAGTTGCCGAGATACTGAAGGCATCTGGTACGGTGGGACACACCATGGTCACCCGGATAGTCAACCAAGTCATACAGAATGGGATTGTTCCGAAGGACTGGCGTAGCAGCATTATCGTTAACTGTTATAAGGGTAAAGGAGATGCCCTAGATAGGAGTAACTATAGAGGCATTAAATTAATCGACCAGGTCATGAAGGTCACGGAAAAAGTAATAGCGCAACTAATCAGAGAGCGAATTGATCTAGATGAAATGCAGTTCGGGTTTGTGTCAGGAAAAAGTACCACAGACGCTCTTTTCATTGTACGACAACTACAGGAGAAGTACCTAGATAAAAGTAAACCCCTATACTTAGCTTTCGTCGACTTGGAGAAGGCCTTCGACAGAGTCCCCCGTTCCATTATCTGGTGGGCTCTTAGAAAACTAGGTGTTGATGAATAGCTTGTGAGAGCTATACAAGCCATGTATAAAGAAACAGTCAGCAAGGTTAGAATTAACAACGAATATAGTGAAGAGTTTAGTGTAAAAGTTGGTGTTCATCAGGGCTCTGTTCTCAGCCCCCTACTATTTATTATTGCCCTTCAGGCTATAACAGTGGAGTTCAAGACCGGCTGCCCATGGGAACTCCTATACGCAGATGATCTAACGCTCATAGCTGAATCAATGGCCGAGCTAGAGAAGAAATTCCAAACATGGAAGCACGGCCTAGAATCAAAAGGCCTTAAAATTAACCTGGCTAAGACTAAAGTTCTAGTTTGTAAGAAAGAAAATAAGGCGGCGGTCCCCTCCGGAAAGTGGCCATGCGCAGAGTGTAGGAAAGGCGTAGGTAGAAATTCCATTTTGTGTCCCAAATGCAAAGTTTGGGTTCATAAAAGATGTAGTGGGATCACAGGTAAGCTAACTAAGAACATAGATTTTACATGTGGCCGGTGTTCTGGTGCAATAAGTAGCAGCAAGTGCCCACAAAATACTAGCTCTTTCAACTACGCAGAGGGTTCTATAGAAATAGTGGACAGCTTCCGTTACCTGGGTGACCAAATCAGCAGTGGGGGAGGGTGCTCTGAAAGTACAGTAGCTAGAGTCAGAACTGGGTGGAAAAAGTTCAGAGAGCTTATACCACTATTAGCCGCTAAAGGGTTCTCCCTAAAAATGAAAGGCAGGTTGTACGATGCCTGCATACGAACAGCAATGTTGCATGGCAGTGAGACCTGGGCATTGTGTGCAGAGGATATACGCAGACTGGAGAGAAACGAAGCTTGCATGCTCCGCTGGATGTGTAATAGTAATATACGTGAACGACAAAGCATAAACGAACTAAGGAAAAAATTAGAAATAAGAGGGATCAGATGTTGTTTACTAGAGAGAAGGCTACGTTGGTATGGTCACGTGATGCGCATGAAGGACGATAGCTGTATAACAAAGTGCAGGGCAATAAAGATAGACGGTAGCCACGGAATAGGCAGACCTAGAAAAACCTGGGACGAGCTGATAAACTCCGACCTCACACACTTACACCTCTCCAAGACAATGTCACTGGACCGAGACCTTTGGCGGTACTCAGTAATAGAGAAGACCCGCCTTACCTAAATACAAAGTAAAACCTACTACAGTCAGTAGGCATCTCTAACAAAATACACCCCCGCCCCATCCACACCGCCCCCTTCTATGTAAAGTTATGTTGGTGCCACAACATCCAGGCCGAAACAAATGAGATCGTGTAGGTGTAACGACAAAAAACACACAGTCCACGCTGTAATGTGGCCGTGTAGGCAACACGGTAAAAACCTCCCAGACCCACACTGTAAATGTGGTTGGTGTTAGGAAGGGCATCCAACTGTAGAAAACCCGCCAGACAGTCCACGCTGTAATGTGGCCGTGTAGGCAACACGGTAAAAACCTTCCAGCCCCACACTGTAAATGTGGTTGGTGTTAGGAAGGGCATCCAGCTGTAGAAAACCCGCCAGACAGTCCACGCTGTAATGTGGCCGTGTAGGCAACACGGTAAAAACCTCCCAGACCCACACTGTAAATGTGGTTGGTGTTAGGAAGGGCATCCAACTGTAGAAAACCCGCCAGACAGTCCACGCTGTAATGTGGCCGTGTAGGCAACACGGTAAAAACCTCCCAGACCCACACTGTAAATGTGGTTGGTGTTAGGAAGGGCATCCAACTGTAGAAAACCCGCCAGACAGTCCACGCTGTAATGTGGCCGTGTAGGCAACACGGTAAAAACCTCCCAGACCCACACTGTAAATGTGGTTGGTGTTAGGAAGGGCATCCAACTGTAGAAAACCCGCCAGACAGTCCACGCTGTAATGTGGCCGTGTAGGCAACACGGTAAAAACCTCCCAGACCCACACTGTAAATGTGGTTGGTGTTAGGAAGGGCATCCAGCTGTAGAAAACCCGCCAGACAGTCCTATGCGAGCAAGACAATCACTCTTGCCTCAAGTGGGAAAACCCCCGTCCAAACCCATGCAAGCGTGGAACACGGACGTTAAACGTTGATGATGATGATGATGAAGGATCCATAGGAGTGATTGATAGCTTCTGCTATTCTAGATGACCTAATTAGCAGCAAAGGAGGAGGCTCTGAGAGCATAATAGCTAGAATAAAAATAGGATGGAAGAAGTTTCGAGAGCTACTCCCACTGCTGACAACAAAAGGTTTCTCCCTATGTACAAAAGCATGGCTCTATAACGCCTCTGTGCAAAGTACAATGCTGCATAGTAGTTAAGCATGGGCAGTGACTGCAGAGGACATATGTAGGCTGGAGAGAAATGAAGCAACCATGCTTTGCTGGATGTGCAATGTAAGTGCAAGAAAAAGGCAGAAAAGACTGCATTGGTATGGACATGTGCTGCACATGGATGATAATCGCTAGGTGAACAAGTGCCAAGAAATCTCAGTGGAAGGAAGCTGCAATAGAGGTAGACCAAGGCAGGCCTTGGCAGAAGTAGTGAGAGCTGATCTCAAGTCGCTGACACTCACAGAGATGATGAGGAAGGAATGCGGTGAGAGGTGAGACGCTGTGCTGAAAAGGACCTGTCCAACCCATGCAAGCATGGAAAAGCAGATATTAAAATGATGATGATGATATATATATATATATACACACGCGCACCTACATTTGCATACACACATACATCTGCATAGAAACACACTTAGGCACTCACACA
This sequence comes from Eledone cirrhosa, assembly GCA_964016885.1. Lineage (NCBI taxonomy): Eukaryota > Metazoa > Mollusca > Cephalopoda > Octopoda > Eledonidae > Eledone > Eledone cirrhosa. The sequence continues at coordinate 337,434,065 of OZ024740.1, read as the reverse complement.
CACACCAACACTCTGATACACACACTAACACAGAGATACACAGACCTTCTCTCTCTCGCTCACTCTCTCTGATATTCACATTGGCACATACACACAACACACACATATGTATACACACGCACATGCATGTACACACTGTCATGCACACAAAGACACATTCACTCTTGTATACACACTGACAAACACACATACACATCCATGATGAGTTCAATTATTTATTGACGATTCACTTTACGCTTAATACGATACATTAGAGTAAACAAAGTAGGCTGTACATACGGAGTTTATACATATATATATATATATGAATGTATGCATGAATAAATATATGTATTTGTGAGTGTGTGCATTATGGATATGAGAAGGAAGAAATAAAATATAAATAACCTAATGTATAATCTATGTAAAGTATGTGCACACACACACATATATATATCAAAATAACAACACACATATATATATATATGTATATTTGTGTGTGTGTGTGTGTGTGTGTGTCAATGTATATATATGTCTGTGTATGCGTATATATATATGTGTGTATGTATATATATATATAAATATATATATATATATATACACATAAATATATATATATATATATATATATATATATATATATATATATATATATATATATATATATATATATATACACGGACGTTAAACGTTGATGATGATGATGATATATATGTATGTATGTATTTACATATATCTAAAATTGGGTCCCTAATAGATCTCCATACCGAGCTCTACCCCTACCATCCCCCCCTTCTCCTATCAATGTGCCTCCATACTATCGCTGTCACTCTCCCCCACCACCTGTGTAATGAGTTATGGCATTGCATTGGATCTGTTCAGTATTCAATTACCCCCTTGCCATCAGCCCTTCATTATAGCTAGCCCTCACTTTTCCTCCCCCCCTCTCTCTCTCTCTCTCTCTCTCTCTCTCTCTCTCTCTCTCTCTCTCTCTCTCTCTCTCTCTCTCTCTCTCTTTCACCATCACTGCCTTCCCTATCACTCATTATTGACATCCATCACACTCCTCTCTTACAATCACACATCTTCATTGTTATTCCTCATTCTTTCTCTCTACTACCACATACACACTCTCTCTCTCTTTCTCCTATAACTCTCTCATTTCTATTACTCTCTCTTCTATCAACTTGTCTTCCTCCTATCACTTTCCCTTTCTCCATCATGTTATATGCAACAATCCATTGAATCCCTTTACCAACAATCATCATGTAGCTGTCTATCACTCTCTCCCTTTTTATTCTCCTCCATCGTCCTTTGACTCTTGTAATGGTTCTCTCCTAGTCCTTTCTTCTCTATCACTGTCTTACTCTATTCTCTTTTATAACCCTCTCTCCTAATTTTCAGGCTTGAGATAGTCCTCTGCTGCTAGTAAACAAATTAATAGAGACATTGCAGAGTAGGGGAGACATTTTGTCTTGCTAGAGACAGGATAACCTTTCTAATGCTAGTACCACAATAAAATTCGCTCGTTGTGCTCTATAAAGTGATTGGCAAATGAAATAAAACTGTAAAAAGGATGCATTAGTCATGTCAGCAACAAGAGAAAATCTCTAGTGCTGAAGCCAAAATAAAGTGGTTTGCAACTCATCTAGGAGAGCAGTCATCATCATCACCGTTTTACGTCTGTTCTTCCATGCTAGCATGGGTTAGACGGGTTGTCCTGTTGTGGGCAGTGTCTGGTCAGGAACTGATTTTGGCTTGGTTTCTACAGCTGGATGCCCTTCCTAACACCAACCTCATTTACAGTGAGTGCTGGGTGCTTTTTCCGTGGCGCCTACACGTCTGCTTTACAGTGTGGGCTGGGTGCTTTTTTGCCGTGGCACCTCCACGACCACCTTGCGGTGGGGGGTGTGGGGGAATATTGTCTATATGCTTCAGCTTGTACCCATGGGAGGTCGGGTACTCTGTATTACTGCGTGACGCTAGAGGTCACGGTCGTGTGTCATAACTCCACAAAAGAACTGAATCAGTTTATGACAACCTGTCTAATTTATGCCAACATCAGCAGTGTTCATTGACCACTTCTCATGCATGTATATATAACATCATAATGACTAGGCTTCTCTTTGATGACTAGAAAATATATCAGTCATGATTAATTATTGATTCCCTACAATAAGAACTACTCACTTAAGTACTACTCACATATCTGGGAGTTTGTCACAACTGCTACTCACTGAAGCATCATAAAGGGAGGTTATTTGACTGATTAGCATGAGCAATAAAATAAAATACCAGTTCAGAATTGTTAGAATATTGGATGAGAAGCTTGGCAATATTTGTTCCACCTGTTTGTGTTCTGAGTTTTTGGGTGGTCGACTTAATCCACTGTGTAACATAATACCACAACCTGTTGTTAACCGAAATTGAGCAGACACATGATCAAAGTAGTGAATTAACAGAGTCATTAGAACATTTGAAAAAATACCTTGTGGTATTTTTCTGGCTACTATGTTCCGAGTTAAAATCTCATCAACATCAACTTTGCTAAGCATTCTTTTAGGATCAATAAAATATAGTTCCAGTCTAGGATTAGTGGACTGAGAGAATTATTAGAACATTGTTATATTTTTCTTTTAGCTCTTTGTATTCTGAGTTCAAATCTCACAGTGGCCTACTTGAGCAGTAGACATAATCTGTCGCTCAGTTTAATACAACCACCTGATCCTTAGGTCACTTTATCAGAGCTCTTT
>OZ024740.1:337388833-337426333 GCA_964016885.1 Eledone cirrhosa | reverse complement strand
ACTCTATGTCACAAAGCAAGTTGTCCGACACTCTACCGATACTGCCAATCCACCTAATATTAATAATATTGAGCAACAAAGGGAGATTAGAATAGTCAATTAAAGTAACTTCTTGCATCATCCCTCTTTCAAAGATGAAGCATTCATTTTGCTTTTTCTAATAGCTAGAATATATACAGCTCACTACCCCCTGCATACTTATTGAATTGATTGACAAGATCCCAGACCTCATCTGCTTATCGATTGGGAGTGGAGATCATCAAATTGGACCAAGGAAACAATGGTCTTTCCAATTGTTAATATTATCTACCAATCTCTAATCCTGGCAGAAGGAGCATGTGAAATAAAGTGTCTTGCTCAAGGTCATAATGTATCGTGCAGTCCGGGAATTGAACTCGTAACCTCACTATTGTGAATCCAATTCTCTAAACACTAAGCCACATGTCTTCACGTTTCTTACTCTCAATATTGCAATGCAGAGAACCAGTGGTTAATCAGCTGGAAACCTACATTCAACAACATTATTGTTCACAAAATGTGATATAAAATAAATAAATAAATAAGTAAATAAATAAATAAATAAATGTTTTGGCCAACAAGTTTTATTGTGAGACAAAATTAGAAAAGTTCAAATAGACAGTCCAGTAATGAAACTACTTTCTCCACCAATTTATTTTCTAAATACTTAAAATTTACAGCCACTTGCCACCCATCATCATCAGGTTTACATCCATGTTTTTTTTTTCATACAAGAATGGATTGGTTGAAGGCTTGAGCTTCTCCAAGTTGTATGTGGCATTATGTTACTGGTACTCATTTTCAACAGAGTGTATCTGAACAAAGTGATATGAAGAGTTTTGCTAAGGAGCACAAAGCACTACGAGGTACATGGATTGAACCTGCAATCTTACAATTGTGAAACCAGCACTAACCACTGAACTTTGTTCTCTCACATTTCACCCATTTTCTTTTAAAATAACTCAGTTAATACAGAATGAGTTGCATTACTCTGAAGCACATGATAATATCTAACTTCTAAAATAGGATGGTGTGGGCTTTTTGAGAAACATTTTCAATTTAAACCCTGATATAGACATTACATATTACCCTTGCACACGAGATGTTTCCCCTTCCACCACATCTACCTCCCATTTTACAAGCCTGCATGGTAAGGAGTCTCCTATGTGGTTTGTATGACTTTCTAAAAATAGTGCCTAAAATTATACCATATTATCTTTAAAAAGGAATGGCACTTTGTATAATGAACACCTAGATACAATGTAAATAAGATAAAAATTGGATAGTCATAGCAATAATATGTTTGATCATATGTCTGCAGGCTCATAGATGATTCATTAATGATAAGATTATCCAGCTACAAAATATAAGCTCCAACAATATTTTTTAATCATATTTATAAAACATTCCACCCCATGCTTACACAGACAAGCAGATATAGCAAGACAAAAAAATATCAAACTGAAAACATAATCATTACATTTTTATATTATTTTTACAACATTATTTATTTCTTTGTTTGTTATTGACATTTTCTAGTAGCCTTTTCTTGATATTATTCACTGAAAATCTAATACAGTATGACATTTGCAATAGTCATGTAGGAAATAGAATATGTTAATTAGCTTTGTTTACAGCAATTGAAAATGAAAAGCTGTATTAGAATTGGAAATCTTCAATGATTATTATGTTTGTTTAATTTATTACTGGTTTCATTGATGTCAATATATAACAAATATTATTTGATATTTACGACTAATAAATTTATTGTTAGTTTTTTTAAGCCTTTTTTATTGATTCTAATTTCAGAAAACCTCTTTATTTTATTTGGTATTATTTCAGCTCTAAGACCACTCTGTAATAATAATAGTGTCATTACACACCTCAAGTGAAACACACTGAGATGTTTATAACCATCATTCCTGTCAAACTTCATCAGCTATAGTTAGTACTGATCCACATCTCCTCAACTTGATTCTGAAAGATAAATCTCTCTCTATATGTAAAGTGTGGTGTCAAACTTCATCATCTATAGTTAGTACTGATCCATATATCCTCTACTTGATTCTGAAAGATAAATCTCTCTCTATATGTAAAGTGTGGTGTCAAACATCATCAGCTATAGTTAGTACTGATCCACATCTCCTCTACTTGATTCTGAAAGATAAATCTCTCTCTATATGTAAAGTGTGGTGTCAAACTTCATCAGCTATAGTTAGTACTCATCCACATCTCCTCTACTTGATTCTGAAAGATAAATCTCTCTCTACATGTAAAATGTGGTGTCAAACTTCATCAGCTACATTTAGTACTGATCCATATATCCTCTACTTGATTCTGAAAGATAAATTGCTCTCTACATGTTCAGTGTGGTCAAACTCTTTATATCTCAATCTAATGATAAACATGTTTGATATTATAGAGCAGTCTAATACTAAACATATTAGTTATCATACAACAGTCTTGCTCTAATATATTATATCATATTACAGAATAACACTAACACTAAACACATCAGATATTATAAAATAACCTAACATAAATCACATTAGGTACCATATAGCAGTTGAATGTTAAAGACATCACACAAATGGCATCACAGACTAATGTAAACATATCAGGCAACTGACATCACAGTTAAACACATTGGAGAACTGACATCACAGACTAAGCTAAACACTTTAGGCAATTGACATCACAGTTTAAGTTAAACACATTGGATAATTGATGTCACAGACTAAGCTAAACACTTCAGGCAATTGATATCACAGATTAAGTTAAACACATCAGACAATCAGCATTACAGTTTAAATTAAACACTTCAGACAACCAGCATCAAAGTTTAAGTTAAACACCTCAGACAACCAATACCACCAACAACTTACCACTCTGCTTTACAGTAAACAGAAACAATGACTGAGAGTGATGATGATAATGAGAATTATAGTATTGAAGAGACACCGCTTAATAAGTCAATAATTTATTAATCGAACTAGCTGCCAGCAATTTTCAATAATATATTAATTCATATCATCATAGTTTAAGTTAAACAGATCAGGTAATTTACATAAGATAAACACACCAGATAATTTACACTAGAATGCACTTAGTAACCTCAGTCAAGTAGTACTGAACAGACCAAGTTAATGAAGAGTAAAGAAGATACTTTGACACTGTTGAAGACTTGACAACCCCTTTAGTGTTGGTACCACAATAAACTACACCCAGTACACTCTGTAAAATCACAGGCAACCAAAAAGATACAATATAGAGTGGAGAGGGCTTTTCAGTCTTGTCAAGTACATGACAACTTCTTTAGTGTTGTTACCACAATAAACTGCACCCAATACACTATGTAAAGTGGCTGACATCAGGAAAGGCATTCAACCATAGAAACAATACCAAAATATGGAGCATATGTGCATGATGTGGTTCTTTGACCTGATGATGATGGTGACGATAATGGTGGTGGTGATGATAATGGATTATGATGATGATGACGATAATGGTGGTGGTGATGATAATGGATTACGATGATGATGATGATAATGGTGGTGGTGATGATAATGGATTATGATGATGATGATGAAATTAAACTAAACACATCAGACCACTTACATTGCAGACTAAATTAAAGACAAGAGATAACTTACGTCTTTATCCATCTCCAGTGCTTTAGACATTCTACTCTGGCATTCTACTTTGAATGTCATCAGCCAGTGGATCAAGGATTCCAGGAACCATTTTTGATAATTGGCAATTACTAACAGGAATTGTTCTCTACAAGATGAAATACATATATAAAATAGTGACATACTAACACATACAAACATATAAACACACTCACCCATATATGTATGTGTGTGTGTGTCATTTATGGTGACAAATGCATCAGTTGATTCAATCACTAGAACTGTCTACTCATAAAATTAACTTGTAAGTGACTAAGCATTCCAAAGACACATGCACTCTCAATGTAGTTCTCGGTGAGATTCGGTATTACACAATGTGTGACAAGGCTGGCCCCTTGAAGTACAGGTACATCTCGTTTTTGCTAGATGAGTGAACTTGAGCAATGTAAAATAAAGTGTCTTGCTGAAGGACACAATGTACTACCTGGTCTGGGAAACAAATCATAATTTTATGCTATTTCCACTAACCCAAATGCCTTCATATATATATATATATATATACACAGAGAAATTATTATTGCTTTTGAAAACAGCTGGTGATATGCATGTAAGTAAATATTCTCTTTATCTGATATGTTGTAACTAACCTTACATAGATCAATAACGAAGTATAGCTACAATGTATTATCATCATCTAGAAACGATCGTAAAGCAGTGAAGTATATCTCTAATGACTTGATTTTTTATTTCATTGTTTTAACTTATATATATATATATATATATATATATATATATATATATATATATATATATATATATATATATATATATATAAATATGCGTGTAATATTGACGGACATGAAAATGAATAAATGAGTACTCAATACTGAAGAAGAGTTTATTTATACCTTTTTATGGTTAAGTGATGAGTCATGTTACCTATATCTTTTCCAACATACTCTAACTCTTTTCACCCATTCACTCTTATTCCTCTGTCATTGCTCTTTCTTCTATTCACTTTCTTGCCTTAAATGAGCATAGACTGTATTGAGTAGTAAGATTCAAAACATCATAAGTGATGGTGCTATGATAAAATACACCCAGTACATACTGCAAAGTCATTTGCAATGGAACAGACAACATGGAGTCAAAAAGATACATGAAAGGACATAAAATCATCTCTAGCATTGGTGCCATGATAAAATACACCCAGTAAACTCTGTAAAGTGGTTGGTGAATGAGCAAAGACAACATAGGTTTGAGGGGTGTGTTGGTGCCATGATAAAATGTACCCAGTACACTCTGTAAAGTGGTTGGTGAAAGACAACATAGGGTTGATGGGGAGAGGTCTTTAGTCGTGTTAAGGATATAACAACCTCAATTGTGTTGGTGCCATGATCAAATGCACCCAGTACACTCTGCATAAGGAAGGGCATCCACCCATAGAAACCATGCCAAAAATAGAATATTTGAGTAAAACATGGTCTTCTGATACATCCAAACAAAAATCAACTCCAACCACGACAACCCCATATTAGCATGGAAGGTAGGCATTAAATGATGATGTCTACTCTCTTTCTCTCTCTCTATATATATAAGAGAAAGAGGGAGTGAGAGAGAGAGAGAGAGAGAGAGAGCGAGAGAGAGAGAGAGAGAGAGAAAGAGATGGTACAATTCTAACAAAGGGTTGTTTCAGTTAGCTACCAGCATTGATAACTCCTTATACAGTCTGAAAAGGCATCAATGGTGAAACTCCAAAATCACTTTCAACTTTTTCTTTAAAAAAATTAAATGTTTGTGTGTGTGTGTGTGTGTGAGTGTATATATGTGTGTGTGTTATGTGTGAGTGTATATGTGTGTGTGTCTGTGTGTGTGTGTGTGTGTGTGTATATACAGAGTGTCCCCCAAAAATGTATACATACTTTGATTACCAGTACAGGCAATAGTTATTAGAATGCTGTTGAAGTATGTATACATTTTTGGGACACCCTGTATATGTGTGTGCGTGTGTGCATGTATGTGAGTGTGTGTGGAGTGTGTGTGTATGTGAGTGTGTGTTTGTGCATGTGTGTATGTGAGTGCGTGTGTGCGTGGGAGTGTGTGTGTATATGTGCGCTTGAAAAAATATTGCTGCAATTATGAAAACTATTTAACTTTACCTTTGACTAAAGTTGCCTTTCATAGTGTTACATAACTTGCGTAAAGTGATATAGAGACGTAATGATACTTTAGAACTTGTCATGATATTGGCTGGGATCCTATAATATTTCTTCTGATATTTGTCCATTTCAAACATCAGTTGTTTCGCCTTCTTGGAAATCTGGAGAAAAAGAAACATGAAGAGATTACTTGATTGATTGTGACACTAGTTTAACTATTAATCAAATAATAATTATAGCATCTGTCTGTCTATATCTCACATAATAAAGATACATAGTTTAGTGGTTAGAGTATGCACAATTGTAATGTCATGAGTTTGATTCCCAGTGATGCATTGTTCCCTTGGGCAAGATACTTTATTTCACATTGCTCCAGTTTACTTAACTGGAAAAAAATGTGTTGTATCTGTAATTCAAAGGGTCAGCCCTGTTACATACTGTCTCATGCTGAATCACCTTGAGAACTATATTAAGAAAGCATGTGTCTTTGGAATGCTCAGGTACTTGCACATTAATTTCATGAGAGGTCCAACAACAACATATTTTATATCATCATCATCATCACCATCATTAACCCTTTCAACATCAACCTTATTCTCATCCTTATCATCCTAATCATTTTCATTGTCATCATCACCATTCTCATTATCTACAACAGCAGTGGCCAATATAAACAATCATACACTAAACCAGCAAGGGAGCTTCTATATAGTCACTTGGCTTGCTAGAAATAGCTGTCAAATCTCCCTCAAATCACATTATACCATGTTTACTAAAAAAAAAAAGAGATTACATTAGACAATGTAGTCCTAGATATTCCTAAAAAGATGAGGTAATCATGGTCAGAATGCTTTTGATCAAAGATTAACTTTTGATTATAGATTTGGCCTAGGGTTAAACAACAACAATCTGCACAATTTCTGTCAACCAAATTTCACTCAACTGGGGTTCAGTCAAACTGAACATGAAACTATATAGTCGAAAGTGAACTTCTTAACCACATATACTGTTTAACAGCCATAGTTGTACCTATAAATGTTTAGCCTGTTTTAACATAGTGTATCAAATCTTTGTTTTCCCAACTATTTATCATATATAAGTGCTTCCTATATGTTTGATTTTTGTAAGCCTTTTGTATGACATGTTTTGTATTCCATGTATTCGCCCTTGTGGACAATAAAAAGGGTTGTTTATTCAAATCTCACCGAGGTTAACTTTGCCTTTCATCCTCACAGGTTTGATAAAATAAAGTACCAGTAATGTACTGGGATAATTGCTGGCCTTGTGCCAAAAGTAGAAACAATTATTACTATTATTATAGGGATTGTTTCTGTCTTCATCATCCACATTCAGGTTATTTCTATCTCTAGATCTATTTGGATAGTTTCCCTATTTTCTTCATATATATTATTATTATTATTATTATTATTATTATTATTATTATTATCATCATCATTACTATGGCAGGCAGTGGATTGGCACTATCAGTAGAGCGTTGGACACCATGCTTTGCAGCATAGAGTAACGGCCCTTTACATTCTGAGTTCAAATCCCGCTGAGGTTAGCTTTGCCTTTTGTCCTTACGGGGTCAATAAAATAAAGCATCAGTAATGCACTGGGGTCGATTTAATCGACTTTCTCCTCCCCCCCAAATTGCTGGCCTTGTGCCTATATAAGAAACCATTATTATCATCATTATCATTATTATTATTAGGAACTGAGATGGTAGATAAAAGGTTGAATAAATTATGTATTTAATATTTTAAATTGTTTCTTACATGACTGTCAATAGTTAGTGAGACATGGCTGTAATAATCAATGCCAAATGTCTTGAGGAAAGTAGTGATTGTTCCAACTGGTGTACAATGACCTATGACTTTGTTGAAAAGTTCACACAGATTCTCACATTCCGGTATCACTTTGTCTTTGTCTACTTTGCTCTCAATATACTTCAGGTTGGTATCAGCCCACTTTGATGTATCCGACTGAAACAAAGTTTCATTTTAAATATTAACAACAATAACAACAACAACAACAACAACTATAACAACAACTATAACAACAACAACAACTATAACAACAGCAACAACAACTATAACAGCAACAACAAACATAATCATTTATTACATAAGCACAGGTAAAGAAATCTGAGGGGTGGGTCGGGACAGACAGTTATGTCAACCCCAGTACTTGGCTGGAACTTTAATTTATTGACCACAGAAAGATGAAAGACAATCAATAATAAAGGTTTCTGATTTAGGCACAAGGCCAGCATTTTGAGGAAGGAGCAAGTTGATTAAATCAACCCTAGGGTATGACTGGTACTTTATTTTATCGACCCTATAAGGATGAAAGACAAAGCTAACCTCAGCAGGATTTGAACTCAGAACGTAAAGAGCTGTAACTCTATGCCACAAAGCATGTTGTCCAACGCTCTACCAATACTGCCAATCCACAGCCCTCTTACCAATAATAATTGTTTCTACTTTAGGCACAAAGCCAGCAATTACCCAGTACATTACTGGTACTTTATTTTATCGACCCCATATGGATGAAAGGCAAAGTTAACCTCGGCGGGATTTGAACTCAGACTGTAAAGGGATGTAACTATGCTAGAAAACATGGCGTCCAACCCTCTACCGATACTGCCAATTCACTGCCCTTACCAATAATAATGGTTTCTTATAAAGGCACAAGGCCAGCAATTTTGGGGGGAGGGAAAAGTCAATTAAATTGACCCCAGTGTGTGACTGGTACTTCATTTTATTGACCCCGTAAGGATGAAAGACAAAGTTAACCTCGGCGGGTTTTGAACTCAGATCATAAAGGGCCGTAACTCTATGCTGCGAAAGCATGGTGTCCGACCCTCTATTGGTACTGCCAATCCACTGCCCTCTTACCATTAATATTAATAATAATAATCGTTTCTACTTTTTGGCACAAGACCAGCAATTACCCAGTGCATTACTGGTACTTTATTTTATCGACCCCGTAAGGATGAAAGGCAAAGTTAACCACGGCGGGATTTGAACTCAGATCATAAAGGGACCAAAGCATGGTGTCCGACTCTCTACCGATACTGCCAATCCACCGCCACTGCCAATAATAATAATGATTTCTGATTTAGGCACAAGGCCAACAATTTGGAGGGAGAGAAAAGTTGATTAAATCAACCCCAATACATTACTGGTACTTTATTTTATTGACCCCCAAATAATAATAATAAAGATTTCTAATTTAGGCACATGGTCAACTAACAATTTATCGACCCCAGTATTTGGCTGGTATTTTATTTTGTCAGAAGAATGAAAGGCAAAGTTGATTTTAGGGAGACTGGGACTCAGAATGTAAAGAACCAGAATGTAAAGAAGAAGAAGAAGAAGAAGAAGAAGAAGAAGAAGAAGAAGAAGAAGAAGAAGAAGAAGAAGAAGAAGAAGAAGAAGAAGAACAACAACAACAACAACAACAACAACAACAACAACAACAACAACAACAACAACCGCAGCAACAACAACAACAACAACAATCACTATAACATTATTATCCTCATTATCCTCATCACTATCACTATCAACATCATCATCATCAATTATAAACTCGACAAGAGACAAGATCAAAGCAGCAGGAATATGTTCACAATTTAATTGAATACCAGTTAAATTATTGCCTGAGAACTCCACTGAATACTCCAACTGTGTGTAGTTTGGACAAGATTGAAATGAATACAGAAGAATGACAGAGATATATATTCATGATTTGCAATATTTCTATTTAATGCTAATTCAGAACAACAAGAATTGTAAGGATTGCAACAAATCAAGTAAAGCAGAATGGTCCTGTCAAAAACAGCAGTGACAGAGAAGTTTCCAGTAATATTAGCAAAGTATTTGACAGTGTGTGTATGTTAGTTTAGCTCTGTTGGGGAGGGAGGGGTTGAGAAGAGGTAGGAGAGATGGGGGGAGAGGGAGAGACAGGGGGAGTGAGAGAAAGAGTGAGAAAGAGAGAAAGAAAAGAGAGAGAGTGAGAAAGAGAGAAAGAAAAGAGTGAGAAAGATAGAGAAAGAGAGAGATAGTGAGAAAGAGTGAGAAAGATAGGAGAAAGGTAGAGAAAGATAGAGAAAGAGAGAGAGTAGAATAATAAGAGAGGGGAGTGAGGAAAATAGAAAGACAAAAAGTGTCAACTTGCTTATCCCTCCTTGCCACTGGCCAGACCATTTGTTGTCCACTAGGTGGCTAACTGATAAGTTTGCTGCCTGTTACAGGGATGTTGTCTGCTACCATACATTAACTTATGGTGTCAGCATTTTGATAATTCGATCAGAGGTTCTCAAAGTAGGGGCTACCAGGCCCATGGGGCATTGAGAAGGTCCAGGGGATGCTGGGGTCTAAGGGGTGGTAGAGATGATATAATAGTATATTAAATATCAAATGACACATTTTATATAAATATAGAAAAATAAAAAATATATATTTATTTATACATAGTATATATATTATATTATTTATTAGTATCGATAGAGGGTCGGACGCATAGAGTTACTGCCCTTGCCATTCTGAGTTCAAATCCCGCCGAGGTTAACTTTGCCTTTCATCCTTACGGGGTCGATAAAATAAAGTACTAGTAATGTACTGGGTAATTGCTGGCTTTGTGCCAATAGTAGAAACAATTATTTATTATATATGAATTAATGCTTTTATTTATTATATATTATTTACAATTTGCAAGTAGACAGGTCTCTCTGGAAATAGGGGTGGGGGACGCTGAGGTTATTACATGGCCATGAGGGGTGGGGGTGGTAAAAAGTTTGAGAACTAAATGATAATCTTTCCCAGGTATCCTCAAAGAGTTCAAAGTTTTAACACAAAATCTGTGAAAATCACAGAGAAGAGGAGAAACATGATGGTGAAGAAAGCAGCACCAAAAATCAAAAGCAGGTAATTTGTTACATAGAGTGTTGAATAAAATGTTTTGTGCTATCTGTTCTGAGTTCAAATCCCAACAAGATCAACTTTGTCTTTCATCGTTTCGAGGTCAGTTACCACTTCAAGGTGAAGGGTTGGTAGAATCAATAGCGCATCAGTTGTGATGTCTCATATGGATTGAAACTTTGCAAAAGCCCATCATGTGTGTGTATTTGTGTGAATATCATTGACAATAAAACTGATAAATCAGTACATTTGAATGAAAGTACCTTGGGGTATATATCCCACCTGAGGTGCACAGACACACTCTAGTTACTCACATTATTGGAAATACAGAGAATTAGTGACTTGTCTGCTGGAAACCCATCACCAATGAAGCTATTGTTGGCAAAATTATTATTATTGTATTCTTTTACCCTTTTATTTGTTTCAGTCATTAGACTGTGGCCATGCTGGATATTGCTTTGAAAGGATTTAGTCAAACATTTTGACACCAATGTTAATTTTTATTTGTCTGGCACAGATTTAATCAATCACTTTAGAATACTGCACTATCCTTCAAAGCCTTTGTCTCAGCCTTTTGAAGTTTGACACCAATATGGTCAGTCATCTTCATTATGTCTCTCCTATTAATATTAGCTCTAAGGCTTACTGCTCGAACTTGTATTAATTTAATTCATTCCTTCATTTCTACTATGGTTACCAAGCCCTTATATATGTTGCTATCGATTGTAGCAATTTTCCTGTCCCATATCAGTAAGTAGTTATTTCTTCTTGTTTTGTTTTGTGTGTGTATTTTGTCCAATGTCCGTTGTTTTTTTCATCCAAATAGCTATCCATGGATAACTCTGTGGTTTCTATTGATGCATTGAGGGTAAATAGTTTTGTCTTATAAAGCATCCCAAACTATAATGATCCCCAGAAAGACAGACAATGAGCAGGAATTGTCCATGTATTTATCTCTTCCACATTTTCTATTTCCTATATTTCTCCCACGTATCTTTTTTAAACTAGAATTTTTTTCAACATGCTAACAGGTGTGTGAGTATATTATTATAAACACACAAACACAGACACATTTACAAAATAAGTCGCTCGAATTTATACATAGATTGTACACACAAGTGTAGTGAATGTTAGTCATCTCCAGTGTGTGACATCATCACCCCTTCCTCCTCAGTTATCTCTAGTGCATGACATCATCACCCCTTCCTTCCTCAATCATCTCTAATGTATGACAGGCGGACGGATGGACAGAAGTGGCTCAAATTTATATATAGATGATATTTTCAATGTAATCACATAGCCTAATTATTTTATATATATATATATATCAGAGATAGTTGGGACTTGACTCTCTCTAATATAGTTACACTCTACTATCCCAAGTATCAAGTACTCTGCTGAATAATGGTCTTACTAGTTTAAAATCCTGATATATGTATATATATTTAAAAAGGCTCCCATCTGTCACTAATGACCACGATTTTTGCACCAAGAAAGTTTCCCTCTGAGGCACAAGCCAGCAGTTGCCCATGCATACCATTCTCCCCTCTGCACATCACTGATGTTGTCAAAGGACAAGGCAATGGCCAATACAGCTTGGCACTAGTGATGTCATAACTCATTTCTACAGCTGAGTGAACTGGAGTAATGTGAAATAAAGTGTCTTGCTCAAGGGCACAATGCATGACCTTGGCCAAGAATCGAGCTCATAACCTCTCAATTACAAAGCCAACGCTCTAACCACTAAGCCATATATATATTTGGACTTCTATACACTTTCCATTAAACAAATTTCATTCATAAGACATTAGTCAATTTGAGGCTCTAATAGAAGATACTTGCCCAAGCTTCCACACCATCGGATTGAACCTGAAACTATGCCTACACCAATATATATATAATAAAAACTAAATACCTGTACTGTCTCACTCCTTACCAACCAAACCTTACACTAAACAGTTGACCCAATAGTGTGATATCATCATGAGACAGTCGTATGTCTTGTGACATCATTATACTATGTGACAGTGGTATCAATTATCAGTGTGACAGTCTTACACTATTTACATGCCACATCATGTGATACATCATGTAACAAAACCCAAACCTATGACATCCTACCTGCTAGATCAGGAAGGATGGTAAACCCTTTTTGAGAATGTCGGATCTCATTGTTAATAGTCTTCATCATCACCAATTACATCTATTTTTCCACGCTGGCATGGGTTAGACGAGTGATCCTGTTATGAGCAATACCGGGTCAGACAACCATGTCCTGCTCATGCAGAACTGGTTTTGGCTTAGTTTCTACAGCTAGATGCCCTTCCTAACGCCAACCTCATTTACAGTCTTCTGAAGTAAAATTCTCGTGCGAACTTTCATAAATTTTTCGAGCTACAGATTATCATTTTTATTAACATCTAGCTGACACTATGGAAATTACACTGTTTAATTTGATACAATCACCAAGTATTAAAAATCAATATGAAATTCTAAATATTTTATTTTTGAATTATATGTGTGGTGTGTGTGTGTGTGTGTGTATATTTATATATATGTATGTATGTTTATATGTATATACCCTCACACAAATAATATATACAATACTAAATTACATATGTATAACACAACAAAATATATTAAATAAATTGAAGAAATGACTGAAACTACCAAAATAGAATAGTTTGCTCATTTATAAATATGAGGATAAACAATGTTTTTCATACAGAGTACGTTTAAAACAAAATTTTCAGCTCCTCCTCTACCATTGGCGCCACTCTCTCTCTCTCTTACCATCCCCTTTCCATAAAAATGTGAGATTAAAAAATAAAAAATGTCTGTGTTTGCTGCTTTTACCACCACCTTTCTCTCTCACTCATATATATATATATATATATATATATATATATATATATATATATATATATATATATATATTATATACACACTCTTACCAACTCCTTTCCATAATGCGACAGACAACTTACACCACAGTTACAACCACTGTCTACTATAGGCGCTAGGCCAGCATTTTGGGGAGAGGAGAAAGTTGATTAAATTGACCCCAGTGCATTACTGCTACTTTATTTTATCGACCCCCATAAGGATGAAAAGCATAGCTAACCTCGGCGACATTTGAACTCAGATTGTAAAGGGTCGTAACTATATCCTGCAAAACAAGGTGTCCAACGTTCTACCGAAACTGCCAATCTACTGTAACTATAATAGATTTAATATAATAGATTTGTATCTTATAAGATTGCTACATTGGCAGAATTGTCAGAGCATCAAACAAAGTTTTTTACAGTACTCGTTTCAGCTCTTTGTGTCCTGAGTTCAAATCCTGCTATGGTCAGCTTCCTTTTTCATCCTTCTATGGTCAATAAAATAAACGTTGTGCCCCTAGTCAAGGCTCATAACTCTGATTGCTTCAGTTATACTTTATAGTTGAGTGGTATAGTTGAAACATTTACACATACACAAGGTCCGAACACAAAAGAACCAAACCCCAACTGTCACTGCCTCTGTCTCCTACCAGTCAAGTACTTGGTGGCAGGTGATCAATATAATCAACTTTTCCCTCCCGACAAAATTGCTAAAACCATTATATTTTATCTTATAGATATGGGGATGAAATAGAATGAAATGTTTGAAAGCATTTTTAATCCTTTTGATACCAAACTGCCTGAAACTGCCTTTGGTTCTACAACACAAATTTTTGTTTTAAAATGTTTATATTTATCTATGAGGATGGGCTAAAAAAGTTCATCAGCTAACTATGAAGGAGTGATGCTAGAAATGTGAAATCTTGAATGCATTAATTTCAACTCTTCTTATTAATAAGTGAATTGTTTCTTTCCTGGGGTTATGTTGAACAATATACCTTATTTGGTCATTCCATGGGAGTATTTTGGTTAGCCTATGAACTTTTCGGACAACTCTCGATCTAAAAGAATATTTGTTATGCTCCAAACAGCCACTTAATAATACTTTTTGATTTAGGCACAAGGCCAGAAATTTGGGGAAGGAGAAAATTGATTAAATCAACCCCAGGGTGTGACTGGTACTTTATTTTATCAACCCTGTAAGGATGAAAGGCAAAGCTAACCTCAGTGGGATTTGAACTCAGAACATAAAAGGCCATAACTCTATATCACAAAGTAGGGTGTCCAACGCTCTACTGATAATTCCAGCCTACCACCCTAAACACCCAGTTAATAATGCTTTCTTTATTAACCACAAGGGTTTACACAAAGTAGACATTAAGGACATTACAGGACAATACAGGACAGTATAAATGGGCATTTATGCGTGTAAAAAAACAAAAAACAGAGGATGTAACAAAAAAAAAGAACAATGAAAAATTCCCCAATAGGGGGAGACTTCCGAGGGCCATCGTGGAGTAAGCCCATTAAAAAAAGCCACGGTGACCCTGACCACCAGGGCAAGTGCCCTCTCCCAGTTTTCCACCTTTATTTTACAGACACATACTCAGAGTAACCATTCTTGCCTCTCTCACCCATATTTCAACAAAATGCTGGGAAGAGAGCACTTTCCTCTCTACCCTGATTTTCCTTTCCAAATGAAATTTGAAAAAGTTAATCAGGGCATCACCGAAGAGGTAAGTGCTCGTCTTCAACCCTTTCAGGCGCGTCCACCATACTATCTCTTTCGCCATGGCCACCATACAGATAAAAGCTGCCTGCCCTTCCCGGCTAAAGAAAGAGGGCAGGGCAATCCTCACGATGGACTCAGCTGATAGCCGGATCCGTTCTACACATGACAGCAGGTGTTCGACATAAACCCACAAGTCAGAAATGCTCGGACACTGGATGAGTGCATGCAGGACAGTTTCGTCGCCCTGCACGCATCTCAGACATGCCTGGCTGATGGCACTTCCATGCCTGTAGAGTTTATCCAGAACTAGTAAAGCTCCTCGGTAGCACTGCCAGGCCAGAGATTTCTGGAAATTGTCCATAGGTGCCGGCCCGAAATTCTTCTGAAGATTGGCTAGTTGATTTTCGTCGACGCCTAGAGTTTCCCCAAGTACGTCGTCGTTCTTCCCGAAAACCATAGGCAGTTTGTTTAAGTAATGGTCATTACTAGAAACTTTTTGTTACTCTATTTCTCATGAGAAACACTTGACTTTTAATTAATTTTGAAAATAAACAAGAATTGAAGGATTTAGTAATGTAACTAACTTTCTCACAAATAAGTAGACAAAACCCATTATGACATAATGGTAATCCTAGGCAATACCAGTAAACTGAGAGATCTTAGTAATACATATATTGCTGCTTTGATCTGATGGTCACTTTTTACTAATGGACATTTTCATTTTATTTAATTTGTTTATTTTTATATTTATTTCATTTTTTTAGCAGTCTCTCACTGAGAACATGTATCAATTTCTGTTGAATTAAAATTTACCGAATATTTTTTCTTAATAATACAAGGGGGTGCTAAAAAATTCCTAGCTCTGTATTATGAGCAAATGGGATCCCACATGCTGGCTGCCCCACAGCCCCGGTGGACAGAATGAGGAAGGCGTTTTCCCGGAGGATGGTAAGGGAGATGCGCTGGAAGAGCCATTTCATCTCACGAGGCTCACACCTGCAGCTGATCCTCCAGTATTTTCTTTTAACTGACCCTCCTGTATTTTCTATTAACTGACCCTCCTGTATTTTCTTTTACCCAAAGCCAGGAACCTTTCAGAACCCCCTCATATACATTATATCCCCCTCTTCCACATGCCAATAGAATATTTTCACATGCCACATTGAACATATATGCCACAGATTCTTCACCACTGTCCTGTACCCTTCTAGATAATATCACAATAATTAAATCATGCAAGAGTCCTACCTTCACTTTACGCAAAATCAATTTGGATAGTTCCTCCTTGATGAAGAATCGTTCTTCCCATAGATCCAACTTCAGCACTGATGCCAGAACTCTTGAAAAATTATGAAAAACAGTTTGTATAAAAATATTGAATAAAATTCATGCGTGTGTGTGTGTCCAAAATGGCTGACTGAATACGCACATGCGTTTTCCCCCTTTGTTTGCTCATTTTCCACCCCATCTATTCCTCTTTTCACTCTTTATCTTTCTATTTTATCTTCTATTTCTAACTCTATCTTCTGATGAACGACTATGGTCCAAAATGATAAGACTCTTTTCCTGCTATTTCAAGCATTAAACTAATATATTTCTTCAATGTACTGTGTTGTTTGCTTTGTTATTTCTGTTTACTTTCTATATATATATATATATCCTGATCCCATCAAGAAAGTGGCCCTGCTCAATATGTAGAAAAGGAGTAGGTAGTAACTCTATATGATGTACACCATGTATATCTTGAGTGCACAAAAGGTGTAATAGTATAGTAGGCAAACTAATAGAAAAGGTAACCATTGTATGTGGTAGATGCACATGGATAGTTAGTAATAAGAGCACAAATAAAATAAACGTTTTCCCAAGAAGTCTCCATGGATGCGGTTGATAGCTTCTGGTACCTAGGTGATAAAATTATTGCGGGAGGAGCCTGCACTGAAAACATAGTAGTAAAAGTAAGAACAGGATGGAAAAGAGCTACTACCTCTGTTAACAGCAAAAGGTTCCTCTCTATGAAAGAAAGGTTGACTGTATGATGAGTGTGTATAAAATGTGACGTTGCATGGTAGTGAGACATGGACAGTGAACATGGAGAATATGCAAAGGTTGGAGAGAAATAAACCATGTATACTTCAAAGGATGTGCAATGTTAATATATGTCAAAGGCAAAGCATAGATTAGCTGAGAGAGAGGCTGGAGATAAGAAGAATTAGATGTAGTGTGCAGGAGAGAAGACTGAACTGGTATGGCTATGTGATGTTTAAGGATGATGAGTGCTGGAGGAAGAAGGGGCAAAAAATCCCAGTGGAAGGGAGCTGTGGTAGAGAGAGACCAAGGAAGACCTGAGCAGAGGTTATCAGAGCTGATCTTATATCACTGAATCTCACAGAAGAGATGATGAATAACTGAGACAATTGGAGAGATGCTGTGCTGGAAAGAACCCATCCAACCCATGCAAGCATAAAATGGTGATGATAGGGATGATATATATATATATATGTGAAATGATTACAAAGGAGAACATACCGTTAAAACATGTTTATATAAAAGCACCTATGTACGTTTCGCCCGAAAAGGGCATAGAAAACTAAAAAATGTTCAGAACATGACCTGGGAGGGGTTTTAAGGTTATAATTACATCAAAGTTCATTCTTCATTCAAACACGTGTTGTTTTTGCCACAGAGCAAGGGGAGTAACTTTGGCCGGTGTTTGAATAATCGTCCCCAAACTGCTTATTATCCGTTCACATGATGGTGTTTTCCCATTACTATTTTGTGGGTGCTGCTTTACTATTGTTGATTCAAGCAGGGTCTGGGATGCATAGTTGGTTTACAGATGTTTATTTGCGCCGTCTGCCCACCGGAATGTTATGGTTTGGTGCAGGGGGACCCAGTTTATGGTTTTCATGCCTCAGTCGATTTCCATCCGAAGTAAGACCCTTGTATTCGGTGCCTGCAGTTTATCACTGATTCTGCTCTGCTGTTTATGAGTTCAAGGGGTGCTCTTATAATATAGTAAAGTTCCATAAGGCAAAGCTCGCATTTCCTCTTAAAATTGTACAGTGCTGCCCTGCCGACAATTTCCCAGTGTGTGGAGAAGCTGATGTTGGCGTCTTTTAATGTTGTGATGGCAAGTGACATGGAGTGTCTTAGTTTCAGGTGAAACGTACGTAGGTGCTTTTATATAAACATGTTTTAGCGGTATATTCTCCTTTGTAATAATTTCACTTGTAACTGCTCTGCTTATATTCTCGCCCGCTAGATATTAATGCTTCTAATATTTAACCCTGTAAGCACAAGTATTGAGCACATTTGCACAAGCTATTGGCAACTAACTATATGTATCACTTATCTCTTCTTCTCTCGATACTTAAATATTCTATATATATATATATATATGAAAAAGTTTGTCCTCATCAGTGGCCATCCAACCGTCGTAGGCATTTCGTCGCATTAAAGGCCATATACCTCAGGTTGGTGCGAGCAACGGCTAAAAAAAAGTCGTTGGGACACGTAAATAAAGGGGACGCTAGGGTAAACAAACAAAATGGTTTAAGCAGCAGAAAGTGATGAAGAAGGAAACAAGTCCCAGATTTCTATGAATATAAATTCGGTGGAATCGTGAACGAGAGAATAAAGACCATCAAACCTGGTTGAAATGTGAGCAAGGAAGGAATTTCGCACAGGTCTAACGGGAGGAAGAAAGGGTCTGGTCTGCGAATTCGGTAAACATAAGTTCTGTGAAGTCGCAGACGAGAGAGAGAGAAAAAAAATTCATACCGGCTTGGCCAAGTGCCCGCGAGAAAAGGATTACGGACAGGTCAAACGGGAAGAAAGGGGAGGAGGAGAGGTAGTGACAGAGAGTGAGTGAGTGAAAGGTGAGGAAGAGGCTAATAGAGAGAGAGACTGCTAGAAAGGGTAAAGACACAAAGAACGAAACAGACTGGTGGTAGTGGAGGAAAAAATATGTGTAAATATGATAATAATGGAGTTGCGGCGCTAACCATTTTGTTTGTTTACCCTAGCGTCCCCTTTATTTACGTGTCCCAACGACTTTTTTTTAGCCGTTGCTCGCACCAACCTGAGGTATATGGCCTTTAATGTGACGAAATGCCTACGACGGTTGGATGGCCACTGATGAGGACAAACTTTTTCATATGTAACCCATTTGCAGCGTCGCAGCTCCATTATTATCATATTTATATATATATATATATATATATATATATATATATAGAATATTTAAGTATCGAGAGAGAATGTTTATCTGGAGAGAATGTTTATATCATGTATATATATATATATATATATACATATCATGATAGAGAAGATCAGAAGTGTGGAGAGAGCGGTTGGCAGGTCTGGATGTAAGGAGGGCAAGGCTCATGGAGAAGATGGAGTGGCATCAGAGGTGATGAAAAGGTGTGATTTTGATGATATCATCCTAGAGTTCTGTAACCAGGTACTGGAGAAAGGAGTTGCCCCGAATCAGTGGAGGATCAGTAACATCGTTCGAGTGCCAAAGAATGGAGATCTCTCTAACACCAACAACTACACGGAGATCTCACTGACGTCACTTGTGGCAAAGACCCTCAACAGGATTGCTTCAGAGAGGGAAGATCAACCACTAGTCACATCCTGATGTTGAGGTGGATATTAGAGGGAGCTAGAGCAAAGTGCCTTCCTGCGGTCATGGTTTTCATTGACTTTAGGAAGGTCTTTGATTCTGTGGACCATCACTGCCTGATAAAGATCTTACAGGCTTATGGAATCCCCAAGAAGATAGTGGACCTGATATCACTGCTCTACACCAACACCAAAGCCCAAGTCATTACACCTGATGGGATGACAGAGTTCTTTGAGATACTGGCTGGAGTGCTCCAGGGAGATACATTGGCTCCCTACCTTTTTATCATCGTAGTGGACTATTGTATGCACCTTGCACTGGAGAAATACCAGGACTCTGGCTTTACTGTAACACTGGCTCAGAGCAGGAGAGTTAAGGCGAAAAAGATATCGGATGCTGAATTTGCCGGCGACATAGTTTTGGTGACAAACACAGTGAAGGAAGCAGAGGATTTAATGCATGAGGTGGAGACTGTGTTGATGAGTGTAGGGCTGAGAATGAATGAGATTAAGACGAAATATCTGGTAGAGAATATTAAGAAGCCAGAGAAGATTACTAATGTAGGCGAGAAGCCGCTAGAATTGATTGAAGATTTCCTGTATTTGGGACCAAAGATTGGGAGTACAAATGATGATGTGGTCGAGAGGAAGAGCAAAGCCTGGGCGGCATGCCACAGCTTGAGATCGGTGTGGCAGTCGGATCTTCGTAAAGACCTGAAGATCAGCCTCTTCGTTGCTGTAGTGGAGTCTGTGCTGCTGTACGGGCCTGAGATTTGGACACTGACCAAGAAACTCACTCAGATGATGGATGGGTGCTACACGAGAATGCTAAGGATGGCTCTGAACATTAATCAGTATACACTGAGGATGAAAAACTCAGAGTTGTATGGGAGCCTCCCAAGACTCAGCTCAAAAGTGACACAGAAAAGATTGAGGTTAGCTAGACATGCTCACCAACATCCAGAGTTGACACTGCACTCAGTACTCCTGTGGGAGCCCTTGCATGGACACACTGGAAGAGGATGACCGAGGTTGACATATGTTGATGCCCTGGTCTCTTGGAGATACAGGACATGGCAGCGATAATGAGGGACAGAGACCGCTGGAGAGAACTCGTCCATGGATCTCAGGAATTTTACCCCCCCCCCCCCCTCCTAAATAGATAGATACATATCATCATTTTAACATCCACTTTCCCTGTTAGCAAGGGCTGAACTTTTCTTTAAATAAATATGTATATACACACCCATATCAACACACTTAACAACTCACAAACACATAAGCACACACATAAAAGCATGCAACTACATCAATATACATGGTGGTTGTGGTGGAAATAATGAAATTGATGTAGAAAATGGGAATTTCTGTGAGAAGCGACCTCTCTTGTAATTACTGAAAATGTATTAACCATTCCATGATACGCCTTATAAGACACACTCACACACAGTGACATACACACACTCACACTGATACACATACATACACACACACACGCATACACACACATACATACACACAAACACATACACACACACATATACACACAAACACTTTTGTATGCCTATACATGCATATACATAATCATGTCACACAGATACACACCTACACACTCACACACAATAATGCCATACAAACACTCACACATACACACACTCACAATCATGCACACACACACAATCATATATTACAGATATATTCACACACACAGACATACATACACATACAAACATTCATGTATATACATGCATACACACCCACATATATACATGCATGCATACATACATACATATATGCATACATACATACAGGCTTACCATAAAAACACTCACAGTCATACCATAGAGACACACACACACACAAACATATATATATGTATATATATATATATAAAAATGGCGTAGGATAGAAGAAAGGAAAGGCACAGAAACGAAGAAAGGAATCCCCAGTCACTGAAGAGGTCACAGAGTGTGTGACGAAAGGACTATGACTATATATAAACAACTATCTGGTTGTGGAACCAACCAACCAACCAGAAATTTATAAGTTTGTAAATTTGTAAATTTATAAATTTATAAATATATAATAAATTGAAGTGAAAGCAACTGGTGCGTGTGTTTCTTATTGGCAACATGACCCTCCCAAAGTATAACAATATATATATAAAAATATCTATATACACACACAACATGCCATACAAACACACACATGCATACACAGTCGCACTCACATACACATATACACACACATACATACACATACACAAATGCATACACTCATACACACACAGACACATACAAACACACGGATATGCCATACAGACAACCTAAATAAGTTTCGAAATTCAAATATAATTCTATTTCTCTTATAACTTTATTGAAAAAACGGAAGAAAGGGGTGAGGTGAGAGGAGAGTGTGAAAAGGAGATAATGTGAAAGAGAGGGGGAGTGATATGAGATGCAAAGGGTGGAGGAGAGAGTATAAAACGAAAGGAGAGGAGGAGGAGGGGGAGGAGAGAGTGTGAGAAGACTGAGACAGTGGCGGTGAAGAATGTCAACAGCCAGCACTATCACTACCACCACCACAACCACAACCATCACCACAACCACCACTACCACCACCACTACCACCACAACAACAACAACAACCATCACTACCATAACAACAACAACAACCAACAACCAACACCACAACCACTACCCCCCCCCCCCATTGGAGCACTAGCACCACCACTACCACCACCACAACCATCATCACAACCACCACTACCACCACCACCAACACCACAACCACCATCCCCCATTGGAGCACTAGCACCACCACCACCACCACAACCACAACAACAACAACAACCACAACCATCACCACCACAACAAGAACCACGAACACCACAACCACCACCACCACCACAACCACCACTACCACCACTACCACCACCACCAACACCACAATCACCACCACTACAACCATCACCACAACCATCACCACAACCACCACTACCACCAACACCACCACCATCACCACAACCACCACTACCACCACCACCACCACCACTACCACTACCACCACCACCACCACAACCATCACCACAACCACCACTACCACCACTACAACCACCACAACAACAACCACCACTACCACCACCACAACCATCACCACAACCACCACTACCACCACTACCACCACCACCACAACAACAACCACCACTACCACCACCACCACCACCACCACAACAACAACCACCACTACCACCACCACCACCACAACCATCACCACAGTCACCACTACCACCACCACAACCACCACAACCACCACTACCACCACCACCACCACAACCATCACCACAATAACCACTACCACCACTACCACCACCACAACCACCACAACCACCACTACCACCACCACCACCACAACCATCACCACAACCACCACTACCACCACTACCACCACCACAACAACAACCACAACCACCATCCCCCATTGGAACACTAGCACCACCACCACAACAACAACCACCACCAGCATCACCACCACCTCAACCAGCACCACCACCAATATTACACCTCCACCAGCACTACCATCACCAACACCACCATCACCACCACTGCCACAAGCACCACCACCACCACCACCACTGCTACTACCTCAGTCACCACCACCACTGCCACCATCACCACTGCCAGCACCAACACTACAAGCACCACCACCACCACTACTACGCCATCACCATGATCACCACTACCACCACAGTCACCACCACCACTGCCACCACTACCACTAACACCCCAGTCACCACCACCACTGCCAGCACCACCACCACCACCACCACAGTCACCACCACCACTGCCAGCACCACCACCACCACCACCACCACTGCCACCACCACCACTACCACTAACACCCCAGTCACCACCACCACTGCCAGCACCACCACCACCACAGTCACTACCACCACTGCCAGCACCACAACCACTGCCACCACCACCGTTACCACTAACACCCCAGTCACCACCACCACTGCCAATACCACCCCAGTCACCACCACCACCACCACCACCAACAGTATAAGACTACTGAAGACTGAGAGGTATGTTTTGAGAAAAATCAGTGTTTATAGAAAACATGATATATTATTAATTGTCTCGATATCCAATAAGGGTGGTGGGTGAGGTGTCTGTTGTTTACCTTGTATTCAGTATGTGATGCAGGAGAGAGGGATATGCAGCAGGTGCAACAGTGTGCAGAGATGAAGTTGCAGTTCAGAAAAGTGTGTAGATGTCAGTAAATAGTCTGCGTGTATAAGTATATATATATAGGAACGAGTAGGACCCCGACGGCTGAGCTCAAGCCGTTTCGACGGCTAATTCTGGACTAAAAAAAAAAAAAAAAGAAGATTGTGGGATAGCTCACCTGGCTACATAGTCTCCAGAGCCAGGGTCACCTACACCAGCACTCGAGACGACCACAATTAAGGGACTCAGAGTGGCCGCCGCTGACACTAAACCAGGTGTCATACCGACAGCCATTACTGGCACCCCAAAAGTCACACCAGTGGTGCTTTTTTTTTTTTTTTTTTTTTTAGTCCAGAATTAGCCGTCGAAATGGCTTGAGCTCAGCCGTCGGGGTCCGACTCGTTCCTATTACCCACTCTACTACCCTAAGTATTGAGTACTTTGGTGCGTTATGGTCCAACTGGTTCCTTACCACATTTCCTTCGTTATATATATATATATATATATATATATATATATATATATATATATATATATACATACATACATACATAAATACATAAATATATATACATATACATAAATATATATATGTATATACATATATGTATATATAATGGAAAAATTTGAACAGGAACAAAACAGAGAGGCAGTACAACGAATGTTTATTAATTTCACGCTCTGGAGAGTGGGGTGGTGGTGGAGAACGACGTTTCGGGCATAAGCCCTTCCTCAGGTGAGAAGTGTGTGGGAACAGAGTTCAAAGGGTGTGTAGGGGAGTGGTGGAGAGACATATAGCGAAAGGAAACGGTGCGAATGAAATTAAAAATAAAAATAAAAATAAAGCATGATCAAAATACAAGGAATGAAATAAAATTAAATATAAAAGCATGATCAAAATAAACTGAAATTAAAAAGAGGGTAAAACAGGTGGTGGAAGGATGTGGGGTCTGTAGGGGTGGTGGCGGGTGGAGTGGGGAGAGGAAGACGGGGTGTCCGAGCGGGGAGGGCTGAAGGTGGTGTGTGTGTGTAGGTGTACGTGTGTGTGTGTGTGTGTGTGTGTATGTGAAAGTAAGGGTTGGGGGAAGAACGGGGTTGCATGTTCAGGAAGAGGTGTGTGGGGGGGGTTGTAGGTCGGAGTGTCTGTGCGTGTGTGGATAGAGGGGTGGGGGGAGAGGAATCAGGAGGCTGAGGGTGTAAATATGTGGTGGAAAGCACGTGTGTGGGGGGTTTACGCGTGTTGTGGGTGTAGGTGGCGTGTGGAGAAAAAAAATGTTTGGGTGTGTGTGTGGGTGAGTTATATAGGTGATTCCGTAAGAGGATGGTTGAAAAGTTGGTAAAATCCTATGATGTTTAGTGGATTCCGTGGTGATCAAGTTCCACATACGAGTATTCCATGAAGAGATGGTCGGAAGAGGAGAGATGTGGGGTGCGCGCGCAACAGGAAGTGGTCAAGCAGTGGGAGTGCTGTGTGTCTGTTTGTGCTGGGAGGTGGTCAGAGGGCATAGCAGCAGTCGGTGGAATGGTAAAGGGGCGAGGATGGGTAGGTGTGAAAGTTGGAGTGAGGAGGGTGTGTGTGTGTATTAGTAGAGGTGTTAGTGGGATGAGTGAGTGTGGAGCGAGGGTGTGGGTGGAGCGGGGAGAGAAGGGTGTGTGTAGTTCTATGGAGGGAGTGTGGTATACTGGTGTGTGTGTAGTTTGATGAAGGGGGTGTTAGTGGGTGTTAGTATACGGGAGGTGGGGAAGGGTTGAATGCAGGTGTGAGTGGGGGTTAGTGGTGGTAGGGTGTGTAGAGTTGGTGGTGTACGAGGGTGTGTGGGTACGTGTGCGTGGGGTTGGGGGGTGTTAGTGATGTTAGTTGCGTGTGGGGTCGGTGGTGTAAGTGGGTGCGTGTGTTCGTGTGCTTGGGGTCAGGGGGTGTTAGTGAGGTTAGTTGCGGGGTGGTGGGATGGAGGTGTGAGGGTGAGGGTTAGTGGTGGTAGTAGGGTGTGTATTTAGTGTGAGCGCGTGTATATATGTGCCGGTGGGTGTATGCGTGTGATAAGGAGGGGGAAGGAGGAGAAGAAGGGAGGGATGTTAGTATGTTAGTTGGGGAAGGGTGGTCGGATGAGGGGTGGAGTGGAGGTGTTAGTATTGTTAGTTGTGGGGTGGGCGGTGAAAAGGAGGGGTGTGTTAGTGGTGTTAGTGGGGGATAAGTGTGGGGGGAGGGGGCGGTCGAAGGCTAAAGGAATAAGGGTGGGGAGTTCAGGCCGGGGGGAGTGTGGGTCTGTAAGATGAAGATAGTTCTTTGTTCGACTCTAAGGCGATTGGCGGGTGTTCCGTGGCATTGGAGTAGGCCACAGACTGTGAGATGGCGTGCGGAATGTCCAGGGCCACCAAAGTGGCGGGCGATGGGGGAACTACCACCGAGACGAATATCCCGGAGGTGCTCAGTGAATCGGTCCGCCAGGCGACGTCCCGTCTGTCCGACATAAGTCCGTAGACTAGGTTGGAGGAGGTGCAGCGGAAGGCATGTCGGACAGAGAGAGAGTGGCCGTTGGGACTCTGGAAGGTGGTGGTGTTGGTGATGTGGGGACAGGTGTTGCAGCGGGGCCTAGAACAGGGAAAGGAACCGAGGGGAAACAGGGCGTGGGTTGGGGGGTAGGGAGCTGTGGCCGAGGAGGGTGCGGAGATTGACATTCAGCAGCAGCACTGGTGTGACGTTTGGGGTGCCAGTAATGGCTGTCGGTATGACACCTGGTCTAGTGTCACGGCGGCCACTCTGGGTCCCTTAATTGTGGTGGTCTCGAGTGCTGGTGTAGGTGACCCTGGCTCTGGAGACGATGCAGCCAGGTGAGCTGTCCCACAATCTTCTCTGCCATCTGTATCTCGTCGGCATGTGCGTGCCCTCTCCCTGTTGGCACGGCACGTGCGACATCAGCACACTTGTCGAGCGGCTTGTTTTGGCTCTGGCTGGGGAAAGTTGCGCGAGTAGGATGGGGATAGTTTGTTATAGCCTGAAGGGCAATAATAAATAGGAGGGGACTAAGGACGGAGTCCTGATGAACACCAACTTTTACGCTAAACTCTTCACTATATTCGTACATATATATATATACATTTATACATATATATATACATATATATACATATAGATATATAAATATACATATATATATATACATATACATATACATATATATATACATATATATATATATACATATATACATATATATATATATACATATATATACATATACATATATATACTTCTATACATATATATATATATACATATATATATATATATATATACATATATATATACATATATATATATATATATATATATACTCATATGGAGGTGGCCACACCATTAGCTAAAATCTTTCTCTCTCTTATTATGAAGCATTTTCCCCCTACACATAAATATAGTAAAATTTTAATAGAAATACCATTAAAATTTCTTACTCTACGAGTCCTAACCTTGCACATAACATCACAGCTTCAAATTTAGCTAAACTACCTAGTCATGGGAACACGTTTCAACACTGTAGTTAGTATTGTAATTGTAGGAATCGGGTTGACTGCCCCCTATCCGGTAAATGCCTCTCTAGTAACATTGTCTACAAATGTAAGGTTGAAACACCCACGTCCCGTAGGGCCTACATAGGGTTAACCGCCAATAGATTCAAGCAGCGTCTTTACATGCATACCCATTCTTTTCATAACCCTTTAAGGAGGAATATGACGTCACTTTCAGCTTATATCTGGAGTCTAAAAGACAACCACACCTAATATAAATTACACTGGGAGATCCTAGTTAAGGCTAGATCGTATGACAGAAATAAAAGACTATGTGACCTCTGCGCTGCTGAGGCCCTGGAAATACTCTACGCCAAAGACGACATCTTAAACAAAAAATCTGAGGCAATTTCGGCTTGTAAACATAAATTGCACAAAACTTTCCTGTATTACAGCCCCACATTATACCCTAACGGATAGTACGAACTATACGCGGATATTTTACGTCTTGATGTGGTAGCTAAGTATATGTTATGTTTATACCATTACTTATTTTTATAGGTAAGTATATATTACCTGTATGTTTTGTGAAGGTACGTATACTTTCTTGTACGTATATTTGATTGTATATGTTATGGCGTATATATTATATATTCTGGTACATATGCATTTGGTTATGTGTATACGCGAGTTTTGCGTCTGTGTGAGTATGCGGGTTCGTAACTATGTAGGGTGTGTGTATATGTGTACTTTGTGTTTTGGTTGACGTGTGTCTCCGAATATATGTGTATTTAGATGTACGTATGTGTGTGCGCGCGTTATATACGTATTTATTTATTTATATACGTTTATTTAATTATATGTATACACGCACACACACACACATATATATATATTTTTTTTTTTATTTTATGTGTATTTGGTGTATACATTCGTATGTGTGCGGGTACAAGCGTTGCGTCCGTTTTGTATGTGCATGCGGGGGGTTTTTTTGGGGGGGGGTTGTGTACGTGCTTGTATTTGTATACCTATGGCGAGGGTTTTCGCGTATGCTTGTGTATGTACGTATATGGATGCGTGTATGTATTTATTTAATTTCTATTACCTCTGTATTTTATTTTACTTTATTCTTAACTCTGAAGCCGAGAATCATTCGGTTTCTTAGTTAGAATCTTAGTCTAACTTCAGTTATACCATTTACGTGGTTTTGTCTTTGCGTGCAATTGTTCTCCCCGCTCCACATATGACGTATTATCTTCGTTTTTTTCGTTCATTGTCAGAGAACGTCTCCATGAACCACCTAATAAAATAATAGTCTACGACTTCTTTTATACCATAAACGTGGTTTTGTCTTTGCGTGTAATTGTTTTTCACCGCTCCAAATAATGACGTATTATCTTCGTTTTTTCCCATTCTTTGCCAGGGAACATTTCCACGAACCAAAGTATCGTCTTCCTGTCTTCCTCCGGTTGCAACGTTTTTTGAAATATTTAGTTCTGCGTTCACAGATTTTTTTTTTTAGTTTCAGAAGATCCCGTTAAGGGTGAAAGCAGCGATTCTTTGCTTAAACTTTAATCTGTTATTTTAATAAATATTTGCTCTACGGTTCTTATATATTTGATATATATTTATCCTTATCGAGCCCTCTTTGGATTTTAGTCTTCGAATTTATTATTATTACTATATATATATATATATATATATATATATATATATATATATATATATATATATGCATATACAGTATATATACATCATAATCTATAAAGCTCAGTGTATGGACATGCTCCTTTGTTATAGAAATCTACGATATAGAATTTCTTCAATTGAAATTTACAATTCAGTGTTCGAAATAGCTTCGATTGCGTCTTGGCACATATAATTTTTTCAATTTCACCCACAATTACGCAAAAAATAGATAAAACTCAATATTTTACGATTTTTTCTCTCATTTAAACTGCTAAACTCTTCCCATTACCATTCAAAATCTATACAACTTCATACTTTCTGCTACTTTCTCTTTCCAAACTTGATGGTGATAGTGTCCGTTTTACTCTCTCATATCATCTGCTTACCTCTATCTACAACCCACACATTTTGCTACTTTCTCTTTTATACTTCAAACTTACTGATTTATTTACAAACGCATACAAACACACACTCACTTCAAATGATAAAAAAACATTTAAAGCAATTAAACAACGTGCATGATTTATAACCACACTAACTTTTAGTTGCTCAATTATTACATTTCATACGAAACGACAATTATTCAAAAGCAACAGATACATTTATTCAACAACAAGCGATAAATCTTTTTCAAAACCTCTCAACGAACGTGGATTCTTACAGACTTTGAGTCGAATCGGTTTGAATTTGTGCAAATGTATAAACATGGAACATGTGCACACACACAACAACAACAACAATCTGCCTTTTATAGATAATTGTTTCTACTTTTGGCACAAGGCCAGCTATTATCCCAGTGCATTACTGGTACTTTATTTTATCGACCCCGTAAGGATGAAAGGCAAAGTTAACCTCGGCGGGATTGCCTTTTATAGATAATGATAAACAATAATATCCTCTATGAGGTCACTAAACCTGCTAGAAACAGCAGCTAACTCTCCCCCATACCACACCCCTCCCTACTGTCTTAAATTTAGAAAACATATCTTCTATGAGGTCACTAAACCTGCTAGAAACAACAGCTAACTCTCCCCCCCTATCACACCGCTCCCTACTGTCTTAAATTTAGAAAACATATCTTCTATGAGGTCACTAAACCTGCTAGAAACAGCAGCTAACTCTCCCCCATATCACACCACTCCCTACTGTCTTAAATTTAGAAAACACATATCCTCTATGAAGTCACTAAACCTGCTAGAAACAACAGCTAACTCTCCCTCATATCACAACCCTCCCTACTGTCTTAAATTTAGAAAACACACAGACAACCATGCAGAACAACTCCATCGCAGCTCTGTTGTTCGGCTGGCATCGTCTACGCGCGTGTTGCGCAAGTACTGTGAAACAATAAATTTCAACACTTTTTTGCACAGAGATAATATCCATAGGCGAAACTACAATTGTCACTGCTGGCGCAGCTCCTGCTTCCAGGTCTGCAATTCATTCACCCAGTGCCTGGCAGACAAAATAGTGCTGCCATAAAATGGGTGGTGCAACCTAACTTTGGTAACTTAATGACCCCAAGCAACGCCGGGCTTTAATGCTAGTATAATATAAATAATAATGAAATTATTGTGTAAAGTGCTCAGGTGCACTACAACTCGTCAAAGGTGCATGTATAGTACATAGAATAATATACAAATGTCCGGGAAGTGAATAGTGTATGAGTCATGATATCCATGTGTGTATGTGTATGGAGGGGGAATATTAGGTGTAGTGTTGGCGAATCTCAGGAAGCATGGAGGTTTTAAAGGATGCAGTGTTTCGACAGCTAACAACTGATGCAGGTAGTTTGTTCCATGCTTCAGCAACTCTGAGCATGAAAAAATGTTTCCGAAAGTCATGGGAACCGTGCTGTTTTCTGACTTTGTGGGCATACCCACGTGTGTTAGACACATGGAAATCAAAAATGTACTCAGGGTTGTTATTGGCAAGATAGTTAATAATTTTGTGGGTGTTTACCAAGTCAGTTGCCAGACGTCGGAGCTTCAATGTATCCATGCCCAGGGAAGCAAGGCGTTCAGAGTATGGTAGATGCCTGATGGAAGGTATTCGCTTGGTTGCACGTCTCTGAACAGTTTCCAGGCGATCAATGTTCTGAGCAAGATAGGGGTTCCAGACTGGTGATGCAAATTCTAAGTGTGGCCGCACCATAGCCATGTACAGCTTTAAATAGATAGCTGGAGAGTGGATAACAAAGGTCTTGCTGGGTGATGCTAAGACACTCTCGGCCTTCTTGTCAATTTTAGAGACGTGCTTCGTCCAACGCAAATCGCTGCTGACCGTAATGCCCAGGTCACGTTCACAAGAAGACTTATTGATATTAGTGTTGTAGAGGGAGTATGTGGACGCTGGGTTTTTACTCCCAAAATGCATGGTGGTGCACTTGTCCCCAGCTAGCTTGAGTTTCCAGTCTGTGATCCATTGTTGCATTGTGTCCAGGTCAGATTGCAGGCAAGATCTATAGTGTTCAGGATCTGGCCTATTTATCTCAAGGTACAGCTTGATGTCAACTGCATATTTCAGTACTGTGGCATTCTTTAAGTTGGCATCTATGTCATTAATATATGCCACAAACAAAAGGGGGCCAAGAATAGATCCCTGTGGTACACCAGATGACATCTCATATGGTGAGGAATGCTGTCCCAGAACCGTGACTACCTCTCTTCGACTGAGAATGAAGGACTTCAACCAGTTAAAAAGATCATCCTTCACACCCATTGCAGAGAGTTTTGCCATAAGCATTTTGTGTAGCACAGAATTGAAAGCTTTAGCAAAGTCAAGGTAAACAACATCCACCCATGAACCGCCATCAGTAATCCCGGTGATGTCTTCAAGAAACTCGATAAGTTGATCACATCAGCTGAAGTTAGGGATAAATCCAAATTGCCGGATAAGACTGTGAGAGTTCTAAAAATTCCAAAGTATTTCTCTGACACAGGATTCCATCAGTTTGGCAATGCAGCTAGTAAGACTGACTGGACGATAGTTCACAGGTGATGTGCGGTCACCCTTTTTGAACAGAGGAATGACACTGGCACTTTTCCACTGTTCTTGAGTAGCACCGTTGTTCAGATAGAATTGGAAGAAGCGTGATAGCTGGTGCAGAAGGAAGTACCCACCACGTTTGAGAAGCAGGTACGTAACACCATCAAGACCAGGAGAGGCATGGTTGCGTTTAT
Organism: Eledone cirrhosa; assembly: GCA_964016885.1. Lineage (NCBI taxonomy): Eukaryota > Metazoa > Mollusca > Cephalopoda > Octopoda > Eledonidae > Eledone > Eledone cirrhosa. The sequence continues at coordinate 337,393,743 of OZ024740.1, read as the reverse complement.
TTTTAAGGTGACATTGCAGCATTGCAGGTGTAAATTCCATGGTTGTAATAGAATCCGGTGTCATAAGTGGTGGAGACGGTACACTCTGGTCTTCAATAGTGAAAATGCCTCCATAGCATTCAGCAATGAGCTCTGCGCATTCCTTGGGGTCGTCAGTAACCTGCCTTGTGTGGGGATTGCGAAGAGGACCAACTGGAGAGTGAGGCCTCTGCTTTGAGTGAACATACTTTCAGAACACCTTACTGTCAGGGCCGGTTGCTATGCGCTGCTCAAATTGAAGCACTGCCTTTGGTTGGATGATTTATTTCGCCTCTTCCTATTGATATCTGATTTATGCAGTTTGTACTCACGTTCAGCATTACAACGTTCTTTTGTGGCAAGACGGGCTGCTGCAGTCTCCCAAATTGCACTTTTGGGAAGTTTTTTCTGCTTACGTGGCACCGATGCTGCACATGCTGTCCATATTGAGCTCAGGATGTTCTGGAGTACAGTGTTGACATCTCCAGAGTCGTAGAACTCAAGCCAGTTTGGACATTGCAACTCGGTGCAGTAACAGTTTCAGTCTCCTTTATTCCAGTCAAAGTGAGTAGTTTGGAGATGGTTGTGGTTTTTGTTACTGCCCATGAGGGATAGATTGGCAATGATCATAGCATGATCAGAGTCATCTAAATGTTCCTCAGTAGTAATACTAATAACCGTTTCAGGAGTAGTGGTGAAGAGTAGGTCCAAAGTGTTGTCACCTCTTGTTGGGGAGGTGACTACTTGGGACCAATTCGAGTCCAGCACTAGCTCAAGGAAGTCATATGCATATATATATATATATATGTATATACATATATATATATATATACATAAATATATGTATATATATGTATATATATATATGTAAAGTGGTCGTGTAGGTGTCACAACAAAAAGCACCCAGTTCACACTGTACAGTGGTCATATAGGTGTCACAACTAAAAGCACTCAGTCCACTGTGTAAAGTGGTTGTGGAGGTGTCATTACAAAAAGCACCCAGCACACACTGTAATGTGATTGGCGTTATGAAGAGCATCCAGCCATAGAAACCAATCCAAAATCAGTTCTCTGTGAGAAAAACACATTCCTCAAACCTGATCTCTCACAAAGAGACTGCTCATCCTACCCATGATAGCATAGAAAATGGACATTAAATGATTATATATATATATATATATATATATATATATATATTAGAAAGTGAGGTTTTTTTTACAAAATGAAAAATAACCGAGGTGTCCTACACGAGTGAAAGTATAAAGAAAAAGAGATGAAATCGAAAATGCAACTGGAGTCTTATTTTTTTTTAAATATATATATTTATTTGGTTCCTTTACCGGTTTCGCAGTTCTTCTGCTTTTCAAAAGTAGAGTTGAGATGGAGGGTCTGTGGTTTTACTTATATATATATATATATATATATATAAATGAAAAGTATAGAAATTATTGTAGCAAGAAGCTATAGCGTCAAACTGGAAAAATAGTTAACGTAAGATGTGGGAAAATAATTCAAACTCAATTCAAAAAGAATCAGGATATAGATTCATCCACAGAATTTGGTGAAATCTAGGGAAAAATCAATAGAGCCTTAACTCAGAATAAAATAAAGTTTAAAATACTCATCCTTCAATTTGGAAAATCTACAAATGCTCTGTATAGTCTTAAAGACTATTTCACGAAACTTTCAGTGGGGATGGTCACGGTTGGAGTCGATCATCAGCAGAGCTCAAAGACATGATAACCAAAGTCCCACTGTTTATAATATGCCAAAAAGGGAATTTAAAAGCAGGCTAGTTCAACATTATATATATATATAATTGTTTCTACTTTAGGCACAAGGCCAGCAATTACCCAGTACATTACTGGTACTTTATTTTATCGACCCCGTAAGGATGAAAGGCAAAGTTAACCTCGGCGGGATTTGAACTCAGACTGTAAAGGGACGTAACTATGCTAGAAAGCATGGCGTCCAACCCTCTACCGATACTGCCAATTCACCGCCCTTTATATATATATGTCGTCGGCAAATTCAGCATCCGATACCTTTTTCGCCCTAACTCTCCTGCTCTGAGCTGGTGCTACAGTAAAGCCAGAGTCCTGGTGTTTCTCCAGTGCAAGGTGCATACAATAGTCCACTACAATGATAAAAAGGTAGGGAGCTAATGTATCTCCCTGGAGCACTCCAGCCAGTATCTCAAAGAACTCTGTCATCCCATCAGGTGTAATGACTTGGGCTTTGGTGTTGGTGTAGAGCAGTGATATCAGGTCCACTATCCTCTTGGGGATTCCATAAGCCTGTAAGATCTTCATCAGGCAGTAACGGTCCACAGAATCAAATGCTGAGGATGGCTCTGAACATTAATCAGTATACACTGAGGATGAAAAACTCAGAGCTGTATGGGAGCATCCCAAAAGTCAGCTCAAAAGTGACACAGAGGAGACTGAGGTTGGCTAGACATGCTCACCGACATCCAGAGTTGATATTGCACTCAGTGCTCCTTTGGGAGCCCCTACATGGACACACTAGAAGAGGAAGACCAAGGTTAACGTATGTTGATGCCCTAAGGACAGACATTTGGTAGCGATAATGAGGGACAGAGACCGCTGGAGAGAACTCGTCCATGGATCTCGGGAATTTTACCCGCCTTAGAATAGAATAGAATATATATATATAATATAATTATATATATATATAATAGTTTCTGATTTAGGTACATGGCCAACAATTTTGTGGGAGGGGAAAGCAATTAGATAAATAATAGTGCATTTTCTTTTATCAATCCCGTAAGGATGAAAAGCAAAGCTAACATCGTTGGGATTTGAACTCAGAACATAAAGGGATGTAACTATGTGCCACAAAACGTTGCCTGATGCTCTACCAACACTGCCAATCCACAACATGCATGACAACACTGTATATAATATATTATGTAAAGTCATATGCCTTTACATGATATATTATACACAGGTGTTGTCATAATGAAGTGATAGGGGTTCAGTAAACACTGTGTAGAAGTTGAGTGGATAGATATGTAGACATACAATGTCTTAACTATATAAACACAATGTGTAGGTGCATGGCTTAGTGGTTAGGGTGTTCAGTTGACAATTGTAAGGTCATGCATTCAATTCCTGGACTGAGCAATATATTGTGTGCTTGAGCAAGATACTTTACTTCATGTTGCTCCACTCCACTCACTGATACAAATGAGTTGTATTTGTAATTTAAGAAGCCATACTTGTTACACATTGTGTTGTGCTGAATCTCCCTGAGAACTACGTTATGAGTACATGTACACATTAATTTCACAAGTAGGCAGTTCCGTTGATTGAATTAACTGAAGCATTTGTTGTCTGAAATAACAGAGGTCCAACAATAGAAACTGACTATGTAGATAGATTTAGTAAATTAGCATGGAAAGGTGGACGTAAAATGGTGATAATGATGATCATGATGATTTTGAATAGGTCAGCGGTTCCTAAACTTTTTTTACTCACAGCACATCTTTGAAAACATAAAAATATTCTGGGGCTCTTTGTACCATAAATTCAAAAATCTATGCAAAAGAGTTTTTCATACATATTAGCAAAGCATAGAGTTAAAATGTTCTAGGCCCATTCCCCACCGGCCAACTCGAATGCCCCCTCCCATGAACTCCCAACAAATCCCTGGCCAACTCCTTCTGGTCACCCCAGCCCCTTCCAGTCAACTTCCCTCTGGACTATTTCTCCTGTGCCAGATTCCCCTAAATATTAAATATAAGAAATATGGCCAAAAAATAATTGTTTCTACATTTGGCACAAGGCCAGCAATTTGAAGGGAAGGGGAAAATTGACTAAATTGACCCTAGTGCGTTATTGGTACTTTATTTTATTGACCCCCCTAAGGATGAAAGGCAAAGGTCCATGGCCAAAAAATAATAATAATAAATTATAATTGTACTTGAAAAAGAAACTATAATTGTAAAGCAAAATGTATTGACTTTACTATTAAAGTTGACAGATTGTAATATTTTTCACAAATCTTGTTACTAGACTTTACTTGTTTGTCACTTTTACAGCTATATATGAACTTTCATATGAATTTCAGATTGTATTTTTCACATCTTAAAACTTAATCTTAGTTTTTTACTGTGCATCGAGCTGCATCATGCAGTGCATCAGTGTGCCTCTGCACACGGTTTGGGAACCACTAGATTAGATAGATAAACACTGTGTATAGATGTTATCTAGATCAGTAGTCACCAACCTTTCGGACCTCATGGACCACTAAATTTATAACCCCGTGGACCACTAAATTGTTTTTTTTTAAAAAGGTAAATGCATTTGTAAAATAATGATCAGAGAACTTCCATCTTATTAAACAATACTGAAGCATACGTGTGTCATATTGTCGATAGATGATATATATGTGTAAAATTCTTTCATGGATGTTAGTTTTTTACTGAGGATAAATATTTTTTATGGGTATTATAAAATATATTTTAACTGGATATTATTTTTGTTTTAATATTAATAAAATGTAAAAATTGCTAATAATGTTCAAATTTTTCTGCTGACTACCAAAATTTTCTCTCAGGCCACCGGTTGGCAACCGCTGATCTAGATAGATAGACACAATGAATGAATGTAAATAGGTTAAAGAGATAGATATGGTATGTATATATGTTATCTGTAGATGTTAATAGGCTGGTTAGAAAACAAACATGTAGGTGTTGACAGGTTTGACAGATGAAGTGTTTAGGTATCAACTAGATATATAGAAAGAGTGTGTAGATATTGACTGGTTAGATAAATAGTGTGTAGATATTGACTGGTTAGACAGATATACTGTGTAGGTGTTGACTGGAGAAATAGATCCAATGTATCAATATTGATTATATATATATA
>OZ024740.1:337338833-337386333 GCA_964016885.1 Eledone cirrhosa | reverse complement strand
TGTTGACCGTATAGATAGACATAGTATATAAATATTAGCAGGATAGAAAGACACTCACATGTATAGATGTTGAGTGGATATATAGATATGTATACAGCAGGGGTGTGCAACATATTCCATTGGCGGGCCACTTTTGAACATTGGAACAACTATTAGGGCTAGTCTCTGTCAAAAAATGTTATCTAATGAAAAACCACTATTCCAAAGATTTACCACAATTTCTTTCCATAACATGGAACTGGGAAATTATAACACACAGAACCCTATCAGTGAAGCCCTTTAATATAGGTCAACTAACAGAAAATTGTATTACGGTTACAAAAAAAATTCTAAATAAGCCTACAAGGTAAAAATTAAAAACGGTCATTGCGAGCCACTCTGACAGATCTGGCGGGCCGGATTGTGGCCCATGGGCTGCCTTTTGCATGCCCCTGGTATACAGTATGTAGATGTTGATTAGATAGATAGTGTGTAGATATTGCCTGAATAGATCTTCACAGAGTGTAAATGTTGACTGGATAGAACATTAGTGTGACCCAGGGTTTAGATATCATTCACATGCTTTTTTTCTGTACATTAATCCTTTAGCATTCACATTACTCTATATTTATTATTATATTTTCTCAGTAAAGGCTTTGCCTCACATAATTATCTCACATAATATTGAATCTATGAGATTTTGATATTATTTATATTGAGAACAATACCTTAACATCAGTATGAGTGACTGATTACAGCCAGTTTGAACAGAAAGAGGTGAGAGAATTCTGGCCAGATACGGCCGGTTTAAATGCTAAAGGGTTAATGACTTATATTCAATCATCTATAACAATGCCCATTCTTGAACCAATGGTATCTATCTCTACTCTTCCCTAACACATAATTAACTATTAACATCCTGAAATGATTTAGCAGAAAATAGCTAAAAATTCAAATATTTATAGTATCTTTACTAGGGGACAGATCATTGTGAAAATTTGTAATTAACTAAAGTAAAGATTTTAAGAGGACCGGGCCAACCTTAACTCCATGCATTGGTCCCTTGGAAAGTTTTGCTAACAAGGCTCTGTGTATAAAAACATATGTTGATGAATGATAATGATATACATACATGCAATATATACATGCATACACACATATATGTCATAACTCTTCATCATATATTTGCCGAATTTCTGACATGATGTGGCATGAAAAGAAGAAGAGGAAGAAAGACCTGAATTTTTTATGTGATGTAGTCACATGATGCTGTTTTATATTTTTCAAAAATGTCTTACTAACACAGTTTCATGTGGTACAGGACATTAAGAGTTATTATGCAACCTAGACATTGTGTATTAGCTCTTTACTCCCTCTTGAAGAGATTCCTTAACCCTTTAACATTGAAGAGATTCTTTAACCCTTTAACATTTACATTATTCTATATCTACTATTATATTTTCAAGGTAAAGGCTTTATCGCACATAATATCTCGCATAATATCGAATCTATGAGATTTTGATATTATTTATTTTGAGAACAATACCTTAATATCAGTGTGAGCAGCCTGTTACAGCTAGTTTGAACAGGAAGAGGTGAATTCTGGCTAGATATGGCCAGTTTAAATGCTAAAGAGTTAATGAAGACATGTAATCTTGTTTCCTTCAACACCTCAAAGACACAATCACTGTTAATATTAAGGAAACAATCTTTTATCCCTCTCTCTCTTTACTCTTGGACACAATCACTGCTAATCACCCTTAGCATTCTCACATTCATAACATAATAAAATGTGTGTCTCAAACACTAGCCTTTCTTTTCAGAGCCAAAAATACTTCAGTCACAAACAGCTACTGACTCTATAAAGTTCAAGGAAGACCAGCTATGAAATACTATTGGCACATTTTGGGATGGTGCTGCTGCTACACCTTAACTTCATCTGAAAGAAAGTTATCTGGCTGATTAGCAGGAACTCTCTTTCCAACACACTCCAATCCCTTGCCTAGAGAGCTCATGTCCCTTCACTCTGCCACTATGAAATAAATAGGCACAATATTGACTAGATAGATAGATATGTTTCGTAAATGTTGATTAGATAGAGAGAGGTGGTGTGTAGATATTGTGTGGGTAGATAAATACAGTGTGTGAACATTGATTGGCTAGATTGACACATTGTAGATGTTAACTGGTTTTGATAGACACTGTGTGTAGGTCCTGATTAGATACATAAATAGTGGATGTTGAATGGACAGATAGACAATGAATAGATATTAACTGGATATATAGCTGGATAAATACAGTGTGGATACTTAAATGGATAGATAGACATAATGTTTTATATGTTGTCAGAACATATACAGTTGTAGATGTTTACTATATAGACAGAATGCAGGTAATATCTAGATAATCACAACATGCAAATTTCAATTCAGAACCACTTATGTAAAAAGGTGTGTTTAATATTTCTATTGAGAAGCTGCCATTTATATATCTAGCTATTTATTTATACGATTATATTTGTTTGAAACTGATAATTTTCCCTGTTGCTTAAAGGAATGTACGTAATGAGAAACTTTGTAAAGCGAGGAAGGGATCATCAGTTTCAAATTAATATTACATGTATTGAATACTTTTTCTCCCATGTGATTATATGAATACTGTCCAGCTGGACTTGAAGATTTACACTGCTAATTGACTATTTTACTGACAACAGTGCCTAAGTTACACTGATTTACATGTAAGTTAAGTACTTTTTAGAAATGTGATCTGCAATTGCTCAAAGCATAATTCTGTCAAAATTTCATAATTTTTTAAGATTACATATTCGCTTTAACTACATGATACGTAATGCTGATATCAAGAAAACATTTCTTCTATAATATTAATTTACATTAATGAAACACACATGTCAAAGCTAAGGACCCATATTATTCTTTTACTAGTTTCAGTCATTGAACTTGAGCCATGCTAGAGCACTGCATTAAAGGACTTTGTCAATCATATCGATCTTAATACTGATTTTTAAATTTTATACTTATTTTATTGATCTCTATTTGTTGTACCACTAAGTTAGAGAACATAAACAAACAACACTATTTTTTAACCCTTTAGCATTTACATTACTCTATATTTACTATTGTATTTTCACAGTAAAGGCTTTACCTCACATAATTATTTTACATAATATAAAATCTATGAGATTTTGATATTATTTATTTTGAGAACAATACCTTAACATCAGTGTGAGTGGCCAGTTACAGCCAATTTGAACAGAAAGGGGTGGGAGAATTCTGGACAGATATGGCCAGTTTAAATGCTAAAGGCTTAAGTGATGCCAATACAAATACACACATACACACATATATATATATATTATAACATAGCTTCACATAGGGCTGGACATAAGGAGAAGCTGGAATACATACTAGATAGAGACATCAACAACAAACCTAACGACAACAACACTACCTGCTCATATAGAAATAACAAGCATAGGACTAAGCATAGAATTAGACAACGAGCACCAAAAATAACTGAACAGATCACTAATATAAGGATCCCCCAAAACTATAGAAGATCCAGAGATAGAAAGTACCTATGGTTCAATCCAATATTCAACTCCTCTATAAAAACTAAACTACCTTCTACATTCTTTAAACTAATAGATAAGCACTTCCCTGCACTACACAAATACCATAAAATCTTTAATAGAAAAACTATAAAACTTTCCTACTCTACTGCAGCCAGCATAGAATCACACATACGTAAAATCAACCACAAAAATATCTCTAAAGAAATTAACCTACCAACATGCACCATAGCACCAAATACAAAACGCAAACACATAACAACATCACAACCACAAACGCATCAGAACGCATCACAACAAAACATCAATAGGCCTAAATCACAACCCACCCACAACAACTTACAAAACCGCAACAGTGAACCTGCACACAGAAAAACCTCAAATTGTAATTGCCACCTACGGGATAACTGCCCACTACGGAATAGATGGCTGGGGAGTTCAAGAAAAGGTGGTACGTCCACAGACACTCCATGAAGAACCGTAGACTGGAGAACTCTACGAGGCTCGCCAATAAAATCTGGCAGCTTAAAAACAAAAACCTAGAATATAAGATTAGCTGGTCAAAATTATCGGTAGCAAGAGCCTACAGCAACGGAATGTCCCACTGCAGACTTTGTAATTTAGAACTACTACATATTTTAAGGCACGATGGGATGCTGCTTAACAGCAAAATAAAAAGATCAATTTTCTGTAGGCATAAAATAGCTACCAGATTCACAAACTTCAAACCACCATGATTTGAACCAGAAATCGCAAAATTAGAACTGAACCACCTAGATTTTAGCATATAGACACACCATCGCACTGCTATTAGCTGTCAAACGGCCAACTGGTCACTGGATCATAAATCTCTGAACATCTCTTTCACCCTCTCTCCCTGAAACAGCATCAACCCCATTAAGATAGAACAATCAGCAAAACATTTACAACAAGCGTTTGTCAAACGTCCCTTAACCCCTAGCCCATAAATCTCATACATGTATCCACCAATTAATCTCTAATTTATTGTTTTTTTCTTTTATCTGTCACTACATCGGACCCTCTACACGTATCTATGTACATCTTGAATCTGGTCTTTCATGTTAGCACTAAACCCACCAAGGAATCCTTATAAGAACACTTACACAAAACTACTACAAACATACTAAATACTTACATGCTCTCACTTATCCTTATTTATTTCTTTATATTTTCCATTTTCTCATTTTCTTACTTTTTTAATGTACCCTATCTTATCTTTTACTTTTTACTTTTTACTTTTTACTTTTTACTTTTTACATCTGTAACTTCTCTACCTATTTACCATATATGTTTTATTATTGATATTATTGTTTTGATTATACGCTATTTTTCTATATATGTCTTGCCTCGAGTGAATTATTTTTATATCTACATACTCTGATGTGTTGACCAGAGGTAAATAATGTATTGGAGATCGAGTGACGCAACTTCAAGCGATAAGCGAACTCTAGACTCCCCTGATCAACGAAACAATTGTCAGTACTTTAAATAAAGTCCCTTATTGTACAGCCAACCATGTTACTCTTCATTCTTTCACTATATATATATATATATGTGTGTGTGTGTGTGCGTGTGTGTGTGTGTGTGTGTGTGTGTGTGTGTGTGTGTGTGTGTGTGTGTGTGTGTGTGTGTGTGTGTGTGTGTGTGTGTGTGTGTGTGTGTGTGTGTGTGTGCATGTATGTATCTATATATATGGTTTCATATCTGGAAAAAGAACTACAGATGCCCTCTTTTAGTGAGAAGTTCCTAGCCAAGAATAAGCCACTATATTTAGCTTTTATTGATCTAGAAAAGGCCTTTGACAGAGTACTTCAATCGATTATCTGGTGGTCCTTAAAAAAATTAGGTGTAGAAGAATGCCTTGTGAGAGCATTGCAAGCCATCAGGAAAGTGAGAGTAGGAAGTGAGTTTAGTGAGAAATTCAAGGTACAGGTAGGAGTTCATCAGGGTTCAGTTCTTAACTCACTACTATTCATCATAGTTCTCCAGGCCATAACAGAGGAGTTTAAGACAGACTGTCCATGGGAACCTATCTATGTGGATGATCTGGTCCTTATAGATGGATCCATAAAAGAACTTGAAAATAATTCTGACTATGGAAACAGAATTTGAAATCAAAAGGTCTGAGAGTAAACTTAGCCAAAACTAAAGTGCTAGTGAGTAGAAAAGAAGATAGGACCCTCATTCCCTCAGGGAAGTGACCCTGCTCAATATGTTGAAAAGGAGTAAGCTTAAACTTGGATACACAAGAGATGGGATATCAGGTAGAGTAGAAGATGCACGGGTGTAATTGAGGGGAAGAGCGTCAGTGATAAAAACGTTTCCCAATCACCTGAAGTATTCATAGAAGTGGTTGATAGCTTCTACTATCTAGGTAACTTAATTAGCAGTGGGGGAGGGTGCTCTGGGAGCATAATAGCTAAAATAAGGATAGAATGGGAGAAGTTTAGAGAGCTACTCCCATTGTTAACAACAAAAGGTTTCTCCCTACATACAAAGGGACAACTGTATGATGCCTATGTGCAAAGTGCAATGTTGCATGGTAGTGAAACATGGGTAGTGGCTGCAGAGGACATGTGTAGACTGGAGAGAAATGAAGCAACCATACTTCATTGGATGTGCACTGTAAATGTAAGAGAAAGGCAGAGTGTGGAGAAACTGAGGAAGAAACTGGGTTTAAGAGGAATCCAAAGCAGTGTGCAAGAGAGAAGACTTTGTTAGTCCAGACATATTATGCGTATGGATGATAATCACTGGGTGAAAAAGTGCCAGGAAATCCCAGTGGAAGGAAGATGCAGTAGAGGTAGACCAAGGAAGACCTGGGAAGAGGTAGTGAAAGCTGATCTCAAATCACTGAGATAAACAGAGGAGATGACAAAGGAACGTTGCAAGTGAAGAGATGCTGTGCTGAAAAGGACTCCTGCGAGCATGGAAAAATGGGCTTAAAAACGATGATGATGATGATGATGATGATGATGATGATGACAGGTTTCCAAATTTTACTCATAAGGCTTGGATCAACCCAAACCTATGACAAAGACACTTTGCCAAGATGTCACACAGTGGGACTGAAACCCAAACCATGTGGTCATGAATCAAACTTCTTAATCACACTGCTATGTCTGCATCTATTCTTTAGTTTTTAGATACATTTTAGCTATTGAGACTAAAACTATCCTTGAACAGTGTGTTGGGCCATGTAATTGTTCAAAACATAGTACTTGGGTTATAAAATCTTACCCTAGCTTGCACTTGAGGTCTTTGAAGGAATAATCTTCAAGTGGGAAAAACACACAGTCATTTCGTATGGTCCACATCATTGACTTTATATATTCTGTTGCTGCTTTTCGAAACATTGAAATCTGCGGAAACAAGACCAAAACCAATTCTTTTACTTTATCTGGGATTTCAAAAATAAATTCCAGTCTGTTTATATAATGCTAATTATGTAAGATTTTATAATTAAAAATTAATGAAAATATTTAGAACTTTGTCAAGAAAAACAATCTGTATTCATAATTGTTAAGATTACAAGAAAGATGTTACTGTTTGTAGGAGTTGAATGAAACCCCAAAACATTACTTTAATATGTACTTTGGCATTCAATTGTTGGTTGTTTTTACAACATTAATGAACATTAAACAAATTGGGAAATTTAAATTTTCAACAAATTAGAGAAATTAACTTTCTGACAAATCTAATTTCTTTTATTCAGAATTGTTTTTTATAAAAAGTTGTTTGAATTGGTGGCTTTTAGCAGAATACAAATATTTACATATTTGATACATTTCCAACCAATTTTCAGTAACTGAATAATAATTATGAAAAAATGATGGCAAGTAGGTAATGTTTCGAAACCTTTCTGCAGATATATACTTTTTTTTTAATTATTACCTTATTTAAACCTGGATAAGTTGCAGTTTCTTACTAAAAAAATGAGGCCCAAAAAGCCACATACAATTTATCTACCCACCCTTACACTGGACTTAAAATATCAAATAAGGAAGCCAAAATATTAACAGTAAGGGTTTGTAACTTATCTGCCACTACGGTTCATATAGGGTTATATATGGTATATCAAAAAAGTAAGGGTATTGTTCCAATAGTCGTTTTGGCACTTCCCAGATTATATGGGGTGGGGAGAGGGATGAAGGATATTGATGGGGTTAATAGGGAACTGGAATACTTGGACATTAATATGAGAATGCATAGCAAGGAAACAGAAAAAATATCAATGCATGTCAGACTTCAGACGGAATGATTATATGTAGCTTAACCTTTTTGATACCAAACTCCACCTGGTTCATCGATATAAAACTACCATATATACTCTATTATAAGCTGACCCCCTATTTTGTGTTTGAGAAATGAGCAAAACTCCAAACCCTGTGTATAAACCAAGGCAGCTATTCAACACATTATATTTAGATGAAGTGGTTTTGAAATTCTCATGAGTGGAGAATATATTTATGAAGTTTTAACATTTTGATATTTAAAATGTTTTAAGTGTTGTTTAGAATATAGTTTTTGTTTCACAATTTCATTACATAATGATATTTTACCAATTTCTGATCGTTTTGAAGGCTATATTCATTTAAAACACATTAAAAAAACAATAGGAAAAACAAATGTTTACCTCCAAAGTGAAACCAGTGCAATATTCACCAACAAACCTCATTTATGTAAATTATGAAGTTGGTGAAAATCAGCAAAACAATGACCTCAAATAAAAGCCGACCTAACATTTACCATTTATTTTTCTTTTGTCATATTTCTCAGCTTATATATGAGTATATTCAGTATTTGTTTAAAAGCATTTATATTTAACTAAAAAAAAAACCTGCCATCATATTTTTATATAAGAACCTTTGTTTTGTTCTCAACACTATCTAAATAACCTCCAAATTCTTGATTATTTTCAGAAATTATTTGAAAATCATTGACGATGTCTTTCATTAGAAATAGAGCAATGAAAGGGGTAAAATTTACAACTATCATAGAAAGCATCCAAACACATCTGTTGTTACACATATTTATATCATTATCATAATATCACATATTTATATCATAATATCACATATTTATCATAATATCACATATTTATATCATTACCATAATATCACATTTCTAATCTTAACCTCAATATCTTAGGATCCATGCTTTCCTAAGCACTGTCAAAATATGAAATAAGTAAAATAAATCTCAGTGATCCATCAGAAACTTACCTCAGTATCAGTTAGTGGCATCTTGTTAGCTACTTCCTCAGTAATTTGACCAATTGGAGGCTTCATTGTTACCCATGTCATATGTACAGATTCTATAGCTTTCTTCAGTGCTATGTCAGTGACAATGACAGAGTCCTTCTTATCAGTCAGGTCAAGTAGAACTGTCAGCTGGCTGTAAAAGAATATCATTATGATTAACATTATCATTGTAATCAGGGCAGTGAATTGGCAGTACCGGTAGAGGGTCGGACGCCATGCTTTGACACATAGAGTTGCGGCCCTTGCCATTCTGAGTTCAAATCCCGCCGAGGTTAACTTTGCCTTTCATCCTCACGGGGTCGATAAAATAAAGTACCAGTAATCTACTGGGTAATTTGCTGGCCTTGTGCCAATAGTAGAAACAATTATCATTGTAATCATCATCATCAAATCATTGCCATTATAACCAGCCGCATCAATAATATTTGTATGTTTTGCCAAAGATGTGTGTTTGCAGAAATGTACATATATTATGTATATATATATGTGTGTATATGTTTATAATATATATGTATTTATATATATATATATTATATAAAGACATATATGTTTATAATATATATGTATTTATATATATATATATATATTATACGGGATAACAGGTTATCGTTATAGGCAGTCCACTTAGATGTAGTCCAGTTAGAGTACTCCGTGTAGTGGATATATATATATTATATAAAGACATATGTGTGTATATGTTTATAATATATATGTATTTATATATAGGTGTATACATTATATACAGACATATGTGTGCATATGTTTATAATATATATGTATTTATATATATATATAAACATTATATACAGACATATGTGTGTATATGTTTATAATATATATGGAGGCACATGGCTTAGTGGTTAGAGCATTGGCCTTGCAATCGAAAGGTTATGAGTTCAATTCTCAGACCGGGTGATGTGTTGTTTCCTTGAGCAAGAGACTTTATTTCACATTGCTCCAGTTTACTCAGCTGTAGAAATGAGATGATAGGGATTGGTGTCCCTATCATTCCACTGCAAAGTGGTTGTGGAGGTGCTACAGCAAAAAAGCACCCAGCACTCACTGTAAATGAGGTTGGTGTTAGAAAGGGCATCCAGCTGTAGAAATCAAGCCAGAATCAGTTCCCATCCCACCCTTACAAGCAGGGAAAAGCAGACGTAAAATGATGATGATGATGATCTATTTAAGCATATATATATTATATACAGACATATGTGTGTATATGTTTATAATATATATATGTATTTAAACATATATATATATGATATAAAGACATGTGTGTGCATATGTTTAGATATATATGAATATAAACATATATATATTATATACAAACATATGTGTGTATATGTTTATAATTGTTTCTACTTTTGGCACAAGGCCAGCAATTATCCCAGTCTATTACTGGTACTTTATTTTATCGACCCCGTAAGGATGAAAGGTAAAGTTAACCTCGGCGGGATTTGAACTCAGTCCATTGGCATCCGATACTGCCAATCCACCGCCCTCATATGTTTATAATATATTATATACAGACATATGGATGTATATTTTTTATAATATATATGTATATATGTTCTCTTTTAACTTTAATTTAGAATTTATTATGACCAGTATTCTTTAAATCTTAAGTAGGTTGTATATAGGTTTTAATTATCCCAGATATCATATGAATTAGGGAGCTGCATTCCATCCCCAACAATACATACTTTGCTCCAGATAGGTTGGTGCTTATCTGTCACTCCAATAGGAATTAAACTGAAAGTGTATATTAGGTAATATTCGAGGTGGAAAAAGGACAATTGGAAAAAACGGTTTAAGTTATGTTTATTTTTCAATAATTGCTCTATCTAGGTCAATACACTTCTGCAAGCATTGATACCAGCCTTTAAGCCCTTGTGTAAAACGGAGGGCCATTTGATTTAAACCATGTCAAAGCAGATTTTTTTACATCTTCAACTGGAGATCATCTTCAACCTCGTCTCTTCCACTTCTAAAACGATTTACCCATTTGTAGGTTGATGATTTATTTGGGGCATTGTCCTCATAAACTTGCTCCAGACCATCAATAATTTGCCTGTTCTTCCACCCTAACTTCACCATGAATTTGATGTTTTGATGGAAGCTATGATACTTGAGCAGGTGCTGACTTCCAACTGGAAGTGCTGTGTTGCAACATGCATTTAAGGGTTCATGTTAGAACATGTTATGACACATTAATACAAGAACGTACAGGTGCATTGAGATAAAATCCCTGCATATGATTTTTAGCTATGTACTTTTTCCACAAACTTTTTGAAGCCCCCTCGTATTTACAAACTCCTCATCAATAATCCACAGACGTCCTCTTTTTCTTGTATTTCTATCGCAACATTTACTACTACACTAAGCATGCTTTTATTTTGTGGTCTTAAACAAGAATATAAGACTGATTTTCTTTTAATTTGGTGACGGTACATATTTTTAGATCCCACCAATATTTTTTTGACCCATCAGTCTTAATATATAGTTGGTTATTTTCATCCCTTACTCTATTCTAGATGGTTCTGATTATGACATCATACCTAAGGGCAATATAGTATCTAGAAGGCATTTTTTCATAGTTGACAATACTATTTAATGTCTTTACTTTTGATTCTGCATAATCTACATTTTCGGGATGGGGGGATGAGGTATTTATACATGTATGTATGTATGTATATATGGATGGATGGACATGTATATATACATATATATATGTATGTATATATGTATACATATATTTATATATAAGTGTGTATACATATATTTATATATATATGTGTATATGTATATATATATATATATATATATACATATATATATATATACATATATATATATACATATATATATCTATATACATATAGATATATATATAGATATATATATATGTATACATATATATATATACATATATATACACACACTCTTTCAATAACAATGAATCTAGTCACCAACACGAACTGAATAATCTCCACAATATCCTCTAACAAAACAATAGTGGACTCAGCAATATCATAAAAGGAAGCTTTAAAAATAGAGAATTCAAAGTAAAAATGGAATATATACCCAAAAGCACACAAACAAAACCAGAAACATCGCCTGGTTCAATCTGCATTTCAACCAATGTCGAGACAAATGTGACAAGAAACTTACTAACACTATTTACTCAACAATTCCCAACTAACCATAGATATAACAAGTTATTAACAGTAATAGCATAATAATTATCTGCAGCTACACAAAGAACCAAATATGTGCTATTCAGGCTATAAATAATGAAATATCTAGAAGCCCCACAGCCCATAGCTAAAAATGAATGTAGCTACTCAGATCAAAATCATGTCTGTTAAGTGAAAATTGAATAAAAAATAACTAATATATAAGACAACATTATTGTAACAGGAAACACTGGTAAAACTGCATCAAGACAACAAATGGAATGCTCAACATCAGATACACTCAACATACACAATTACTCTGCAATATATACAGCATGTTGTAAAAGACAACCAAAAACGTTGGCATCAAGAAAAGGCATCCAGCAATAAAACACTACCTCAAAATATTCCACCCAACCTGTGCCAGTATAGAAAGATGATGATAATGAGGATGAGGATGGACTTAACGTTTCTAGCAGAGCATATTTGAAATGTAATTATCTTATAAACAGGGTAAGAACAATGTCACTCTTTACATAAAAGATTCTTAGATATGTCCTTTGTGTACACCAGAAAAATACAACATAATTACACAAACACAGTATATATATAACTAAGTAATCTCAATGGAAACAGCAGTGGGGTAATAGCTATGACAACTCTTAGCATAATAAAAAATATTTAAAACCGGATATAAGTAAACTGATCAGTAAAAACAAAGTGACCAATGAATTAACTGATAGAAACCAATGCTAATTTAGAGATACTAGACATCATCACTGTTTAACATCTATTTTTCTCTGCTAACTAAAAACAGTACAACATAACAACATTTGGTGGGATGTGACAGAACTCTCACAGAGTCAATGATGATCTCAACATAAATTATTATATTAACACATTATCTCAGAAGAACAGATGGAAGGTAAAGGTCTAAGATCAGTCCAGAGGGCATTTGAATGTTGTATGGAATCCCTCACTCATAACTTCTAATAAACAACAACAGAAAAATCAAATATATCAACCTTTGCTTTTCATCCTTACGTGGTCGATAAAATAAAGTACCAGTAATGCACTGTGCCAAAAGTAGAAACAATTATTTAACCCTTAGCATTTACATTGCTCTATAATTACTATTATATTTTCACAGGAAAGGCTTTATCTCATATAATTATCTCACATAATATTGAATCTATGAGATTTTGATATTATTTATTTTGAGAAAAATACCTTAACATAAGTATGAGCAGCTGGTTATGGTCGGTTTAAATACTAAAGGATTAAGTTGGGAAAGAACTCTTCAAGAAGTACTCAGTTCCTGAAGCTGTTCCATGTGAACCCAGAACTGTTAGATGGGAATACCTTAACAAGGAACAAGTGAAGAAACATCTACATATCAAGAAGTCGTGCATAGGTGTGTTTCTAGTAAAGTAAAAACTATGCTAGTATCAACAGGAATTGTAGCTTCGCTAAGATAGATATTTATAATATAAAAAACAAGATTTATTGTAAAATGTTCAAGTGCTTTTGTGGTTAAGAAAACGGAAAAGGAAGAGAAAGGCAAGGGCTCTATATCATATTATATTTCAAAAGTTATGTTCTTGTAAACCAATAACAGGAGATAGTTACAAAATACCTATTGAACAAAAGATACAGTGAAGTACTTAAACTGCCAAAATATAATTGAACATCTTGATTATGTGATATATCTATGGATGACATTATACATTTGGTGTGTAGCTGCCCAAAAATCCCACTGAGATATCATATCCTCTGTGGCATGACATTGTTACTAAAAACAGTATACAATGGTATTTGTAGGATAGGCTGCTTTAGAATAAATATATCAAAAATACTACTAATGTTAAGTAGAATTACTCATTTCAACATTTCAATGCATTGAATATTTAGGGAACATTCTTAACAGCATCAATCTACTTGGTCGTTTTGTCTATACTATGTATATATATATATGTATGAATATATATGTATAAGTGTAAATATATACATATATATATATATATATCCTCATTATTTAATGTCCATTTTCCATACTAGCATGGGTTAGACGGGTTGTCCCATTAGAGGCAAGATGAGTAGGATGACCGTGTCTTGCTCATATAGATCTGTATATATATATATATATATATAATATATCATCATCATCATCATCAACGTTTAACGTCCGTGTTCCACGCTTGCATGGGTTTGGATGGGGGGTTTTCCCACTTGAGGCAAGAGTGATTGTCTTGCTCGCATAGGACTGTCTGGCAGGTTTTCTACAGCTGGATGCCCTTCCTAACACGAACCACATTTACAGTGTGGACTGGGAGGTTTTTACCGTGTTGCCTACATGACCACATTACAGCGTGGACTGTGTGTTTTTTTGTCATGACACCTACACGATCTCATTTGTTTCGGCCTGGATGGTGTGGCACCAACACAACTTTACATAGAAGGGGGCGGTGTGGATGGGGTAGGGGTGGTGGGTCGCGGGTGTATTTTGTTAGAGATGCCTACTGACTGTAGTAGGTTTTACTATGTATTTAGGTAAGGCGGGTCTTCTCTATTACTGAGTACCGCCAAAGGTCTCGGTCCAGTGACATTGTCTTGGAGAGGTGTAAGTGTGTGAGGTCGGAGTTTATCAGCTCGTCCCAGGTTTTTCTAGGTCTGCCTATTCCGTGGCTACCGTCTATCTTTATTGCCCTGCACTTTTTTATACAGCTGTCGTCTTTCATGCGCATCACGTGACCATACCAACGTAGCCTTCTCTCGAGTAAACAACATCTGATCCCTCTTATTTCTAATTTTTTCCTTAGTTCGTTTATGCTTTGCCGTTCACGTATATTACTATTACACATCCAGCGGAGCATGCAAGCTTCGTTCCTCTCTAGTCTGCGTATATCCTCTGCACACAATGCCCAGGTCTCACTGCCATGCAACATTGCTGTTCGTATGCAGGCATCATACAACCTGCCTTTCATTTTTAGGGAGAACCCTTTAGTGGCTAATAGTGGTATAAGCTCTCTGAACTTTTTCCATCCAGTTCTGACTCTAGCTACTGTACTTTCAGAGCACCCTCCCCCACTGCTGATTTTGTCACCCAGGTAACGGAAGCTGTCCACTATTTCTATAGAACCCTCTGCGCAGTTGAAGGAGCTAGTATTTTGTGGGAACTTGCTGCTACTTATTGCACCAGAGCACCGGCCACATGTGAAATCTATGTTCTTAGTTAGCTTACCTGTGATCCGACTACATCTTTTATGCACCCATACTTTGCATTTCTGACACAAAATGGAGTTTCTACCTACGCCTTTCCTACACACTGAGCATGGCCATTTCCCGGAAGGGACCGCCGCCTTATTTTCTTTCCTACAAACTAGAACTTTGGTCTTAGCCAGATTAATTTTAAGGCCTTTTGATTCTAGGCCGTGCTTCCATGTTTGGAATTTCTTCTCTAGATCAGCCATTGATTCAGCTATGAGTGTTAGGTCGTCTGCGTATAGGAGTTCCCATGGGCAGCCAGTCTTGAACTCCTCTGTTATAGCCTGAAGGGCAATAATAAATAGTAGGGGGCTGAGAACAGAGCCCTGATGGACGCCAACTTTTACGCTAAACTCTTCACTATATTTGTTGTTAATTCTAACCTTGCTGACTGTTTCTTTATACATGGCTTGTATAGCTCTCACAAGCCATTCGTCGACACCTAGTTTTCTAAGAGCCCACCAGATAATGGAACGGGGGACTCTGTCAAAGGCTTTCTCCAAGTCGACAAAAGCTAAGTAGAGGGGTTTACTTTTAGCTAGGTACTTCTCCTGTAGTTGTCGTACAATGAAAAGAGCGTCTGTGGTACTTTTGCCTGACACAAACCCGAACTGCATTTCATCTAGATCAATTCTCTCTCTGATTAGTTGCGCTATAACTTTTTCCGTGACCTTCATGACCTGGTCGATTAATTTAATGCCTCTATAGTTACTCCTATCTAGGGCATCTCCTTTACCCTTATAACAGTTAACGATGATGCTGCTACGCCAGTCCTTCGGAACAACCCCATTCTGTACGACTTGGTTAACTATCCGGGTGACCATGGTGTGTCCCACCGTGCCAGATGCCTTCAGCATCTCAGCAACTATTTCCGAAAGCCCAGCTGCCTTACCCATCTTCATATCCTTGATTGCCTTACTTATTATACTACCCTCGACTAACACTGCTGGTCCCCCTATTGGGTCGATGTGGGGGAGACTGTCTTTCTCCCATTTATTCTCCTCATTTAGTAGCCTTTCATAGTGACACTTCCAAGCTACCTTCTTATCAGCGTCAGTGATGGCAAGTACGCCGTCATCATTAAGTACACACTTCTCCCCGACAATATCACGGTTTTCCTTGACACATTGCCTAGCAGTCCTGAACACCTCACATTTTTGGTCCTCGCGTTGTAGAACATGCTTGAACTTTCTTTCCTCTGCTTCCCTTCTTGCGAAGTACACTTGTCTCCTAGCTTCCCTCCTGGCCACTTGATAATCTTCTCTACTTCCCCCATCCCGCCATACTTTCCAAGCCTGCTTTTTGGCCTTAATTGACCCCTCCACCTTACTGTTCCACCACCATGTTACTCTCCTCCTGCCTATAGGCCTGCTCCATCCACAGACTTCATCTGCCGCCAACAGCAGGTTTGCCTTCAGGAATTCCCACTGTCCCTCTATATTGTCCGACTCTAAATGCTCTTCCTTACTGTCGAAAGCATCAAGTAATATGCTTTGGAATTTATTCCTGGCTGATATATATATATATATATATATATATATAATATATATATATATATATATATATATATAATATATATATATATATATATATATCTACGGCTTAATACGGGATGTTTGTTTACAAACACACCGAGCATTATAATAAATGTTCACTGAATCCATACGTGCATATATATATGTGTGCATGTATGTATATATATATATACATACTACTGTACGTCGGTATACATATATGTATGTACGTGTACATACTTATATTTAAGTAACAGCCGT
This sequence comes from Eledone cirrhosa, assembly GCA_964016885.1. Lineage (NCBI taxonomy): Eukaryota > Metazoa > Mollusca > Cephalopoda > Octopoda > Eledonidae > Eledone > Eledone cirrhosa. The sequence goes on along the minus strand of OZ024740.1, from coordinate 337,369,262 downwards.
ACTAAGAGTGGGAAATGAAATATCGTTTCATTTTTTCCGTTTATATATATTTCGTTTCTGAATTATATATATATATATATATATATAATATATATATATATATATATATATATAATATATATATATATATATAATATATATATATATATATATATATATAATATATATATATATATATATATATAATTGTTTCTACTATTGGCACAAGGCCAGAAATTACCCAGTACATTACTGGTACTTTATTTTATCGACCCCGTAAGGATGAAAGGCAAAGTTAACCTCGGCGGGATTTGAACTCAGAATGGCAAGGGCCGTAACTCTATGCGTCAAAGCATGGCGTCCGACCCTCTACCGATACTGCCAATCCACATATATATATATATATATATATATATATATATATATAATATATATATATATATATATATATATATATATATATATATATATATATATATATATATATATATATATATATATATATATATATATATATATATATATATATATATATATATATATATATATATATATATATATATATATATATATATATATATATATATATATATATATATATATATATATATATATATATATATATATATATATATATATATATATATATATATATATATATATATATATATATATATATATATATATATATATATATATATATATATGCATAGCTACGACTTCCTAAATATTTAAAATTCCTATACATATCTGTATACAGCTATGCTTGAAGCTAAATCCTATTTATATTTTATATATATATATATATATATATAAATTCACCTCATGCTGCCGGACAAGAATGCAAGGACTCCTCCTCTTTATTTCGGCAGCAGATGGCTAACATAACCCCATCTCCCTCACCCACCTACCCCACCCCTTGCGCCCCACCGTTCCTACCCTCCAAACGCAATCCAAAACTTCAGAGTTGGTACCATGAATGTAGGTACCTTAAAAGGTTGCTCTAACGAGGTTGTAGAAATGCTTGACCGTAAGGAGGTCGATGTTTGCTGTATTCAAGAGACCAGGTGGAGGGGTGGGTCTGCTAGATTCATTGTGGGTAATGACAATGGGCTGGGTGGAGTAGGAATCATGGTAGCAGAAAAGTGGGCAGACAAGATAATAGACGTAAATAGAGTGAACGACAGAATAATTAAAATAAGACTTGTCCTCAATAGAACTACTGTGACAATAATATCTGCGTATGCACCCCAACCCGGACTGCCTGGCATTATAAAAGACAGATTCTATGAGTCGTTAATGCTCATTACCTCCCAACTAACCGACAGTGACTATATAATTATTGCTGGCGACCTAAATGGTCACGTTGGACAACACTGTGACGGCTATGACGGAATCCATGGAGGCTATGGGTTTGGTACTAGAAATGAGGAAGGCTCCAGAATCCTGGAATTCTGTGACGCAAATAACCTAACTATCTGTAACACTAACTTCAAAAAACGAGACAATCACTTGATCACCTATAGATCAGGGGAACACACCAGCCAGGTAGATTATATCCTTACCAGAAGACGAGACATAGTGTCTGTTGTAAACACTAAATCCCTCCCCCATGAAGAATGCACCTCCCAACATAGCCTCATAGTTAGCGACCTTATAGTCAGGACGAGATGTACTCAACAACAGAGGAGGACTATCCTCAGGAGAAAAATATGGAAGTTAAAGGACCCCACAGCCAGTAATAAATTTAAAAGCATATTACTTGATGCTTTTGACAGTAAGGAAGAGCAATTAGAGTCGTAGAATATAGAGGAACAGTGGGAATTCCTGAAAGCTAACTTGCTGAAGACGACACTTGACATCTGTGGCTGGAGCAGACCTATAGGCAGGAGGAGAGTAACTTGGTGGTGGAACAGTAAGGTGGAGGAGTTGATCAAGGCCAAAAAGCAGGCTTGGAAAGTATGGCGGGATGGGGAAAGTAGAGAAGACTATCAAGTGGCCAGGAGGGAAGCTAGGAGACAAGTGTACTTCGCAAGAAGAGAAGCAGAGGAAAGAAAGTTCAAGCATGTTCTACAACGCGAGGACCAAAACCCTGAGGTGTTCAGGATTGCTAGGCAATGTGTCACGGTAAACCGTGATATTGTCGGGCAGAAGTGTGTCCTTAATGATGATGGTGTACTTGCCATCACAGACGCTGATAAGAAGGTAGCTTGGAAGTGTCACTACGAAAGGCTACTAAATGAGGAGAATAAATGGGAGAAAGACAGTCTCCCCCCATCGATCCAATAGAGGGACCAGCAGTGCAAGTTGAAGGTAGTATAATAAGTAAGGCGATCAAAGACATGAAGATGGGCAAGGCGGCTGGGCCTTCGGAAATAGTTGCTGAAATGCCGAAAGCCTCTGGAACGGTGGGACACACCATGGTCACCCGAGATAGTAAATCAAGTCATGCAGAATGGGGTCATTCCGAAGGACTGGTGCAGCAGCATCATCATTAACTGCTACAAGGGTAAAGGAGATGCCCTAGATAGGGGAAACTATAGAGGCATTAAATTAATTGACAAGGTCATGAAGGTCACAGAAAAAGTAATAGCGCAACTAATCAGAGAGCGAATTGATCTAGACGAAATGCAGTTCAGGTTTGTGTCAGGTAAAAGTACAACAGACGCTCTTTTCATTGTACGACAACTACAGGAGAAGTACCTAGCTAAAAGTAAACCCCTATACTTAGCTTTTGTTGACTTGGAGAAAGCCTTTGACAGAGTTCCCCCGTTCTATTATCTGGTGGGCTCTTAGGAAACTAGGTGTTGATGAATGGCTTGTGAGAGCTATACAAGCCATGTTTAAAGAAACAGTCAGCAAGGTTAGAATTAACAACGAATATAGTGAAGAGTTTAGCGTAAAAGTTGGTGTTCATCAGGGCTCCGTCCTTAGCCCCCTACTATTTATTATTGCCCTTCAGGCTATAACAGAGGAGTTCAAGACTGGCTGCCCGTGGGAACTTCTATACGCAGATGATCTAACGCTCATAGCTGAATCAATGGCTGAACTAGAGAAGAAATTCCAAACATGGAAGCATGGCCTTAAAATTAACCTGTCAAAGACTAAAGTTCTAGTTTGTAGGAAGGAAAATAGGGCACTGGTCCCATCTGGGAAATGGCCATGCTCAGTGTGTAGGAAAGGGGTAGGCAGAAACTCCATTTTATGTCCCAATTGCAAAGTATGGGTGCATAAAAGATGTAGTGGGATCAAAGATAAGCTAACTAAGAATATAGATTTTATATGTGGCCGGTACTCAGGTGCAATAAGTAGCAGCAAGTGCCCACAGAATACTAGCTCATTCCATTGCACAGATGGTTCTATAGAAATAGTGGACACCTTCCGTTACCTAGTGGTGGAGGGTGCTCTGAAAGTACAGTAGCTAGAGTAAGAACGGGATAGAAAAAGTTCAAAGAGCTTATACCACTATTGACCGCTAAAGGGTTCTCTCTAAAAATGAAAGGCAAGCTGTATGATGCCTGCATACGAACAGCAATGTTACATGGCAGTCAGACTTGGGCATTGTGTGCAGAGGATATGCGCAGATTGGAGAGGAACGAAGCTTGCATGCTCCGTTGGATGTGTAATAGTAATATACGTGAACGGCAAAGCATAAATGAACTATGAGAGAAATTAGGAATAAGAGGAATCAGATGTTGTTTACTCGAGAGAAGACTACGTTGGTATGGTCACGTGATGCGCATGAAAGACGGCAGCTGTATAAAAAAGTGCAGGGCGATAAAGATAGACGGTAGCCACGGAGTAGGCAGACCCAGAAAAACCTGGGACGACTTGATAAATTCCGACCTCACACACTTACACCTCTCCAAGACTAATGTCACTGGACCGAGATCTTTGGCACTACACAGTAATACAGAAGACCCGCCTTGCCTAAGTACAAAGCGAAACCTACAGTCAGTAGGCACCTCTAACAAAAATACACCCCCGTCCCACTACCCCCACCCCATCCACACCACCCCTTTCGATGTAAAGTTATGTTGGTACCACAACATCCAGTCCGAAATAAATGAGGTCGTGTAGGTGTCACGAAAAAAAAACACACAGTCCACGCTGTAATGTGGCCATGTAGGTAACACGGTAAAAACCTCCCAGTCCACACTGTAAAAGTGGTTGGTGTTAGGAAGGGCATCCAGCCGTAGAAAACCCGCCAGACAGTCCTATACAAGCAAGACAACCAATCTTGCCTCAAGTGGAAAAACTCCCACCCAAACTCATGCAAGCATGGAAGATGGACGTTAAATGATGTTGATGATATGTATATGTGTATGTATATGTGTATGTGAAATGGAAAAAGGAAAACAATGATCAATCAGAAAGAGAGCAGAAATATTATATTATTCATTTATGTTCAAACAAGAAACAAAGGTACTACCCAAGGTTTCAAGGCTAAAATTTGACCATGCTCCCAGAAAACGCGAGGCATCAAAATAGTGGCCTTTCTTCATTCACTTATATGAGTTTATAAGATATCATTAAAAGCAATTGACTTTGGGTAGTACCTTTGTTTCTTTAGGCATAAATGAATAATATAATATATTTATATATCATCATCATCATCATCATCATCATCAATTAACATCTTCCAAACTAGCATGGGTTAGACGGATTTGTCCCATTTAGAGGCAAGTTGGGTCGGGTGACCGTGTCTCGCTCATATAGGAGTGTTTCTGGCTGGTTTTCTATGGCTGGATGCCCTTCCTAATACCAACCACAATGACAATGTATATATATAAACAGTAGATAGCTTCTGCTACTTTGGTAGCCGAATTAGCTGTGGTGATGGTGGGTGTTCTGAAAGTAGAGTAGCCAGGGAGTTACTACCACTGCTGGCTACAAAAGGCTTTTCCTTTAGAATGAAAGGCTGACTATGATGCATGCATACGAACAGCAATGTTACATGGTAGTGAGACTTGGGCGCTGTGTGCAGGAAACTTGTGTAGATTGGAAAAAAATGAGGCTTGCATGCTCCGATGGATGTGTAATAGTAATATATGAGAACATCGAAGCATAAATGAACTGAGAGAGAAATTAGGCATAAGAGGAATCAAATGTTGTGTGCAGGAGAGGAGATTGCGTTGGTATGGACATGCGATGCATATGAAGGATGGCAGCTGAATAAAAAAGTGCAGAGCGCTCAAAGTAGATGGATGCCTTGGAGTGGGAACACCCAGGAAGACCTCGGATGAAGTGATAAAAGCTGACCTTGCCCAATTGCACCTTTCAAAGGTGATGACACATGACCGAGATCTCTGGCAATATGCAGAATACAGACGACCTGACTTCCCACGAGCACAAGCTGAAGCATATATACAGTATATATATATATATATGTGTGTGTGTGTGTGTGTGTAACAATGATGGTACTGATGATGATTGTGGTGATGATGATGATGGCGGTGGTGGTGGCAATGAGAATTTCTTATGTGAATATGAAGTTTCAAAACTGTAAGTGAAAAGTAAAATGAAATGCTGCAATGGTCATGCATTTCTAAAAGACATTAGTGTAGTAATGAATCTCAAACTACAGCCCTGTGTTTCTTCACAAAACATCCACTGCTGCAATACACAACAGATTAACTATTAACGACTAACCACATTCCAGATTACAAATTCTTCTATTAGTCTTCCCCGTGGGATTCTTAAACAGATAATAAAAAAAATCTTGTCACTGTTGTCATGGTATAAATGACAGAAGTAGCACTTCCAGCTTGTGAAGAATAAGTAATACTATTGATGGTTACTACTTTTGAACAAATATATACTATTTCATCAATAGATATTGTAAAAAACAGCTATCAGAAACTAGAACAAAAATGATTCTTAACACATACACACAGGCATACAGGCATACAGGCATACAGACACATAGGTATACAGGCACACACACACAAGCACATAGACATAAAGGTACACAGACACATGGACACATAGGCACATATTACTAGTACATATTTTGTCACCAGGAAGATGAAAGATAAAATTGCTCTTCAGAATATGATTAAAGTAGTTTTTAAAATGTAGAATATATTTAGTTAAAATTTCTTAACTCAAGTTAATACTTAATTTTTTAAGAATCCTTTATAGTTTTTAAACTCAGAAGAACTTGAGAAATATATTCTAGGTCACGGGTTCTCAGCATAGTCACTACCAAAGACTGTTTGTTTAAATTGATTTCCCTATGAATCCCAAGCCTTTGGAATGCTTGTCTATTCAACAAACTGATGAACGTCACCCACCCCAGAACCCAAGAAGTCTGCAAACCACTTATTGGAAACTATTAGCACCTAGTAACAAAGATTTTAGAAAGAAAAACACAGTTTTATTAATAATTAGAAAAGAAACTGTCACAAATATATTCTCATTAAATTGTTTGAAATAATAATTAAAAAATATGTCCACAATTCTTTTATTTATTGCATAAATTCAAGAAAGAATAATCCTGAACATGAATAATTAATCAATTCAATATTTTGATAAGAAAAACTAATATTCATCCAAAAATATGACTTAGCAATAATTTTCCCATCAGTATGGTAAATATGGGTTTATATAATATATGACAAACAATTATTTAATTATTTATTAACTTTCATACTTAATAACAGAAACTTATTCAAGTAGAATGTTTAAAATTTTGATTCATCATAGTACATTCTTTTCAGAGTGTAGCTTTTCTGATAACAACCCAATATAATTTTCATAGTTATTTGATAGAGTAAAATTTATTAGAAAGCAAGACTATCGGCATGGAGTTGGCTACCCACAGGTGTGAGCCTCATAAGCTGGAATGGCTCTTCCAATATGTCTCCCTCACCATCCTCAAGGGGAAACACTTTCTCTATTCTGTCTGCCAGAGCTGTGGAGCAGCCAGCATGTGGGCCCCCATTTGCCAATAATAGGGAGAGATGGGGAGAACAAGAGAGATGGAGGCAGTGCATGAAAGAGAGAGACCATCAACACTTATTTATTCATTTGTATTTCAAATCCTGCCATGGTCAACTTTGCCTTTCATCCTTTTAAGGTGGATAAAAAAGTACCAGTTCAGTACTGGGGTTGATTCATCCTCTATAGAAAAAATCAGCTGTGTTCAGACCTGGAGAGGGTTGGACTCTGCCGGGTTTAAATTTTTCTCTAAACACGCTGTATGACAGTGCCTCTATGACTCCACTAGGAGTAATGGGATCTTTATCCTTTATCCTTATTTACTTTTTAGTATATAATATGACAAATAATAAAATGAAAGGAAATTAACCCTTTCATTACAATATGTCTGATAAAAGACACTTCCTATGATTTTCAAATAATTTTCAAATAATTTTCAAATAATTTTCAAAATAGTTTATCTTATAAGCCAGATTTTACATTGTGGAGTCAGAGATAGCTGAATGGTTAAGAGGAGGCATCTTGATCAGGTATTTTTTTCTATAGCCCTAGGTCAGCCCATGCCTTGTGGGTGAAATTGTGCATATGAAAATTATGTGGAATTCCATCAAATGAACTGTCTATGGAATATTCAGCCATTTACTCACTAATTCAATGATTAGGTAGTTCAGTTGATCAAATAACTGGAATACTGATGGTCAAAACCAAGAGAGATTCATTTACATAGTACATTGATTTTAGAAAAAAGTTGAAATTATTTATAATAATAATAAAAACAATTTCAATTAGGCATTTGTATTGCTTGCAAAATAGATTTGTATAAAAATCATTCAGCACACTGTTCAATATATAGATTTAAAAAAATATTTTATGATTTATAAATTGTTGTGTTAATGTAAATGGAAGAGTAATTATCATGATATTGGCAATTGCAAAATTAAAAGGTTCTTAATTATATTTCCCAATGTTTAATTAGTGTCTTGAATAAACCACATGTTACCACCAGTTTACTTGGTTTGGCCAATTTCACCAGTGGCCATCACCTTTACAAACCCTCCAAAACTGATGAGATTAATGCAGTTAAGAATCAATTTGAACATCTGTAAGTCAACATCTGTACACAAAATGTTGGCAGGGGCATAATTCCAGAAGGTAGCAGTTTATAGGAGAGAAGACTTAGAAAATTGTTTATTGCAAAGTATGGAAAGGCATCCAAGGCTTTGCAAAGGAATATGATTGACAGTGACTATGAGGAAGCCCATAATATATGTATATCTTCTTCACCAATTTATTCTTGGGAGGGTGTGGGGGGAAGAGTCCTCAAGCATGCCTTCCAATACATATATATATAGAGAGAGAGAGATAAGAGATGATAGATAGATAGATATAGTTATATATAGAGAGAGAGATATATAGATATATGTGCGCTCGTATGTCTATATAGTACAAGATTCCACACAGTTTCTATCATCATCATCATCATCTTCGTTTAATGTCCATCTTCTATGCTAGCATGGGTTAGACGGGAGTTGTCCCACTTGAGGCAAGGTTGGTCGGGTGACCGTGTCTCGCTCATATAGGACTATCTGGCAGGTTTTCTATGGCTGGATACCCTTCCTAACACCAACCACATTTACAGTGTGGACTGGGAACTTTTTACCGTGTTACCTACACGGCCACATTACAGCATAGACTATGTGTTTTTTGTTGTGACACCTACACGATCTCGATCTCATTATCTCATTTATTTGGACTGGATGTTGTGGTACCAACTTTACAGAGAGAGGGTGGTGTTGGTGGGAGGATAGGGTAGGGGTAGTGGATTAGGGTGTATATTTGGTTAAGAGGTGCCTACTGACTGTAGGTTTCACTTTGTACATAGGCATGGTGGGTCTTCTGTATTACTGCGTAGCGCCAAAGATCTCGGTCCATGACATTGTCTTAGAGAGGTGCAAGTGTGTAAGGTCGGAATTTATCAGATCGTCCCAGGTTTTTCTGGGTCTACCTACTCTGTAACTACCATCAATTTTGATCGCCCTGCACTTTTTTATACAGCTGTTGTCTTTCATGCGCATCACGTGGCCATACCAACATAGTCTTCTCTCAGGTAAACAGCATCTGATCCCTCTTATTTCTAATTTCTTACTTAGTTCATTTATGCTTTGCTGTTCACGTATATTACTATTACACATCCAACGGAGCATGCATGCTTCGTTCCTTTCCAGTCTGCACAGGTCCTCTGCACGTAATGCCCATGTCTCATTGCCATGTAGCATTGTTGTTCGTATACAGGCATCATACAATCTGCCTTTCATTTTTAGAGAGAAACCTTTTGTGGCCAACAGCGGTATAAGGTCTCTGAACTTTTTCCATCCCGTTCTGACTCTGGCTACTGTACTTTCAGAACACCCTCCACTACTGCTGATTTCGTCACCCAGGTAACAGAAAGTGTCCACTATTTCTATAGAACCATCTGGGCAATAGAAGGAGCTAGTATCCTGTGGACACTTGCTACTTATTGCACCTGAGCATCGGCCACATATAAAGTCTATATTCTTAGATAGTTTACCTGTGATCCCACTACATCTTTTATGTACCCATACTTTGTATTTGGGACATAAAATGGAATTTCTGCCTACTCCTTTCCTACACACTGAGCATGGCCATTTCCCTGAGGGCACCTGTCCCCTATTTTCTTTTCTACAAACTAGAACTTTAAGGCCTTTTGATTCTAGGCCATGCTTCCATGTTTGGAATTTCTTCTCTAGTTCAGCCATTGATTCAGCTATGAGCGTTAGATCATCTGCGTATAGGAGTTCCCATGGGCAGCCAGTCTTGAACTCCTCTGTTATAGCCTGAAGGGCAATAATAAATAGGAGGGGGCTAAGGACAGAGCCTTATTCAATTGCATTGGTTGGACTTCCAAATACATATATGTGCCTCCAATGCAACACTGTTTAAAGTAAGTAATGACGTTTATGTTCCATATTAAAAAATGCCTCATATCTTACAGTCCCATGAAGGTCAAGCATTTTTAAGTAACTCATGATTAAAAATGAAGTATGGGTTAACACCAGGAAAGACATTAAGCCTTAAAAAAATTGCCTCAAAAACATCTCATCCAGCCCTTGTTAATACGGAAGAGCAGACATAAAAATAATTGTTTCTACTTTTGGCACAAGGCCAGCAATTATCCCAGTGTATTACTGGTACTTTATTTTATCGACCCCATAAGGATGAAAGGCAAAGTTAACCTCGGCGGGATTTGAACTCAGACCACAAAGGGACGTAACTATGCTGGAAAGCATGGCGTCCGACCCTCTACCGATACTGCCAATTCACATAAAAATAATGATGATAGGAACGACGATGGGGTTAATAAATAAACAGTGAGAATTTAATATTAACAAATTTTTGGTTTTTTTTTTTACTATTATTTATATTGTTTTTCTTTTCAATGTGTTGCTTTTTAAAAAAAAAAATTCTTTCTATTTAACCTTGGGTCTGCAATGATCAGCCTATGCTGAAAGGAATTCTAATACTGACCATTCCCTCTTTTAGGAGTATCTTGGGTTACACTATTTAATGTGTCAACCACTTTTTAAAGATGATAGCATGTGATTCTAAGGAGATTTGGCTGCTATTTCCTACAGTTCCAATGACTTGCAGAGAAAATCCCATTGATATCTTTTGAATTATTAAAAGAATATATATTTATAATAGTTGTATTAATATTATAGTTGTAATATTAATGAGAGTAGTTAAACTCATTTACAGGCAGAAACATTTGTCAGTTTATTAATGCTTTAAATCTTTGGTGTTTCTAAACTTAATGTGTGTATATATATATATAATATATATATATATATATATATACATGTATAGTATAAATAATTGTTTCTACTTTTTGGCACAAGGCCAGCAATTACCCAGTGCATTACTGGTACTTTATTTTATCAACCTCGTAAGGATGAAAGGCAAAGTCAACCTCGGCGGGATTTGAACTCAGATCGTAAAGGGACGTAACTATGTTGGAAAGCATGGCGTCCGACCCTCTACCGATACTGCCAATATGTGTGATCATTGGTTTTGAGGTCTAGTTATGGCCACCACTGTATATTGGAGGAGGCTCTTCAAAACTGACCCCTCATCAAACACGCAAACAAATATATATATATTATATATATATTACTCTATTACATGTTCCAGAAAACAGGCTGAGGCCATGCTGGGGCACTGCCATTGATATATATTGTTATATTTGGGGATGGTGATGTTGCCAGTATTACCATTAAAAAGAAACACACACACCATATGATTTTCACTTTATCTTTATTACAAATTATTTGTTCATCAAAGTTCTTTTTTTTGTTGTTTTGTGGTGCATTTTTCCTGATTCATGCCTATGCATGAGCAGTCACAAATCACAAAAAACGCACTGTAAAACAAAAGACAAAATGGAGACCAGAAAGAAGAGGAGGTACAAAAAAGAACATAGTCATTGAGGAGATCACAGAATGTGTGGCAAAAGAACTTTGATGAATTAATGAATAACTAGTCACAAAGATAAAGTGAAAATTGCCTGGAGTGTTTGTGTGTATATATATATATGTATATATATATATGTATATATATATATATGTGTGTATATATATATATATATATATATATATATATATATATATATATATATATATATATATATATATATATATGTATATACATATATATATGATTAAGTTAAAGATGTACATCCATATATGTATACTGAAATACTAGTATGTATATGAATACACACACGTATACATATGTAGGTGTACCAAGTTTTTTCACTGGTCACTTTACTGTGAGTGGCCAGCTATTCTGTATGTAAACACACAGACAAACCGGTTTTTAGAGTCGTACTGGTTTTTGAGGAAACACCTCTCCTCTATTCTCCAGAAATACTAGTATTTCAGTATACATATATGGATGTACATCTTTAACTTAATTGTTTAAGCGTCAGTCATACAAAAGTGAGTTACAAACGAAACGAAATTTAATTTTGTTTCGTTATTTGTTTTCATATATATATGTATATATATATATGTGTGTATATATATATGTGTGTATATATATATATATATGTATATATATGTGTATATATATATATGTGTATATATATATATGTATATATATGTGTATATATATATATATATATGTATATATATATGTGTATATATATATGTATATATATATATGTATATATATATGTATATATATATATATATGTATATATATATATATATATATATATATATATATATATATATATATATATATATATATATATATAACGAAGGAAATGTGGTAAGGAACCAGATGGACCATAATGCACCAAAGTACTCAATATTAGGGTAGTAGAGTGGGTAATAGGAACGAGTAGGACTCCGACGGCTGAGCTCAAGCCGTTTCGACGGCTAATTCTGGACTGAATTAGCCGTCGAAACGGCTTGAGCTCAGCCGTCGGGGTCCTACTCGTTCCTATATATATATATATAAGAATCAAAGTTATGTTTAAAACATTTATTCGCTGACAATTGTTTCTTCCAAACCTAGGCTTGGAGTCTTCGGAGCATTTTTAATGTTTGTACATATAATTGACCTCCTACTGAACCAAAGAAACATACAGATACATATATATATTGATGTTGTGTACAACAGTTTCATGTTTACAGTGTGGGATTGATGCGACATATATTATATTATACTATATTTGTACAATAATTCGAATTAAGATTAAAATCAAAATTAAATTTAAAAACAAGATTAAAAGTATAGGTTGGAATACATGCAACAGATAATACATATAATACAGAGAATAGTCTAATAATTAAATCAAAGAGATAGTATATGCGTTAGTCATATACAAAGGGATGGAACAAGTAAATGTATCATGTATATATGAGTACTGTATGGCAAGGTATTACATGAAATACAAGCACTTTAAGCGAATATGTTAGTGCATTATGGTGGTTGCAATGCGAGGATATTTTCTGTATAGTTCAAATTTGTATGTGTGCAAAAAAAGAAAGTTACATTTTTCACATCCATCACATAAGTTACGATATATTTGTATTGAATGTTTGTTATAGTAATGGATTGTAATGTATTATAACTTAGTGTTATATATTTATATTTAATTTTAAATACAGTCTACTCTCTCATAATATATTGAAGGTTTCAATAGAAAGTTGTCCACCCAATAATATATAGTGCCATAATTGAATTTCCCATACAAAGTGCTATATCAAATTAACCTTAAATACAGTCTACTCTCAAAACATATTAAAGGTCCAATTAGATTTTTGTCTACCCAACATTTGGTAAGTTATGGAATAACGTACAGCTGTTTGCATGATAAATTAGATACATCTCTTGAGTAAATAAATTCATATATATATATATATATAAATCTACCAAATGAAATAATTCGACCGTTGAGTAAAACACTACTGTAAGTGGCTTCTGATTCTTGTTACATAATCAAATTAATTGATTACACTAACAGATGCTGAATAATACAATAAATTTTCTCTCTCTCTGTATATATATATATATGTATGTATATATACACACATACACACACCCACACATACACATAAACATAAACATAATCAAGATGTGTTTGTATGTGTATGCATGTATGATGTGAGACTTTAAAGTCAGTGACACATTTTTCACAGAAATTTATATACATAGATATATATTAGGCATGTTATCATGTCTATGGCACAACTGAAGGATCCTTCCAACCCTTTGTTTGGCAAGTTTTCTAAAGTCATATATCCAACCTATCACCAACTACTTTACAGAATATACTAGGTGAGTCTAGATCCTTCACACAACTAAAGAGTCCTTTTGATCTTTTGAGCATGGTTTATGCAACAGGATACACTTCATGTTACCAACCACCATACAAGGTGTATGCTATACTAAACTATGCTATACTATGCTATGCTATGCTATACTAAACTATGCTATACTATACTATGCTATGCTATGCTATTTTATAGCAACTTACAATAATTGCAGTTATTGTCTGTCTGAACTTCTTACATCTTATAAATTTATTTCCTCAGCTCGAAGTTAATTTGAGCTTCGCATACAATATTTGTTTATATATTTACATATATAAACAAATACAAGATAAAACCAGTTTTAAACAGGTTAGACCATTACTCAACAGAGTACTCGATACTTGAGGTAGTAGAGTATGTTTATATTATAAACAGTTGAGACCCGATGGCTGAGCTATTGCCATTTCAACAGCTAGTTTCAGATTGTTTTTTAGCTGTTGAAATGGCAAGAGCTCAGCCATTTCAACAGCTCTTATAATATGTATGTATATATATATATATATACATATATATATATATATATATATATGTCTGTGTGTGTGAAAAAATGCTAAAATTGATGTGTTGCCTACAAGGCCTTGATAACACAGCAGGCAGCCCAATAGTCACAGTTTTTACACAACTTTTGGGGAGGAACCGCTGAGTGAGCTACAGACTTTTATGAAAAATAAAATCTGTTTCTTGAAAAATAAAATGCAACCAAACTAAGGGTTATATAAAAAGCAAAACCATTTACACGAAAATCGAAATGTAATAAAAAATACTTACTAACATCTCTATACATAACACCACAATTTCTTTCAGATATTAGTATTGTGCATTATTTTTGATGTTATTTAACCCTGAGTCTACCTTAATCAAGACATTCCAGTGATGATCATCCCTTATTTTTTTAGATATCCTATAAGAAGATATTATCTTCTATACCTTGGCACCTAGATATAGCTAAATACACTGACAATCTGTGTCAAAAGTAAACTGTGTTTGAAACTCTTACTCTGGTTGTTGTGGTAGCTGGGACTTGTTCTCAGCTTAAATACTTGTGGTGTGACTAAATGTACACTTAGTATACATAAATGTACTGTGTGTGGATTCATATATGCATTTATATTAGATAGGTGAAGTGCCAAGAGATGCCAGTGGAAAGAAGCTACAGTAGAAGAAGACCAAGAAAAACCTTGGTAGATGTGGTTAAAGTTGATATCAAAATAGTGGTGATGATGATATTATGTCTTTAAAAAAGGGAGTGGTCATAGCTTGACTGCCTTTGATCATACAGTGGCTTCATCAAGGCTGACCAACAATTAATTCTAGTTAGCCAGTGAGGGAGCTATTAGATAATTGCATGGCATACTAAAAGTAGCAGCTTAACCTTCTTTAATCACAACATTTTTTTTTTTTCTTATAAAAGGAAGGAAGTGTTGAATAATGTAATCCTAGATATATTCCATCTGTGAAAAGATGGGAAATTTACAGCTGGAACATTTATGATCATAATTCTGCTTAATCAGGGCTAAGATGAGGCTAAAAAAAAACAATAACTATAACCTGCATACATCCTGTGGTGGGGGAGGATAGATGGGCTATTCAGTTGAGATTGAAACCTTTCTCACTTCTATGTTACTCATAAATCAAAATCCCCTTTTTGTTCCCAAAGAACATGATCCCAGTTGTTGGCATTATAATCATGAATTATTACTTCAATCTTAATTCTTTTCTTTCTTCACTTCATTCCAGCGCTTATTTCCAATATTTTCAACTTATATAGAAAATATCGCAAATTTTTAAATGGAAAGTTTTGAATAATAAAACCAAACAAGCAGTGAAACAATCTGAAGTATTTTATGTAAAATCAAATCTTCTATCAATGAAGGATCCCAAAAACATGAAGAAAATTGAAAATAAAACTTTAGAAAAATATATATAACATTTTTTAAAATAAAACTTCTGGAAAGCATCCATGTATAAGAAATTTTTCTTCGGAAAATTTTTTGATTTTTTTTTTTTAATCTTGCAAGAAAACTTTAATTCTTGTAAGAAATGCAATGAAGTGAAACAGAATGACATGCACCGATGCATTTCAGAAAGGAGAGTACACCCACTCCCACAAACCATGCACTGCACACATGAAATCAAGTTTTCTTTCTTCACAACTGCAGAGGAGAAGATATCGAGTTCACTCATGAAAGTGATTTTATCAAGTTTGGTAGGTTGGGGGCAAGATGTCTAACACAATGTTATAATATGGAATCTATAATGTATAATGGACAACTTCTATATCCACACACAGACACACACACGCACAAATATATATATATAAAGGAAGGTAAAAATTCAACCCCTCGATGCCTAGCTGTTTCAGCTTGTATTCGGCAAGCTTTTCCATACATACATCATCACTTTTGTGTCCGCTTTTCCATGGGTTGGATGAGATATATATGCATACATACATATATACACACATACATATATGCATGCACACACATATACATGCCTATCTATTTACCTATCTGCTATCTAGCTTTCTTTCTATAAGTTACTTTCTCGCCCTCATTACCTCTTCCACCACCCACCTCTCTCTATACATACATATATGATACATGATGGCTTCCCCCTTGTTATTCAGTATAGCCATTGCACGAAAAAAAAAAAATAATAATAATAATAATGACAATAATAACAACAATAATAATAATAATCAAGAAAGGAACAGAATAATATTTGTGAATGATTCCTGGTTTACCCTCTCTGCACGAGGTGCAAAAAATTGTTTTGACTGGTACTGCACACATATTGAGAAGAGCACTATCTCTGTAAGATTGATATCCCTCCTTGTATTTACATATGCATATGCACATGTGTATATATGTATACTGTTTTTTTTTTTATTATAATCAATGTGCTGTATTAACTGGCTTACCAATGCACACTGTGAATTTATTTGCCCTAGGTGTCAGGAAGACACTCGGCATATATCTCAGAAACAATAATGAAAGAAAATAAAAATAATAATAATATATATATATATATACATATCTATATACACACACACACACAAACGATAACAATTAAAAGTGCTGCTTTTTAGCCCAGCCAATGATCTAAAGTGTCTTGCACAAAGTTAGCAACCAAAACATTCACTGGAAATAGCCGGCTGTGGTTGGAGTTCATGTACTTTTGTATGTCATTTGAGCCCTCCTGCTGATTTACATTCTCTACCACATGCTTGGCAAGCATGATGAGTAGCATCTCCAACAGCAGCCTGGTAGTCAACCACTGATCTCATTTTATGACTGCGAAAAGGACTTTCAAGTCCAGTTTTGCTTAGGCAGGGTCTTGCACAGACGCTGCATGTCAGCACCATAGGAGGACCTTCACTGTCTGGTAATGCAACAGTAATGTCATTCCTCACATCCCTCTTTACTTTCTCGTATGCAATTCGAGATGCCTCAAAGGCAACTTTCCCCTCATATACAGTCTTTCTCCATTTCTTAACGATCAGCCACAACATTTTCCCATGTATCAGCAGAAGAGATGTTAGTGTCTTTCAAAGAGGCTTTCAACGAATCGTCATACCTCTTTTTTCATTTATGTGGAGGTCATTTTCCTTTAACTGACTCTCCATAAAAGAGTTGTTTTGGTATTCTAGAATCCTTCATCCTGGCAAGGTGACCACGCCAACGGAGTCTTTGCTTAAGCACAAGAGCTTCTATACTGTCACATAGAGAGCTTTCCAAAATCTCGACATCACTGATGTGGTCCCTCCAGTGAATGCCATGGATACATCTGAGACACATCTGATGGAAACGCTCCAATTGTTTAAGGTGGTGTCGATATGTGACCCAGATCTCGCAGGCATAAAGAAGAGAAGAGAGCACACATGTACCCCTTTACCTTTGTCTTCTTGCATATGTCTCGCCGACCCCAGAGTCGCCTTTCTAGCTTTCCGAAAGCATCACCTGCTTTCCTAATCCTGAGTGGAATTTCATTATCAAGGTTGCTGTATCGATTGACAGTGCTTCCCAGGTAGACAAACTGATCAACCATTCCAAGTCGTTTACCATACACATAGATATTTGGCTCACTGTACTGCTAACCAGGGGCAGGTTGGTACATGACGACAGTTTTCTTGAGACTGACAGTCAATCCTAGGGCAGTGCAAGCACCAGGAAATGCATTCAAAATGTGCTGCATATCACTCTCTGTGTGCGCTACAAGATCGCAATCATCTGCATACAAGAGGGCTCTTATGATTGATGTAAATACTTTTGTTTTTGCATCAAAGCACTTGATGTTAAATATGCTGCCTGAGGTTCGATATTGGATGTAAACACCATGCTCGCAATTCCTGAATGCAATATAGAAAATCATTGCAAAGTATATGGCAAACAGGGTCGGTGCTGGAATATTCCCCTGTTTCACTCCATTTTTTACTGAGATATGCTCCGACATGTTACCTCTGACATTAACCCAACCCTTCATGTCATCATGGAAAGACCTAACCAAAGCAAGGAACTTATCAGAGCAACCAAGTTTCTGGAGAACCTTCTACAATGCATTTCTGATAACAGTATCGAAAGCTTTTGTCAGATCGACAAAAACCTGATGCAGATCCAAACCTTGTTCCATGCACTTCTCCTGGAGCTGTCTAGCTGAGAAGATCATATCAGTAATGCCGTGTTCAGCACGAAAACCAGATTGACTTTCAGGAAAAACACAATCTGCAATGTGTGTCAGCAGACGGTCCAAAAGCACCCTACATAAAAAAATGTTCCTACGACAGAAAGCAATGATATACCTCTGTAGTTTCCACAATCATTCTTGTTACCCTTTCGCTTGTACAAGATCACCTTTACTGCATCTTTCCAGTCCTCAGGTACGGATTCACTAGCCTATATCCTACCAAACAACGAGTGAAGATGATGCAGAAGTCTCTCATCACCATATTATACGAGCTCTGCGTGTATGCCATTCATACCTGGAGACCTTCCACTGTTCAGCTTTGAGATAGCTACTGCAACCTCCACAAGCATCGGAAGTTCTGCGAGAGCTACTTTCACAGGTTTTTCTGGAATGAGATTGAGGAAATCTTCATTGATGACAGACGGCTGATTCAAAAGTTCATCAAAGTGCTCTCGCCACCTTCATAGAATTCCTTGTGAGTCACGAAGAAGTTCCTTGCCATCCTTGCTGTGAAGTGGTGTCACCAGAGAAGAAGACAGTCCATAAACTTCATGCAAGAGACTGTACAACAGCATACATACATACATACATACATACATACATACATACATACATACATACATACATACATACATACATACATACATAACTAAAATAGAAAAAAAGAGTGCTGACCTACGAAAAAACATAGGACATGTGACAATGCTCCTTACATGCAAACAAACACAAAAAAAACCTCACTCCTCACCAACAAAGAGTGAAAAATAAAATAGAGACAATGTTTGGTAACAGTAGAACAAGAACTCTCCAATATAAGCTGATCACCCTCAACCAAGAATTGAGAGCTGTTAGCGAAAAACGCCAATTCCTGAAGAAGGTAGATGAGAGAAAAATGCTTAATAAAAGATTCAGACGAAACCAAACATCACTCTATAGAGATATGAAGGGCAAAATAATAAGTGTCACTGAGGCCCCATCCCAGAAAGACAGATTCCTTTTGGAGAAAAATATGGGGTGAAAAGAAGAATTTCAACCAAGATGCAGTGTGGCTAAGAGAAATCCGAAACAACTATTGCTCCTACACTACAACAAAAACATACGAAATAAGTGAGGGTACCCTTGAGACTGTGATAGGAAAACTCCAAGATAAGAAAACACCAGGAAGAGACATGATTGTCGGCTACTGGTACAAAAAACTAATATTCTATCGGAGGTATCTTACTGACCTCTACCAACAAGTTCTTAAGGGAGATACACTTATACCAGAATGGTTGACATTAGCACAAACGTTACTGGTCCCCAAGAACAAAGACACCCACTTGGCAAAAAACTACCGACCCATTGCATGCCAGAACCTGATGTATAAGATGTATACAGCCTGCCTGAACCTATTCCTCCAAGATCACTGTGAAAATAATAACATCATCACAGATGAACAAGCAGCTGGAAAGAAAAGGGTTTGGGGATGTGCTGAACAACTCCTAATCAACAAAACTGCGATGTCGGAGGTGAGACAACTTAGGAGGAATATTACTACAGTCTGGCTGGATTACAAGAAAGCTTTCGATTCTGTTCCCCACTCTTGGATGATAGAGGCCCTCCAACTTGCTAAAGTCCCAGACATTATTGTCAGAGCCATAGAGAAGCTGTCTTCTTCTTGGGCTACTATCCTAAGGTTAAAGACAGAGAGGGAGGACTCTATTTTCACTGATAAAATAAAATATTGCAGGGGTATATTTCAGGGAGACAGTCTCTTTGTGATATTGTTCATCTTGTCATTAAACCCCTTGTCCTTTCTGCTCAAGAAATGTGAGGGATACATCATTGGCTCACAGGAGGACAGAAATACGAACCTAACCCATAACTTCTTTGTGGACGATCTGAAACTCTATGCCAAGAACATGGATGGGATGAAGAAAAATCTTGACCTGGTTACAACGTTCTCAAAGGATATAGGAATGGAGTTTGGCCAAGATAAATGCTCATACATGACTCGGGGAAAAACAACAACCCAATCTAGCAACATTGTCATCAATGGTCTAACTGTTTCACTGATATCTGATGAGGACTGCTACAGATACCTGGGTATAGATGAGAACATATCCTATAATGGTATTTGTAATAAAGAACGCGTAACCAGGAAATACTACACCCGGTTAAGAAAGATCTGGTCTTCGGAACTCTCTGTGCAAAACAAAACAGTGGCTCACAATGTGTTTGCTGTGCCTGTCCTAACACCAACGTTTGGAATACTCAATTGGATGATAGACGAAATTCCAGCTGTTGATGTTGGAACTCGAAAAATACTGAACAACACCGGAAACTTCCACATCAATAGTGACATAAACCGCCTTTACTTGAAACGTAAGCATGGAGGCAGAGGCCTAACATCAGTCCAGACAACATTTGAATGTCGCATCATATCTCTCCGACAACATCTACGAACCTCGAAGCGTAGGAGCCCGCTTCTCGAGCAAGTCTATCTGCATGAAACAGATAAGATCATGAGAGTTGGGAAGGAACTCCTTAAGAGATATTCCCTGTGTGATAATCAAAAACTCACACCCAGGGATGTCGCTCAGCAGTATCGCAGTGAATCCATGGATGAAAAACTGCATGTCTATCAGCAAAAAATCATGCATGGATATGTTGCCAGGAAGCTCCAGAGTGAGAGTAATATAGAGAAGGAAAGTAATCTATCTTGGACCAACAACCGCTATATTGGCTCCCACTTTGAAGGATATGCTTTTGCAATCCAAGAACAGGAGATTAGCACAAAATACCTGATTCACAAAAGAGATAGGGATGCAGGCAAAACACCTAGATGTGATAACAAGTGCAGACTCTGCAGAACTAACATTGAGGATATCACCCATGTCATCAGCAGCTGTCCAAAGATGTCATCGCGGTACTATCTACCTATAAGGCATGATGTAGTGACCAAAACACTGTACAATGCAGTTCGTAAAAAAGATAGCCCCGATAATAAACACATTAAAAGCTACAACAATGTGGAAGACATCCATGTACATAATATGAAAGAGTACTGGTGGAATGTTCCAGTAAAAACCCCAATAAAATGCAGGCATAACAGACCAGATATTATGATATGGGACAGGGAGAAGAAAACATGCACAGTAGTGGAAATTAGCTGCCCAGCAGATGCCAATATAATATCAAAGATTAGTGAAAAGGAGAATATTTATGCAGAACTGATGAGAAATCTGCAGATACTCCACCCTGATTACACCTGCAGATTTATGCCTGTGATTATTGGGGCACTGGGGTATGTTAGTAACTGCCTCAATACAAATCTTGAGAAGCTAGGCTTCACAGGAACAGAAAGAACACAACTAGTTAGGAAACTACAAGTACAATCCATTAATGGAACAGTAAAAATATGTAAAACATTCCAAACATTTTGCATCTAATAACTGTATATACACATGTACAGATACAAAGCATATACACATGCACACATACAACTCAAAACATCCACATCCACACATACAATAACATCCATATCTACACATGCGTACATACATAATCTACCTAGTTGATGTTGTGTAAATTCCAATGAGAGAGTCTTGTGTCTATGTTAGAAACCGACTCTCTCTCTATTGGTAAAACTTTGTGAAATTATAAAACCAGAAGAACATATATACATACATACTTGTACATACATACTTGTACATATATCATCATCATTTCATGTCCTCTTTTCCATGATTACATTGGTTGAATGGGTCTTCTCCAACACATTCCTTCATCATCTCTGCTCTGAGTCTTAGCAACTCCAAATTAAGTTCTTGCAACCTCTACCTCGGTCTTCCTTTACTGCTGCTATCTTCCACAGGTATTTCCTAGCACTTCTTAACCTAAAGATCATCATCCATACACATCACATGTATATACCAGGTCTGTCTTCTGTCTTGAACACTATATTTGATTCTTGATGTATCCAGCACTATAAAGATTGCCTTCTCCCCAGGAAGATATGTGTGTTGGTGTGTATTTGAAGTATTAATTTCAAACATAAGTTTATGGACACAAATTGTTGGATAGAGTATAGTTAATTATATTGACCTCAGTACTTGACTGGTGTATTATTTTATCAATGTTGAAAGGATGAAAGACAAAACTAACCTTGGTAAAATATGAACTCAGAACATATATGACCATAACAAAATATTTTGTCCAATGCTCTAACAATTTTGCCAATCTGAAATAATTGCACAGACTACTGCTACCAGCATAAAAATCTCTCTATATTCATTTCAACAATTACAATATGTACATCTACTTACATGATTGCTTGTGAAAGCTTTGAGATTTGGTGAGAAACAGCATAAATGTCCAGAATACGTTGACTGTGTTGTGAGAGTAGATTGTTAATCCTGTTGGCAGCAGACTTCTATCAATTAGAGACATTATGAGTTTATTTACAGGTAGCATTACAATACATTAATATAGTTACCTTTTGGGAAAACAGAATATCAAGTTTT
This sequence comes from Eledone cirrhosa, assembly GCA_964016885.1. Taxonomy (NCBI): domain Eukaryota; kingdom Metazoa; phylum Mollusca; class Cephalopoda; order Octopoda; family Eledonidae; genus Eledone; species Eledone cirrhosa. The sequence goes on along the minus strand of OZ024740.1, from coordinate 337,346,254 downwards.
AATGCATTCTGCAGTGAAATTTAAGCAATTATAATGAAGAGATTGAGGTTGCAAGGATACAAGAATATTGAACTTTCAGTTAAGGGTTCTTTGTTGTTGTTTTTTTTTTGTTGTTTTTTTGTTTTGTTTTTTTATTGTTCAGTCAGGGAAGGTAGGAAAAGGCAGAGCTTGAGGTACTTTTTATGGTCTCCAAGACTGGTAGGAAGAAGGAAGGAATTTATTCCTAAACCAGAGAACTGACCCAAATGCATGCAACTGACTGGGATCTACTAAAAACACCCAAAAAGCAGGTAGTGATGCTAAACTGGGCAACATATGAAGTCTACCAGCCATTTAGATTACAAGAACACAAAGAGCTGGAACAAATATGGCAAGGCACCTTGTTTGATATTCTAACAAGTCTGCCAATCCACCACCCTGAATTGGTTCTTTATTTTATCAACCCCAAATGATGAAAAGTAAAGATAACCTTGGTGAGATATGAACTCAAAGTATAGAGGTTCATAGCAAATATATTTTGTCTTATTCTTTAACAATTCTGCAATTTCTTCCCCTACTAATCTTTTACTGACATTTTATACATTCAGTAAGTGTAGCAGTAGGAACACTACATAATTAACAAGTGTTTCATTCATCATCATCGTCACCGTTTAACATCCATCTTTCCACTATGGTGGTGGTGGTGGTGATGATGATGAAGAGGAGGAGGAGGATGTAGTATACAACAAAAATACATTTAGAATTTGCACCCCACCAACTGAACTACAAGAATACATCCTCCCACCACCCCTTTTAAAATTAAATTGTACCTGTACAAACTTTCCACACACCCTTATACATTCAACCTGATATGCAGATGACAACTTGGATAATTCCACCATTTTACAGACACAATTTCACTGACTGGAAACATGTGTTAAAATATATATATGTAACTGGAATAGAAATAGACAAGAAGTTACTCCATTACTCAGTGATAAACCACAATTTCACAATTATTATTGATCAGTTGTTGGAAGTGGGCCAAGGTTCTAATTACTACAAGTTGTCTGTGATGGCTGATGGGAAATAGATTAAGGCAAAATGAACTTATCATACATAGGTTAAACGTTAAAAGTTATCATCCTTGAGATCTAACCAAGAATAAGATAGGAAGTATGCCAAAGTTTTGGTCTTTGAAGGAAGACGTTGAATTTGGTAAGAACTACTTTAAGTCTGTTGTTTTGAAAACAGGTTTTTAGTTGATAGCTGTAACTTGGAATAGTTGTGCAGCTGTATGGGGAGAATGGTGAAAATATACAAGTGTGATGTCATCTGATATGAGGATGTCTGTGTATATTGAAAATATGTAAAGAAGATCATATAGGTACAATTTTAACAGAATAAGTGAGAGGATGCACCCTTGTCATACTCCATTCAAGAAGTATAGTGAAATTTCTTGGTGTAATATTGTTGTATATTACATAGGCTTGATGACCTGAAAGGTAATAATTCAAAGACACCATAGGCATGAAAAACAATGGTGCCCCAGCATGGATTCATGCTGTATACCTTGTAAATATATTTGGTGATTCATTTATCAATGCTTCAGCAAGTAAAGTGAAGGTTATGTGTAGCTGATGAGATCAGAATAAAATTGAAAATGCCAAACGTTTTCTCTCATATTTAGTCATCTTAGTCATTAATTGATATTGTTTATTCCTCACCATACATCTGTTTCTACCTAGATGTGTACCTACCTACATATATTTTTATGGTGGATTTGTGTATCAGTATGTCATCCTTATCATCATCATCTTCATTATCTTTTTCATCCCTTTTTCATATTTACATAGGCTGGATGAAGTTTTATAAAGCATGATGTCTTTCCTAATGTTAACCTATACCTTATTTTAAGCATATGTATGAATGATGTACATTGAAATGCTACAAGATGATAGAGAGTGTAAACCAATCATGAGCAACCTGTGACCCACGGGAGCATGCGGCCCGCGAAGCTTTCATGATGGCTCGCCTGAGTCATCTAAGTGAAATCTTTCTGATTTTTTTACCCCAACTTTTCAGTCGTAATTTATCTTTCTATCATTTTTACGATCGAGGAGAACAACATGTACAAATTCTGAAGAAACAAATCAAAACAACCTGAGTTACCGCCCTTTATTTTTAATGTGGGCACGAATGTAAATTAGCACTAGCGGCCCACCTGATGATGAGCCATATCTCATGCGGCACACTTCTCGAAAAAGGTTGCCCATGCCTGGTATAAACAAATGTCACCACTGCCTTTTTTAATAGTATTGATATGACATTTGAGGCATGCATGTACTCCCACATGTGTGTATGTGTGTGTACATATATTATATGAAAGGCTTCCTTACAGTTTCCATCTACCAAATTCACACCCAAGGAATTAGATGGTTTGGAGATGTAGTAGAAGACACTTGCCCAAAGTGCTAAATAGTGGAAATGGATATGAAATTACATTGTTCTAAAGAGAATTTCTTAATTACACAACCATGACTACATATATATATATATTTATATATATATATATATATATATATATATATATATATATATATATATATATATATATATATATATATATATATATGTATATATATATATATGCCCACACTGTAAAGTGGTGTGTAGGAGTCATGACAAAAAGCGCCCAGCACACACTGTAAATGTGGTTGGCATTAGGAAGGGCATCCAGCTGGAGAAATATAGCCAGAAACATTTCTATATGAGCAGGACATGATCACCTGACCCAACCTGCCTCAAATAGGACAACCCGTCTAACCCATGCTATCATGGAAAGAGGACGTTAGTTAAACGATGATGATGATGATATCTGTATATATATAAAATTAAGTATGTGTGTATGTCTGTGTGTCTGTGTATTACCTATATTACCGATTTTCATGAAACTTTACAGACTCATAGATTAGTCATCGGGGAGTGTTTTCTATATATCAGGGATCGTTTTTTTTTATTTTCCGGCGTCATTCTGCAGATAAAAATCGATAGGGTGTCACCTTTTTTTAGGTATCGAAAAATAAGTTTTTTTGCTCCAGTTCCCACATTTTGCCACCGATTTCGTTCAAATTTTAAAGCAAAATAGAATTTATCATTGCACATCCTGTAATGGCTTTATATTTTATATTTGTTGTTCAGGGATGATGTGGCAGCCGCTTAAATATTCAAAAGTACCACTTTTAGACTCAAATTTCCCACATTAATCTAGCTCCCACATTAATCAACCTACTTTCTTCAAATGTTACACTGTGCTAGATCTGATTATTTCACGTCTTAAAGTGGCTTTACATTTCGGATTTTTTGTTCAGGAACGGCGTGGCAGCCGCTTAAATATTCGAAAATACCACCTTTTCGCTCAAATTTCCGCCTTTTTGGCTCTAGCTCCCACATTTTTCAACCGATTTCGTTAAAATTCGAAACTCCCTCCCCCAGCATGCTCCTTCGTAAGTCACCTGCGTTTTTCAGTGATAGAGGTCATCACCACCCTCCCCCGTATGCCCTGTGTGTGGCCATAGATGAGTCATCGAGAAGCAGTCGCTAAGATCAACACCTTTTCATCAAAGCAGATATTATTTTACCTACCCAGGCAACGCTGGGTACTGCTGCTAGTATATATATATATATAGAGAGAGAGAAAGAGAGAGAGAGAGAGAGAGAGAGAGGGGGAGATATTAAGTAGAATCGAAGTCAGTGCTGCAGCATATGTACAAACTTTATTGGTATGTTACAATTGTTTCGATATCGATCAGCTCAGGGTACAATCAAAATGATGGGGATCTGACTCTTTTTCAACATCTCGTCAGATATGTGAGTTTATATGTGAACTCACATATCTGACGAGATGTTGAAAAAGTGTCAGACCCCATCATTTCGATTGTACCCTGAGCTGCTCGATATCGAAACAATTGTAACATACCAATAAAGTTTGTACATATGCTGCAGCACTGACTTCGATTCTACTTAATATCTTTACACTCTGCACACTACAGCTGCCTTAACTCTGGAATACAACCCACATGAGACAGACCTCGTAACAGTATTGAGTGCTTTGAACAGCATGTCACCTGCAACTGTAGTTACACTCCAAACTAACATACATATATATCATCATCATCACCGTTTTACGTCCGTTCTTCCATGCTAGCATGGGTTAGACGGATTGTCCTGTTGTAGGAAGTGTCCAGTCAGCTGACCTTGTCTTGCTCATACGGGAACTGATTCTAGCTTGATTTCTACAGCTGGATGCCCTTCCTAACACCAACCTTATTTACAGTGAGTGCTGGGTGCTTTTTTGCCGTGGCACCTCCACGACAATTTTGCAGCAGAATGATAGGGATCCCAGTCCTATCATCTCATTTCTACAGCTGAATAAACTGGAGCAATGTGAAATAAAGTGTCTTGCTCAAAGAAACAACACATCACACGGTCTGAGAATTGAACTCACAACCTTTCGATTGCAAGCCCAATGCTCTAACCACTAAGCCATTTGCCTTCATATATGAGAAAATGAGGTTTTCTTTAAATAAAAAAAATGAGATGTCCTACACGAATGAAAGTATAAGGGAAAGAAATGGAAAATGTAACTGGAGTCTTTTTAAGAATATTTATTTGTTTCCTTTACCGGTTTCATAGTTCTTATGCTTTTCAAAAGTAGAATTGAGGTGGAGGGTTTGTGCTTTTTCTTGCATCTGGTTGGTGTTCAAAAGTTATTTCTGTTTTATGTGGAAAGGGTGGTTTGAATATATATATATGTGTGTGTGTGTGAGAGTGTGTCTGTGTATGTATGTATATGTGTGTATGTATGTATGTATGTATGTATCATCCTCATCACCATTTTCTATGGTGGCATGGGTTGGATTGATAGATAGATTAGTATTAAAATATCTGTATATATATATATATATATGCATGTATATGTGTGTGTACAGATATTTAAGAGAGACAGACTCAACCACACAAAACGAGAAGCAGATAGATGCATACACAAAGACATACACCAAATGCATATACATACATACACATAGTGACAAACACACACAGAAGTACCACCACCACACAAACATATTGGCATTTCCACATACACATATATGATGTCTATAAATAATCACTTTTACAAGTTATGAACCTCAAAGCAATTATATAACAACTAAACATTATCAACCGTGTCTATAACATATACTTTTCCTCATCACCATCATCAACATTGCAATCATCACCATCATCATCATCATCATCTTCATCATCATCATTGCAATCATCATCATCATCATCATCATCATCATCATCTTCATCACTTTCACCATCATTATCAGCATCATCATTATTATTTTATTTACCATCATCCTCACCATCATCATCATCATCATCATCACTATCATAATCATCATCACCATCATCATCACCGACACCATCATTATCAGTATTATCAGCATCATCATTATTATTTTATTTACCATCACCATCACCATCACCATCATCATCATCACTATCATAATCATCATCACCATCATCATCACCGACACCATCATTATCAGTATTATCAGCGTCATCATTATTATTTTATTTACCAACATCATCACCATCATTGTCATTGCTACCATCACATCATCATCATCATCATCATCGCAATCATAATCATCATCATTGTCCTCATCATCATATTCACCATTATTATCATTGGCAGTATCGGTAGAAGATCGGACGCCATGCTTTGCAGCAAAGAGTTACGGCCCTTTATTATCTGAGTTCAAATCCCGCAGAGGTTAACTTTGCCTTTCATCCTTACGGGGTCAATAAAATAAAGTACCAGTAATCATCATCATCATCATCATCATCGTTTAACGTCCGTGTTCCATGCTTGCATGGGTTTGGACGGGAGTTTTCCCACTTGAGGCAAGAGTGGTTGTCTTGCTCGCATAGGACTGTCTGGCGGGTTTTCTACAGTTGGATGCCCTTCCTAACACCAACCACATTTACAGTGTGGGGCTGGGAGGTTTTTACCGTGTTGCCTACACGGCCACATTACAGCGTGGACTGTCTGGCAGGTTTTCTACAGCTGGATGCCCTTCCTAACACCAACCACATTTACAGTGTGGGACTGGGACGTTTTTACAGTGTTGCCTACATGGTCACATTACAGCGTGGACTGTATGTTTTTTTTTTTTCGTGACACCTACACGATCTCATTTGTTTCGGCCTGGATTTTGTGGCACCAACATAACTTTACATTGAAAGGGGTGGTGTGGGTGGGGTGGGGGTGTGTGTGTGTGGGGGGGGGTGTATTTTGTTAGAGATGCCTACTGACTGTAGTAGGTTTTACTTTATATTTAGGTAACGCGGGTCTTCTCTGTTACTGAGTACCGCCAAAGGTCTCGGTCCAGAGACATTGTCTTGGAGAGGTGTAAGTGTGTGAGGTCGGAATTTATCAGCTCGTCCCAGGTTTTTCTGGGTCTGCCTACTCCGTGGCTACCATCTATCTTTATTGCCCTGCACTTTGTTATACAGCTGTCGTCTTTCATGCGCATCACGTGACCATACCAACGTAGCCTTCTCTCGAGTAAACAACATCTGATCCCTCTTATTTCTAATTTTTTCCTTAGTTCGTTTATGCTTTGCCGTTCGCGTATATTACTATTACACATCCAGCGGAGCATGCAAGCTTCGTTCCTCTCTAGTCTGCGTATATCCTCTGCACACAATGCCCAGGTCTCACTGCCATGCAACATTGCTGTTCGTATGCAGGCATCATACAACCTGCCTTTCACTTTTAGGGAGAACCCTTTAGCGGCTAATAGTGGTATAAGCTCTCTGAACTTTTTCCATCCAGTTCTGACTCTAGCTACTGTACTTTCGGAGCACCCTCCCCCACTGCTGATTTTGTCACCCAGGTAACGGAAGCTGTCCACTATTTCTATAGAACCCTCTGCGCAGTTGAAAGAGCTAGTATTTTGTTGGCACTTGCTGCTACTTATTGCACCAGAGCACCGGCCACATGTAAAATCTGTGTTCTTAGTTAGCTTACCTGTGATCCCACTACATCTTTTATGCACCCATACTTTACATTTGGGACATAAAATGGAGTTTCTACCTACGCCTTTCCTACACACTGAGCATGGCCATTTCCCGGAAGGGACCGGCGCCTTATTTTCTTTCCTACAAACTAGAACTTTAGTCTTAGCCATGTTAATTTTAAGGCCTTTTGATTCTAGGCCGTGCTTCCATGTTTGGAATTTCTTCTCTAGCTCGGCCATTGATTCAGCTATGAGCGTTAGGTCATCTGCGTATAGGAGTTCCCATGGGCAGCCGGTCTTGAACTCCTCTGTTATAGCCTGAAGAGCAATAATGAATAGTAGGGGGCTAAGAACAGAGCCCTGATGGAC
>OZ024740.1:337191333-337333833 GCA_964016885.1 Eledone cirrhosa | reverse complement strand
TTGAGATCAGCTCTTACAACCTCTTCCCAGGTATCATACCAGCCAGACTTTCTTTCACCGAGAGAAAACTTGTGTTGCCTATACATATATATAAATATTTGTGACCCTTACTTTACCTTCATCATCATCATCATCATTTTACGTCCGTTTTTCCCTGCTTGCAAGGGTGGGACAATATATATGTATAAATTGGCAAAAGATGTGACAACCTTTTTAGTGCTACTACCACGATCAAATGCAATTAGTAGAACAGAATGTATGTAATCAGAATGCAAACTTCCAACCCATTTGATCATTCAGTAGAGTGTAGAGACATAAGTAAGCCAGATTTGGGCCCACAGCTTATCTGAGAGGACAATAGCTCTGCATGAGTACTGACTTTGTCTATGATGACCTGTCCAACCCTTGAAAATGATGGGGGATGATATATATATTTATATATCATCATTATCATCATCATCATCACTGTTTAATGGCCATTTTCCACACTAGCATGGGTTAGACAGGTTCTCTCTTTGTAAGATAAGTCAGATCAGATGACCATGTCTTGCTCACACAAAACCGTTTCTGGCTTGGTTTCTTCAGCTGGATGCCCTTCTAAAGCCAACCACATTTACAGTGTGACTGGGTGCTTTTTATTGTAGCACCAAAATGACCACATTATAGTGTGGACAGGGCACGTTTTGTTACGTCACCAACACTACAGTGTGTGTTGGGCAGTTTTTGTCGTGGCACAAATAATCATAAGATTTGCACTAGAAAGACCAGTGGTTGCTCATGCATAACAGTCTCCCCTCTCCACAGAAAAGGCAATGGTTTATACAGCTAGGCACCAGTGATGTACAGCTGAGTAAACTGAAACAACATGAAATAAAGTATCTTACTCAATGCCTCAGTGCACCCACCCAATTCGAGAATCAAACTCACAACCTCCTGGTTGCAAGCCCAATGCTTTAACCACTAAGCCATGCACCTCTCTCTTTCTCTGTCTCTCTCTCTCTCTCTCTATATATATATATATATATTTAAAAGAATAGAGGTGTAACACACGAGTTATGATATATTGGTAAAAGGAAAAGAAAATGCTGACAAATTGTTCCCAGTGAAAAATAGTTTAATTAGGAATAAGTAAAAATTAGTAATAGTATTGGTTAGTATTCAGTTTTGGTTTTAAGTTTGACGGACGTCTCGTTTCATTATAGGATTCCTACAAATTATACCAATTTATGTAGGAGCTTGATATATATTCAAGTGGGCTCCTATAATTCATCAGTGGGTGCCCCAATAATACTAATATTGATAATCTAACCAACATCAGTATTTAGCGATAATCATCATCAGTGCCTGAGGTATCTGTCAGGTTGCTAGTCCAGCAGTTCTAAAGAAATACTCAAACTGATTCAAAAATGAGGAAGTAAATTACTGCCAAAAAAAAAATACATGCACATGACAATGAACTCTAAAAGGAATTCAGGCCACGTGCTAGAACTCAATTGGAAATTGAAAAAATATCTATGTGTGTACAACGATTGATGACACAGATATTTTCTCGGGCAAAATAACAGAATGAGATATAAGAAACAATCAATATTCATATATAAAAAAATAAACAAAGAAAGTCTAACCTTATACCGGGAATTTCAAATCTGTTGCACCAAGAGTAAATAAATAAATACATTATCGGAGAAAGCTTTTTAGCGATACTCCGGCCAAATTCCAACTCACTCAACAAACATTAGGAAATAAGTGAGTATATTCCTAATTAAGCGTTCGGAGTGCTAACTAAATGTATTGCGTGGAAAATTGGCTGTATTATTTCATATGAGACATATCGAATATATCTCTTCCCATACCGGTTGCGCATTTCTAATGCTTTTCAAAAATAATTTTGAGATAGAGCGCCCGTGATGTTTGCTTTGATCTGATTAGTTTTTGGAAATTCTACCTGTTTTATGTAAAAAAAGTGGCTCCAGATGTATGAAAAAATTCTTGTGGTCAAAACAATTTTGATTGGTCAGTAGAGGTCATGTGAATGTTAAAAATTGATTTTGCACCAAATGTAGGTTTGTCTCGGTTTATTGAGAAGTCACTGAAAAATAAGTCTTTCAAGACAAATATGTGTGTGTGTGTAGTAGTAGTAGTAGTAAAGAGGTTCGTTGAGGGATGTGTGTGCGAACCGCAGCCTGTTGACTGTTCAAATGCCTATTAAGACAAGTGTGTGTGTGTGTGTGTAGCAGAGTAATTCGTGGTAGAGGGATGGTCAGTAGGAATGTGTCTGTAAGTGTGTGGGGGATATTTTAACATGTTAAAAGATATTTTTCAGCTCTTGTCTTATACGGAGAAGTGTGTGTGTGTGTGTGTGTATGTCTCTTTGTATGTTAATGTACGCGTGTGTATGTGTGTGTGTGTATATATGTGTGTGTGTGTGTGTGTGAGAATGTGTGTGTGTGTGTGTGTGTGTGAATGTGTGTGTGTGTGTGTGGGTGGACCAGTATTTTGTGATACTGGTAAAAATAGTGTACATTATTCGATATTTTCAGTAAAAACGATTCTCTCAATAGAACATCAAAAACCTTAATAATAAAAGGTGTATATATATATATATATATATATATATATATATAATATCTTATATTGGACTGAAATGTGATAGATGATAAAATTACCTGTTTGACAGAAATACTCAACTTCAGGAAGATCTTGCCAACAGTTTTTATACTTTTAGTCAAGCGCCGACCAGTTACATTTAAGTCATACCATTTTTCTTCACCAATGTGTGAGATTTCCTACAACAAATTACCAAAATATTTAGACGTTCATCCATAGAATATAGTAAATAACATTTTAATGGATCTTTCATCAATTTTGATGATCAGTATTCCAGGTTTTGTGGGAGGGAGAAACAAAGGTAACCTCAAACTAGACATCCTGTCCATATACTTGCAACAAAGTATACTCTGCTAAAGTCACATATGGACTAGGTTGTGGTGTTAAACCAGACAATAAATTAAGTCTATCACCCAAAAATTCAGAATAGAAAAAGCTGAAACAAATACCACAAGGTACCCATTGCTCTATTTCATCAGTCCTCTACCCTACACTGGTATTTTAGCAGTTTATTTTATCAATCCCACATGACTAAAAGATAAAGTTGATTGATCTTAGGGGGATTTGATATATGTACTCTTGGTGTAATCTTCAGAAATAATCTCTGTAACACAATGTGTAACAAAACTGGTCCTTTAACCCTTTCATGACCACATTTCTCATGAAGTACATTCTATCTTAATTAATCAATGAAGAATTTTGAGGGATTTACTAAAATTATTAATTATTTCATTAGTAAGATAGTTAACTTAACCCTTTAGCATTCAAACCGGCCATATCCAGCCAGAATTCTCTCACCTCTTTCTGTTCAAACCAGCCGTAACTGGCTGCTCATACTTATATTAAGGTATTGTTCTCAAAATAAGTGACATCAAAATCTCGTAGATTTAATATTACATAGATAATTATTTAAAATAAAGCCTTTACTGTGAAAATACAATAGTAACTATATAATAATGTAAATGCTAAAGGGTTAATGTAAGGTTCTTATATAAAATTATGTTGGAAGATTTTAATTTAATCCTTTAGCATTTAAACCAGCCATGTCCGGCCAGAATTCTCTCACCTCTTTCTGTTCAAATTGGCCATAACTGGCTGCTCATATTTATGTTAAGGTATTGTTCTCAAATAATATCAAAATCTTATAGATTCAATACTATGTGAGATAATTATGTGAAATAAAGTGTTTAGCGTGAAAATACAATAGTAGATATAGAGTAATGTAAATGCTAAAGGTTTAAATTGGAAACCTTTAAAATGGGTGGTTTTATTTCATAGAACCAGAGCCAGTTTTGGCCAGGCTGGTAACTAAAGGGTTAAATTACAGGAACAATCCATTCAACAGGCCTCCATACAATTTTTCATTTATCTAATTTCAATTACTAAACCTTGAGTCAAACCAAGGTTTCTGTAAAATACACTTGCCACAATAACAGCTATCACCAATACCAACCAACACCACAACAATCACCACTACTACCAACAATGACTGTCAATACTATCACCACAACGATCACCTAACTACCACCATCATCATTAACACTAGCAAAATAACAATCCATACTACCACCATAATCATTATAATCATCATAATCATCATCATAAGCTACATCATCTCAATAAACATCACTACCACAATCATCATCATAATCATCATCATCAGCTATATCATATTCTCTATAAACATCACTACCACAATCATCATCATAATCATCATCATCAGCTATATCATATTCTCTATAAACATCACTACCACAATCATCATCATAATCATCATCATCAGCTATATCATATTCTCTATAAACATCACTACCACAATCATCATCATAATCATCATCATCAGCTATATCATATTCTCTATAAACATCACTACCACAATCATCATCATAATCATCATCATCAGCTATATCATCTTCTCTATAAACATCATCCCTGTCACCACAATTATCATCATCATCAGCTACATCATCTCTATAAACATCACCACCACTGTCATCATTCTCATCATCATTACTCCCAACACAACAATCACCATCATCATCATCAACAACATCCATCATCACAAACATTATCTTTATCATCTTCATTTGTAATGAGAAGTATCACCATCATTACTGTCACCATCACTACCACCACTACCACCACTACCACCACCATTATCACCACCACCACTACCACCATTATCACCACCACCACTACCACCATTACCACCACCACCACTACCACCATTACCATCACCACCACTAGCACCACTACCACCATTACCACTACCACCACTACCACCATTACCATCACCACCACTACCACCATTACCATCACCACCACTACCACCATTACCACCACCACCACTACCATCACTACCACCATTACCATCACCACCACTACCACTATTACCATCACCACCACCACTACCACCACTACCACCATTACCACTACCACCACTACCACCACTACCACTACCACCACTACCACCATTACCACCACTACCACTACCACCATTACCACCACCACCACTACCACCACTACCACCATTACCACTACCACCATTACCACCACCACCACTACCACCATTACCACCACCACCACTACCACCATTACCACCATTACCATCAGCATCACTACCACCATTACCATCACCATCACTACCACCACTACCACCATTACCACTACCACCACTACCACCATTACCATCACCACCACTACCACCATTACCATCACCACCACTACCACCATTACCACCACCACCACTACCACCACTACCACCATTACCACTACCACCACTACCACCATTACCATCACCATCACTACCACCATACCACCATTACCACTACCACCACAACCACCATTACCATCAACACCACTACCACCATTACCACTACCACCACTACCAGCATTACCATCACCATCACTACCACCACTACCACCATTACCATCACCATCACTACCACCATTACCACTACCACCACTACCACCATTACCATCACCACCACTACCACCATTACCATCACCACCACTACCACCACTACCACCATTACCATCAACACCACTACCACCATTACCACTACCACCACTACCACCATTACCATCACCATCACTACCACCACTACCACCATTACCATCACCATCACTACCACCATTACCACTACCACCACTACCACCATTACCACCACCACTACCACCACTACCACTATTACCACTACCACCATTACAATCACCATCACTACCACCACTACCACCACTACCACCATTACCACTACCACCACTACCACCATTACCATCACCACCACTACCACCATTACCATCACTACCACCACTACCACCATTACCACTACCACCACTACCACCATTACCATCACCACCGCTACCACCACTACCACCATTACCACTACCACCACTGCCACCATTACCATCACCACCACTACCACCATTACCATCACCATCACTACCATCACTACCACCATTACCATCACCATCACTACCACCATTACCATCACCATCACTACCACCACTACCACCATTACCATCACCACCACTACCACATTACCATCACCACCACTACCACCACCACCACCATTACCACTACCACCATTACCATCACCACCACTACCACCATTACCATCACTACCACCACTACCACCATTACCATCACCACCACTACCACCATTACCATCACCACCACTACCACCACCACCACCATTACCACTACCACCATTACCATCACCACCACTACCACCATTACCATCACTACCACCACTACCACCATTACCATCACCACCACTACCACCATTACCACCACCACCACTACCATCACTACCACCATTACCATCACCACCACTACCACTATTACCATCACCACCACCACTACCACCACTACCACCATTACCACTACCACCACTACCACCATTACCACTACCACCACTACCACCATTACCACCACTACCACTACCACCATTACCACCACCACCACTACCACCACTACCACCATTACCACTACCACCATTACCACCACCACCACTACCACCATTACCACCACCACCACTACCACCATTACCACCATTACCATCACCATCACTACCACCATTACCATCACCATCACTACCACCACTACCACCATTACCACTACCACCACTATCACCATTACCACTACCACCACTGCCACCATTACCATCACCACCACTACCACCATTACCGTCACCATCACTACCACCATTACCATCACCATCACTACCACCATTACCATCACCATCACTACCACCATTACCATCACCATCACTACCACCATTACCATCACCATCACTACCACCATTACCACTACCACCACTACCACCATTACCATCACCACCACTACCACCATTACCATCACTACCACCACTACCACCATTACCACTACCACCACTACCACCACCACCACCATTACCATCACCATCACTACCACCACTACCACCACCACCACTACCACCATTACCATCACCACCGCTACCACCACTACCACCATTACCACTACCACCACTGCCACCATTACCATCACCACCACTACCACCACTACCACCACTACCACCACTACCACCATTACCATCACCACCGCTACCACCACTACCACCATTACCACTACCACCGCTGCCACCATTACCATCACCACCACTACCACCACTACCACCACTACCACCACTACCACCATTACCATCACCACCGCTACCACCACTACCACCATTACCACTACCACCACTGTCACCATTACCATCACCACCACTACCACCATTACCATCACCATCACTACCACCATTACCATCACCATCACTACCACCACTACCACCACTACCACCATTACCACTACCACCACTGCCACCATTACCATCACCACCACTACCACCATTACCATCACCACCACTACCACCATTACCATCACCATCACTACCACCACTACCACCATTACCATCACCACCACTACCACCATGACCATCACCACCACTACCACCATTACCATCACCATCACTACCACCACTACCACCACTACCACCATTACCACTACCACCACTGCCACCATTACCATCACCACCATTACCATCACCATCACTACCACCACTACCACCATTACCATCACCATCACTACCACCACTACCACCATTACCATCACCACCACTACCACCATTACCATCACCACCACTACCACCATTACCATCACCATCACTACCACCACTACCACCACTACCACCATTACCATCACCACCACTACCACCATTACCATCACCATCACTACCACCATTATCATCACCACCACTACCACCATTACCATCACCATCACTACCACCATTACCACTACCACCACTGCCACCATTACCATCACCACCACTACCACCATTACCATCACCATCACTACCACCATTACCATCACCACCACTGCCACCATTACCATCACCACCACTGCCACCATTACCATCACCATCACTACCACCACTACCACCATTACCATCACTACCACCACTACCACCATTACCACCATTACCACTACCACCACTGCCACCATTACCATCACCATCACTACCACCATTACCGTCACCATCACTACCACCACTACCACCATTACCGTCACCATCACTACCACCACTACCACCATTACCGTCACCATCACTACCACCACTACCACCATTACCATCACCATCACTACCACCATTACCATCACCATCACTACCACCATTACCACCACCACCACTACCACCACTACCACCATTACCACTACCACCACTACCACCATTACCACCACTGCCACTACCACCACCACCACCATTACCACTGCCACCATTACCATCACCACCACTACCACCATTACCACTACCACCACTGCCACCATTACCGTCACCATCACTACCACCACTACCACCATTACCATCACCATCACTACCACCACTACCACCACTACCACCATTACCATCACCACCACTACCACCATTACCATCACCATCACTACCACCATTACCATCACCACCACTACCACCATTACCATCACCACCGCTACCACCATTACCATCACCATCACTACCACCATTACCACTACCACCACTGCCACCATTACCATCACCACCACTACCACCATTACCATCACCATCACTACCACCATTACCATCACCACCACTGCCACCATTACCATCACCACCACTGCCACCATTACCATCACCATCACTACCACCACTACCACCATTACCATCACCATCACTACCACCACTACCACCATTACCACCATTACCACTACCACCACTGCCACCATTACCATCACCATCACTACCACCATTACCGTCACCATCACTACCACCACTACCACCATTACCGTCACCATCACTACCACCACTACCACCATTACCGTCACCATCACTACCACCACTACCACCATTACCATCACCATCACTACCACCATTACCATCACCATCACTACCACCATTACCACCACCACCACTACCACCACTACCACCATTACCACTACCACCACTACCACCATTACCACCACCACCACAACCACCACCACCACCATTACCACTGCCACCATTACCATCACCACCACTACCACCATTACCACTACCACCACTGCCACCATTACCGTCACCATCACTACCACCACTACCACCATTACCGTCACCATCACTACCACCACTACCACCATTACCATCACCATCACTACCACCATTACCACCACCACCACTACCACCACTACCACCATTACCACTACCACCACTACCACCATTACCACCACCACCACTACCACCACCACCACCATTACCACTGCCACCATTACCATCACCACCACTACCACCATTACCACTACCACCACTGCCACCATTACCGTCACCATCACTACCACCACTACCACCATTACCGTCACCATCACTACCACTACTACCACCATTACCATCACCATCACTACCACCATTACCACCACCACCACTACCACCACTACCACCATTACCACTACCACCACTACCACCATTACCACCACCACCACTACCACCACCACCACCATTACCACTGCCACCATTACCATCACCACCACTACCACCATTACCACTACCACGACTACCACCATTACCACCACCACCACTACCACCACCACCACCATTACCACTGCCACCGTTACCATCACCACCACTACCACCATTACCACTACCACCACTACCACCATTACCACCACCACCACTACCACCACCACCACCATTACCACTGCCACCATTACCATCACCACCACTACCACCATTACCACTACCACCACTACCACCATTACCATCACCACCACTACCACCATTACCACTACCACCACTACCACCATTACCACCACCACCACTACCACCACCACCATCATTACCACTGCCACCATTACCATCACCACCACTACCACCATTACCATCACCACCACTACCACCATTACCACTACCACCACTGCCACCATTACCGTCACCATCACTACCACTACTACCACCATTACCATCACCATCACTACCACCATTACCACCACCACCACTACCACCACTACCACCATTACCACTACCACCACTACCACCATTACCACCACCACCACTACCACCACCACCACCATTACCACTGCCACCATTACCATCACCACCACTACCACCATTACCACTACCACCACTACCACCATTACCACCACCACCACTACCACCACCACCACCATTACCACTGCCACCGTTACCATCACCACCACTACCACCATTACCACTACCACCACTACCACCATTACCACCACCACCACTACCACCACCACCACCATTACCACTGCCACCATTACCATCACCACCACTACCACCATTACCACTACCACCACTACCACCATTACCATCACCACCACTACCACCATTACCACTACCACCACTACCACCATTACCATCACCACCACTACCACCATTACCACTACCACCACTACCACCATTACCACCACCACTACTACCACCACCACCATCATTACCACTGCCACCATTACCATCACCACCACTACCACCATTACCATCACCACCACTACCACCATTACCACTACCACCACTACCACCATTACCACCACCACCACTACCACCACCACCACCATTACCACTGCCACCATTACCATCACCACCACTACCACCATTACCACTACCACCACTACCACCATTACCATCACCACCACTACCACCATTACCACTACCACCACTACCACCATTACCATCACCACCACTACCACCATTACCACTACCACCACTACCACCATTACCACCACCACTACTACCACCACCACCATCATTACCACTGCCACCATTACCATCACCACCACTACCACCATTACCATCACCACCACTACCACCATTACCACTACCACCACTGCCACCATTACCGTCACCATCACTACCACCACTGCCACCATTACCGTCACCATCACTACCACCACTACCACCATTACCATCACCATCACTACCACCATTACCATCACCACCACTACCACCACTACCACCATTACCACTACCACCACTACCACCATTACCACCACCACCACTACCACCACCACCACCATTACCACTGCCACCATTACCATCACCACCACTACCACCATTACCACTACCACCACTACCACCATTACCACCACCACCACTACCACCACCACCACCAATACCACTGCCACCATTATCATCACCACCACTACCACCATTACCATCACCACCACTACCACCATTACCACTACCACCACTGCCACCATTACCGTCACCATCACTACCACCACTACCACCATTACCGTCACCATCACTACCACCACTACCACCATTACCATCACCATCACTACCACCATTACCACTACCACCACTACCACCATTACCATCACCACCACTACCACCATTACCACTACCACCACTACCACCATTACCACCACCACTACTACCACCACCACCATCATTACCACTGCCACCATTACCATCACCACCACTACCACCATTACCATCACCACCACTACCACCATTACCACTATCACCACTGCCACCATTACCGTCACCATCACTACCACCACTGCCACCATTACCGTCACCATCACTACCACCACTACCACCATTACCATCACCATCACTACCACCATTACCATCACCACCACTACCACCACTACCACCATTACCACTACCACCACTACCACCATTACCACCACCACCACTACCACCACCACCACCATTACCACTGCCACCATTACCATCACCACCACTACCACCATTACCACTACCACCACTACCACCATTACCACCACCACCACTACCACCACCACCACCAATACCACTGCCACCATTATCATCACCACCACTACCACCATTACCATCACCACCACTACCACCATTACCACTACCACCACTGCCACCATTACCGTCACCATCACTACCACCACTACCACCATTACCGTCACCATCACTACCACCACTACCACCATTACCATCACCACCACTGCCACCATTACCATCACCACCACTACCACCATTACCATCACCACCACTACCACCATTACCACCACCACCACTACCACCACCACCACCATTACCACTGCCACCGTTACCATCACCACCACTACCACCATTACCACTACCACCACTACCACCATTACCATCACCACCACTACCACCATTACCATCACCACCACTACCACCATTACCACCACCACCACTACCACCACCACCACCATTACCACTGCCACCATTACCATCACCACCACTACCACCATTACCATCACCACCACTACCACCATTACCATCACCACCACTACCACCATTACCATCACCACCACTACCACCACTACCACCATTATTCTCATCATCATCATCATCATCAACATTATCACTGTCATAATCATCTTCATAAACATTGTCATCATCATCATCATCAACATCATCATCATAATCACTGTCATCATCCAACATCACCATCATTACCACCATCATCATCAACATCTTCACCATCATAAACTTTATCATCTATCATTACCCTCATCATCAATATCATCACCCTGCAATCATCCATCATCATCATCATTATCACCATCATACCCGTCATCATCTTCGTCTTCATAAACACTGACATCATCATCATTATAATCATCATCACCATCATCATCACTGTCATCATTATCATCACCATCCACCATCATCATCATCATCATCATCGTCATCATTATCGTCGTCATCATCATCATCATCATCCTCACCACCACCACCACCACCACCATCATCACCGTCATCATCAATCATTATCATTCATCATCACCATCATCATCATCACCATCACCATCATCACCATCATCATCATCACCATCTTCATCCCCATCATCATCATCATCATCACCATCGTCATCATCAATCATCATCATCGTCATCCACACCACCACCATCACCACCATCATCATCCCCACCACCACCATCACATCATCACATCATCATCATAATCACCGCCATCATCCATCACCATCACCATCATCATCAATCACATCCATCCATCATCCATCACCATCAATCAGAATCAGAATCCTGCACTGATACATAAAACTAGTGTGGGTCAGTGAGTTGAAATAAAAACTTAACAAAAACAAAACCCAATCAGATTATTAAACATTTGAACATAGAAACAAAATCTATTATTTCCTGATTGAGAATTTTCTTCCTGAAAAATGTTTCATGGAATATGTTTTTACCAAATAAAGTTTTCAGAAATTGAGATTAAATTTCGGAAAACTTTGATTTTACTCTAATTTTTTGATTTTTTTTTTTAAAGATAAATAATAGCCCAAAACACTTTTAATCTTCTAGAGAAATCCAGCAAACATCCATTTAATACAAGATTTGTTTTTTTTTTTTTAGTGGCATAGTCAGATGTGGAAGGTCAGTGATTAAAACAGGGCCTCCATACCAAGTGGGAAGAAGAGGGGGAATTAATCTAAGACCAAATATCTGGGGCCCCCAAAAGATACGCAAGACCCAGATTGATAACAGATTAACCCTTTTGATACCAAACTACCTGAAACTGCCCCATTCTGGTTCTATGATACAAAATTTGTTTGTTTTAAATTGTATATATTTATCAAAAAGACCTTCCATTAAAATTTTATGTAAGAAACTTTAAGTTAAGTTCTGAACACCAGCTTAATGAGAAAGTTATATTACTAAATCCCTGAAATTCTTAATTATTTTCAATAGTATTTGAAAATTACAGGCAGTGTCTTTCATTAAAAATATGGTATCACAAAAGTTAAGTCAGCTTACCATTCAAAAACAAGAATGTTCCATTCGACAAGCTTCCAAACATGTACCAAATTTGACTTATGTGGCTTTTTATTGACCTGCGGTTATGATATAACACATTTCCTCAATATGCTGCTTAATGAAGCGTGGGCCTCCATTTGCTTATAATAGTGAGAGATGGGGATAGTGAAAGAGACGGCGGCAGTGACAATGGGAATTTGATTCCATTATGTTCAGAGGGCATTGGATTGGCAGTATCGGTATAGGGTCGGACACCATGCTTTGACGCATAGAGTTACGGCCCTTGCCATTCTGAGTTCAAATCCCGCCAAGTTTAACTTTGCCTTTCATCCTTATGGAGTCAATAAAATAAAGTACCAGTAATACACTGGGTAATTGCTGGCCTTGTGCCAAAAGTAGAAACAATTATTTTCAGAGGATGGTTGAATTGGCAGTATCAATAGAGCATCGGACAACATGCTTCACAGCATAGAGTTACGGCCATTTACGTTCTGAGTTCAAATCCCGCCAAGGTTAGCTTTGCCTTTCATCCTTACGGGGTCAATAAAATAAAGCACCAGTAATACACTGGGTCGATTTAATCGACTTTTCCTTCCCCAAAAAGTTGTTGACCTTGTGCCTAAAGTAGAAATCATTATGTTCAGACCTAACATATATCATCATCATCATTTTACGTCCGCTTTTCCTTGCTTGCAAGGGTGGGACGGGTCTTATTCAGCACAGCATCTCTCCACTCGTCACGGTCCCTCGTCATCTCCACCGTGAGCTTCAATGATCTGAGGTCTGTTCTCACCACCTCCGCCCATGTTTTTCGTGGTCTACCTCTACCACGTCTTCCTTCAACTGGCATTTCCTGGCACTTCTTCACCCATCGGTCATCCTCCATGCGCATCACATGTCCATACCACCTCAGTCTCCTCTCCCGTACACTACATTGTATCCCTCTCAGACACAATTTCTCTCTCAACACATTTATGCTGGGTCGTTCACGCACATTTACACTGCACATCCAACGGAGCATGCTTGCCTCATTTCTCTCCAGCCGTCGCATATCTTCTGCGGTTGCTGCCCATGTCTCACTACCATGCAGCATCGCGCTCCTCACACAGGCATCATACAACCGGCCTTTCGTACGCAGGGAGAAACCCTTCTTCGTCAACAGAGGAAGCAGCTCCCTAAACTTCTTCCAACCCGTCCTTATTCTAGATACTATGGCCTCGGAACACCCTCCTCCCATGCTAATCTGATCTCCTAGGTACCGGAAGCTATCCACCACTTCTATAGCGCCCTCTCGCATTTGAAAAATGTGTCTATCAGTGCGACTTCTACTGTCTAATTTCCCTGTACATCTACTGCATACATATTTCTCCCTACCTGTTAGTTTGCCTGCTATCCCGCTACATCTCTTGTGTACCCATAAATATATGTATATATTTATTTACCACACCATATATTAACTGTTTCTCTTGTATTTTCTTTTACCCAAAGACAGGAACTTTTCAGTACCCCATCGTACAATACTTAACTACATAAATATTTCACATTAAAATATAAATTCAAAATGAAAGAAAATATATTATGGAGCTAAATATGAACCCTTGTAATTGTGGAACAAACTTCTTTACCACACAGCCATACCTGCACCAAAATAAAACAGGATTTTCTCAAAACAGCCTAAATACCTTCACGTTTTAGCACTAAATTCATAAGCCACATAAATATGTCAAAATATATCTTAAACTGAAGCATATTATTACTGATAAATCTATCCTCACATGGCATAATTCTTCAAACCAATTCTCTTAGCAATTTCCAGATATTATAGTAACTTTATTTCTCTATCAACACTGATTCCTGGAGAGTTACATATTGGTTTTATTCTTGCCAAATGTTTTCCACATTGGTAACTCTGTTTAATAAGGAAGACAAAATTAGTGAGCTTTCCAAAATTATCTACCACCCTAAACCAACACTGCAGAAACTGATTTCTCAGCAGGACACTTAATATGCCCATAATTACATAATCATATAATTAAATTGGCTTCACAGCTTTTACTTCTTGTAGATTGCCAGCTGCAGTTGTACTATGAGTGAGAGAGTCACGACTTGTTGAGCTGGTTGAAAAACAGTCTTAGTTGAACTATCAGATAAAAGAAGAGTAACAGCTAGTTAAGATGGTGGAGAGCAGGCCTTGTTGTACTATTAGATGTGATACTGGTGGCAGCAGTGGTGTTGTTGATGGTGGTGGTGGTGTTGGTGGTGGTGGTGGTGGTGGTGGTGGTGGTGATGGTGGCGGTGTTAAAAGAAGGGTTACAAGAAATACTTCAAACCTGTCAACACTCTCTCAATGTCACTTACCCTTAGTGGTATAATGGTTGCCCCTAAGTTTTCTAATCCTCTCCCTCGTTCATTCTGGCGAGACAAACCGAACATACTGCAAACAGAAATGTGACTGCGTTAATGAATATTGATAAGGTTATTATGAAAGACAATGCATGTACACACCACATGACACCATACATCTAAAGTCTAAAGTCTGTCTTAAGCCAGAAGGCTCACCAGGCTGGTGCTTATCCTAGTTTCATGGCATGAAGCGGCATGATGCCAGTCCACAGCAGGGTTAAATCCATAGCTATAGCTGGTACTCATTTTCAGCTAAATATACTGGAGCAATGTGAAATGAAGTGTTTTACTCAAGAACACAACACACGACCCAGCCCAGGAATCGAACCCATGATATTATAACATAAATCCAGCACCCTTAGCACCACTTGGCCACGTGCCTCCAGTACAACATATGACATACAATAAAATATTATACAGCATAACACAATCATCACCATCAGTAGCAAGTTCAGAGGATCAGAAATTGTCATGCTTTGACTGAATCCACTGGCCTCTGGTATGGCCACTGTCATAATCTACTGGTGTACAGTGAGTCCATGGCCTCTGGTATAGCCACTGTCATAATCTACTGGTGTACAGTAAGTCCATGGCCTCTGGTATGGCCACTGTCATAATCTACTGGTGTACAGTGAGTCTATGACCTCTGGTATGGCCAGTGTCATAATCTACTGGTGTACAGTGAGTCCATGGCCTCTGGTATAGCCACTGTCATAATCTACTGGTGTACAGTGAGTCCATGGCCTCTGGTATGGCCACTGTCATAATCTACTGGTGTACAGTGAGTCCATGACCTCTGGAATGGCCACTGTCATAATCTACTGGTGTACAGTGAGTCCATGACCTCTGGAATGGCCACTGTCATAATCTACTGGTGTACAGTGAGTCCATGGCCTCTGGAATGGCCACTGTCATAATCTACTGGTGTACAGTGAGTGCATGGCCTCTGGTATGGCCACTGTCATAATCTACTGGTGTACAGTGAGTGCATGGCCTCTGGTATGGCCACTGTCATAATCTACTGGTGTACAGTGAGTCCATGACCTCTGGAATGGCCACTGTCATAATCTACTGTTGTACAGTGAGTCCATGGCCTCTGGAATGGCCACTGTCATAATCTACTGGTGTACAGTGAGTGCATGGCCTCTGGTATGGCCACTGTCATAATCTACTGGTGTACAGTGAGTCCATGGCCTCTGGTATAGCCACTGTCATAATCTACTGGTGTACAGTGAGTCCATGACCTCTGGAATGGCCACTGTCATAATCTACTGGTGTACAGTGAGTCCATGGCCTCTGGAATGGCCACTGTCATAATCTACTGGTGTACAGTGAGTCCATGGCCTCTGGTATGGCCACTGTCATAATCTACTGGTGTACAGTGAGTCCATGGCCTCTGGTATGGCCACTGTCATAATCTACTGGTGTACAGTGAGTCTATGACCTCTGGTATGGCCAGTGTCATAATCTACTGGTGTACAGTGAGTCCATGGCCTCTGGTATAGCCACTGTCATAATCTACTGGTGTACAGTGAGTCTATGACCTCTGGTATGGCCAGTGTCATAATCTACTGGTGTACAGTGAGTCCATGGCCTCTGGTATGGCCACTGTCATAATCTACTGGTGTACAGTGAGTCTATGACCTCTGGTATAGCCACTGTCATAATCTACTGGTGTACAGTGAGTCTATGACCTCTGGTATGGCCAGTGTCATAATCTACTGTTGTACAGTGAGTCCATGGCCTCTGCTATGGCCACTGTCATAATCTACTGGTGTACAGTGAGTCCATGACCTCTGGAATGGCCACTGTCATAATCTACTGGTGTACAGTGAGTCCATGGCCTCTGGTATGGCCACTGTCATAATCTACTGGTGTACAGTGAGTCCATGGCCTCTGGTATGGCCACGGTCATAATCTACTGGTGTACAGTGAGTCCGTGACCTCTGGAATGGCCACTGTCATAATCTACTGCTGTACAGTGAGTCCATGACCTCTGGAATGGCCACTGTCATAATCTACTGTTGTACAGTGAGTCCATGGCCTCTGGTATGGCCACTGTCATAATCTACTGGTGTACAGTGAGTCCATGGCCTCTGCTATGGCCACTGTCATAATCTACTGGTGTACAGTGAGTGCATGGCCTCTGGAATGGCCACTGTCATAATCTACTGTTGTACAGTGAGTCCATGGCCTCTGGTATGGCCACTGTCATAATCTACTGGTGTACAGTGAGTCCATGGCCTCTGCTATGGCCACTGTCATAATCTACTGCTGTACAGTGAGTGCATGGCCTCTGGAATGGCCACTGTCATAATCTACTGGTGTACAGTGAGTCCGTGGCCTCTGGTATGGCCACTGTCATAATCTACTGGTGTACAGTGAGTCCATGACCTCTGGAATGGCCACTGTTATAATCTACTGGTGTACAGTGAGTCCATGGCCTCTGGTATGGCCACTGTCATAATCTACTGGTGTACAGTGAGTGCATGGCAAAGTTTGACATGACATTGGTTACCCAACCAAGGTTTTATGGTTCATATCTTGTCGCCAGAGCAAAATTAAAGCAACTAGGGACTCTGGGATAGAGAACATTTGGAGACCCCACAAACTGCTTGAATGAAACTTAAAGAAAATTAAAAGAATGTGAATGTAGACCTAAACATAGAACAATGCTGAGGTTGATACCAACCTATAAAACTGAGGTAATAACTAAAGAAAAAGAAATGCATTTAATAACAATCATAATATTCTAAATTTTGACAAAGATATATTTCATAGCTATATTTTAATAGATATTTTAATAGATGGATGAGATGTTGCTAGTTAAGACAAGTAAGATAGTTATTCAACTTAGTACTCCATACTTAAAGAAAGATATTATTATAGAATCTATTGTGCAACAACCACGCTTAGACATTTTCGATGAATTTCCCATTTAGCTATAGAACTTGTTTGGCTGTCAAGTAATGAATTCTCGCATAACAATATATATTTTAATATATATTCAAAACATGATGGGGTCCCTTGCAGTTCACTTTGCCTAGTACAGCTTGTCGCAGAAACATGTTCCTTGTCCATAGCCAAAACTTGACACTGATTGGCTCAGTCAATCTAGTGCACAAGCAACACCACACAGTAGAATATAATCCCCTCTTGCAAGCAACAACAGCACTGTGAAACTAACATTAACAAGTATTTTATTGGCTGTTGAGTTTTTCTGAGGTTGCGGTTATCTTTCATCTGTTAAATCTTTAGAAAGCAGTAACAAGTACTGTCTCTATATAAGCTTGTGATTTGGAAAAAATAACAAGGTTATCTAGAAAGGAGATAATATTTGGAAGAGGATTAAATAGATTAGTTTAGATCAGTCATGAGCAAACTTCAACTTGTGGGCCACATGCGGCCTGGTTGTCTTTCTGAATGGCATGTCTAATTTCAAAATTACCTTAATTTTTTTAGTAGTGCAGCCCACCATATGATGAGTTATATGTTATGCAGCTCACTGCTTGAAAAGGGTTGCCCATGCCTAGTTTAGACAAAGCATTGTGTTAAATAGTGAAACAACTTAATTAGCAATTATGATAATGATAATTGTTTCTACTTTTGGCACAAGGCCAGCAATTACCCAGTGCATTACTGGTACTTTATTTTATCGACCCCGTAAGGATGAAAGGCAAAGTTAACCTCGGCGGGATTTGAACTTAGTCCGTAAAGGGATGTAACTATGCTGCAAAGCATAGCGTCCGACCCTCTACCGATACTGCCAATCCAATGTACAGTATTCAGATGCACTACAACTCATCAAAGGTGTAAGCATAGTACATAGAATAATGTCCAAACGGGAGGAAAGTGAACAGTGTATGAGTCATGATATACCAGAGATACCTGCATACGTGTGTATAGAGGGGAAATATCAGGAGTAGCATTGCAAATTCCAGGAAGCATGGAAGTTTTGAAGGATGGAGTGTCCTGACAGATCATAGAAGAGTCATTTTAGTCTTTAAAACAAAACACAAAACTGACACCACTTTACAGAGTAGACTGTGTGCATTTTATCGTGGCTTCAGCACTTTTTATTTATTTTGTAAAGTGTGAGAAACAGTTAAAAGCCAGTTATTAGACTAAACTCTGTGTGTATGTATGGAGATATATTCATTTAGATTCAATGTTATCAATAAAATTTCTACTTGCTTTATTATTTTTTATTTTGCACCACACTAAATTCATTTAAATTTACTTAAGAAGAATCTAATTTCTATAGATTTGTACAATGTGAAAATATCTCAGAAATACTTTATATATGCAAAGCAAACAAGGACAAGATAGCTACTTCATTTCTAAACAAGCTATAATGGCAATTTTTTTATTTCAACAATGAATATTTTATTCATGGAAATAAATAATATAATAGAAAGAAAAAATGAAAAAGAAATGGAAAATAAAAAATTACATAGCAAAAGTAAGGTTAAGTGTGAGGTGTGGCAGACTCTACACTCCTGTCTAGGTAGTATGTCTCAGATGTGTGGACAAAATAGCAAAAGTATTTCCACAGAGAACAGACAGCAACACTTACTGCATCAGCCACTCTACCTCAGGAGGCTCCTTCTTCAGGAAAGATGTACTCCTCCTGATTTTGCAGAGGAATACAGCAGTTCAAGGAGTGAGAACACTCGAGGTCTTGGTGGCAACTGACATGAAAATGATGCAGTTGGTCATGTCCAAGTATTTAGCTGTCTTCCTCTTCTCTGCATTACAGGTGGCAGTACCTAGATTTGTGCATGATGCATCAAGGCTGGAAGTGAAGAATGTGTAGCAACACATGACATTAGCGATTAGAGATATACCTCCCTCAAATGGGGAGACGGTTATCTCATTAGGGTGTTTACCAAGAAGAAATATGAAAGAAAAAGATAATGGAAAAAGAGAGAATAGAGAGAGGAAAAAAGAAAAAAAAAGAGAAAATAAGGAAGGAAAATTATAGAACTATTTAGATGGTAGTAATGGTAAGTACTGATTTATTGACTGATAGAAAAATGAAAAATACTCACAACAGTCTGACAATCAATCTCATACCCAAACTAACCAGTAACTAAGTTTCAGCTACAGTTGACTAAACTGGATTAACCATTAAGCAAAATATGCACATGCTTAGGACATCAAGGGAAGAGAGGTCACCATTTTATTCAAATTAAATATATTAATTACTAAAAAAAAAACTTTGGGAGGGGGGAAGGCAGACTAAATATATAGAGGAACATCATAATCTTTTAAGTGTTTTGGACCTCAAAAGTATTTTATATCGCCCTGACAGAATAACAAAAGATGCAATAAAAAGTTTGACACCTCAAAAGTAAATATAACAGTTTCTTGTAGGGCTTAAACATCGTTGTTACTATAAATCTAATGAAAAACCCTGCCTAGGATTTTCAAATAATTTTTTAAATAATCAAGAATTTGAAGGGGTTTAATAAAATAACTTTCTCGTTATTAACTTGGTGTTTCAATGTTTCGAGCATAACTTAACAAATATTCTTACATAAAATCATGATGGCAAGGTTTTTGATAAATATATACACTTTAAAATAGACATCTTAGTATTATAGAACTAGGGCTGATTTCAGATGGTTTGGTATTAAAAGGTTTAATGGATAAAATGGCTTTCCTCAAAGTAATTGTTTCAGTTTCAATTCGCAATCTCAGATCAAATTCTTTTCCAAGCAAGTACAACTTTGATGTTTGATGGAGTTGGGCCACTGACAGCAAAGTTCTTGTCATTATCGGTGACTTTCCTTACCAAGGTGTTAGGTGATGCCTGCGAGGGTGCCTGGTTGTTTCAGCACCTTAGTCTCACCATCACTCACGGTAATGGTACAAGCGTGTTGGCTTGCCTCGAAAATTTCTGTTGACCTTTGTGATGTGTGGCTGAATGTTGCACTTGGTGGTGAATTGATGGTCGTTTTTGTTTTGTTTTTTCGCTATATTTTTTTTCTCACTTTGATCCAATATTTTGGTGCAATGTATTTGTAAGGTTCCTAGCAATAGTTAATTGTATTTATTATGTGTTTATACTTTCATTCTGAAATAATTGTGAACAATTTGTAATGTTATTTATACAACCTTGAATAAAAAGATATCCACTAAAAGAAAAATGATTTAATTAAACAAAAACTGATGAATAAACAAACCTCTTGAAATGCAAACTTTTCTCTGTGGGTTGTTTTGAGAAAACTTCAAAATTTGAACCACTGTTCTGTTGATAGACATTTACATGTAATTCTTCTGTTAGAACATTTGCAATTTCCCTGTGAACACAAAGAAAAAAAATTAGCAGTAGTATCAGGCCTGTTGTCAGGTTTTGGTGCTCAGTAGAGCTTCAGAAGATTCTGAGTGTGCACTGTAATTTGCAATAATTACAAGGCAGAGTTTTGAAATAAGCATATCACCATAAATCAGAGGTTGTACCGATGCATTGGTGCTTGTACAGAGATAGCTGTGACATGATAACAGCTTAAAACATTCGTAATGAGACATATGTATTTTTTATACTATCATTTATTTCACTAGCCATGTATAAATTTTAAATATAAAAAAGGTGCTTAAAGGAAAAAAGTATGATACACTATTTACAAAGAAGAGAATAAAAATTCCTTAGGAATGAAATGAAGTAGTTCATTATTGAGAATGCGCTAATCAGGCTAGTGAGGCCATTGAGAAGGATTATAATTAAAAAAACTATCACCCTTTTCATGACGGCCTGTAAAAAGGGGCACTTAATGCAAAGTCATTTTTTATTTTATTTACAAATTTTGAAATATCTTTTTTAATGTTACTAAAAATGATAGGTTTTTACCAGAAACAGGTTTGTTGATTTCTCAATAGCATCCTTTTTATATATATTTTACATCTTTTGAGTCTGGAAGAGTTGCATATTTGCACATAAAATGATTCCAGACAATTGGTTCACGATAGCAGTGGCTGAATTTATTAAATTTTGTTATGGCAAAACTATTACATCTGAATGTTGCCCTAGAACACTTCATCAGATATTTGTAAAAATTCTTTATAAATTTTTCTTGAACACATTTTGGTGTAGAGTTGTGATAAACTTTGAACTTCAGTCTCAAGTGAGCAGCCAAATTTATCTCATAAATGTTTAGTATTTTATCATCAAACATTAAAGGCTGAGAATGGGAACCTCAGAGAGCCTTTGATATAATCCTGACTACATGTTTTTGTAAACTATGAAGTTTACTTAATTTTGTCTTGACACTACCTAAAGCTAGGTTACCATATATTAAGTATAAATTAACAAAGGAAAAATATATCAGTTTCATCGCTTTGTTGTCCAAAAACATACATGTTCTACAGATTATTCCAATTTGTGTCAGTAGTTTATATTCTATAGGTTGAATGTACAATTTCCAATTCAAATTTTTGTCAGTAAGGTTTCCCAGAAACTTTGTATATCTGGACCTTTTGACTTCTTTTGAACCAAAATGAAGTTTTGAGGGCTGTAAGAGCAGATCATCATCATTAGCTCATGAGCAGAATAGAGTGTACTTAGTTTTATTTACATTCAGAGACAGCTTATTTGCTGAATACCAGTCATTTACAAGTGATAATTGGCTGTTCACTTCTTATAATGTGAGGTAGTCTTTCCAGTTAAGAAAAGATTTGTATCATCAGCAAGCATGGTAACATTTATTATTCATAAACATATATATATACCTTCATATACACATCTATTAGAAAGCAGAACTGTATTCAATGATGGCTTCACCATGATATCATCAGAAGTTGTTAGAAGCCAAATGTTAGAGTAAATATGTTTACACTAGACACTAGTTGAAGGAGCAATGATGGAAATGAGTTTGAGGAACTAATATGATAAAGCCATTTCTAGGATTTAGGATCAGAGATCACAAGGATGAGAAAAATGAACCTATAAGAAAAATGCTGTAAGTTTCTGAGGGTAGTTTGTAAAATATTGCCTATTTCATGGCTGTTTTCAGAATACTCAGTCACTTTTACTGTGTAATATATTATAAATGAATCTCTATTATGTTGTTTTATGAGAAGTGAATAAAATATGCTGACATAATTATATAAAATAAACAAGTAGATTTTTTTTTAAAGAAAATTGACAAAGCTGATAATAGTAGTAGACATTGAATATACAAAAAACCTGAAAATTGAGAAGTAGACATACACCATACAGTCATGAACTCCTCCATTTCTATCACTGCTAATAAGATTAGACACTAACTGAGCCTGTGGAACGTTATAGAAAGACCAGAGTGTGAGGAAGATGGATTAAATTAAGTGTTTAGTTGTTTAGTATGAAGTCTCTCTCTCTCTCTCATGCACACACACACATCAGGGGCCAACTATAAGATTCATTATTTTGCCGAGATCTATGTATTTACTACATAGAATCTCACTCATTCCTATGATTTTGCTAAACTTTAACTCTTTTGATACTAAATTGCCTAAAATCATACTGAATTTATGATACAAAACTGTTCATTTTTAAATGTATATCTTTATATTATAAGTTATCATCATTATAAAATTTTAGAACTTTTTGTTAAGTGATATTCTAAATATCAGTTTATTAATAAAAAAAAAACTGAATTATTTTATTACATTCTTTCAATTTTTTGACTATTTTCAAAAAAAGAGTTGAGGAATGGAAACATTATTACAACTGGTGAGTCTTGTTTAACCCATATCTTCCCTGAATGATCAGACTTACAGTCAAAGGTATTTTAACCATTACCATAGCCGTTTTCTTTTTTCAGGCATAATATTCAATGTTACCTTCCATTTTTAAGATGATAGAAGATTTGAGGGAGATTTTTCTATTATTTCTAACAATTTGAATGGTCACATAGAAGCTCTCTCATGGCATACAAATGCAGACAAGAAGAATAGCAAAATGTATGTGTGTGAAATTTGTATATGTATATGTGTACATGAGTCTGTTTACTTAAAAAGTAGCCAAAGCAAGCAG
Organism: Eledone cirrhosa; assembly: GCA_964016885.1. Taxonomy (NCBI): domain Eukaryota; kingdom Metazoa; phylum Mollusca; class Cephalopoda; order Octopoda; family Eledonidae; genus Eledone; species Eledone cirrhosa. Next base: position 337,308,552 of record OZ024740.1, on the reverse strand, counting down.
GTATATATATATGCATGCGTGTGTGCATGCATGTGTGTGTGCATGTATGTGTATGCATGTGTGCTTGTGTGTGTGTACACTGAGTAACATTTGAATAACAAGAGATCTTGGCAAGACTACCACAATGAGGCACAACAATATCATTCCAAAACAGGAAAAGTCATTTCATTATAACATGTAGCATGGCAGTGGTTTGGCAGTATCAGTAGAGTATCAGACAGCATTCTTTGCTGCATATAGTTAGCTTGCCGAGGTTAGCTCTGCCTTTCATCCTTACGGGGTCAATGAAATAAAGTACCAGTAAAGCACTGTAGCCGATTTAATCGATTTTCCTTTCCCCTCAAATTTCTTGTCTTGTGCCAAAAATAGAAACAGTTATGAAGCTTGAATTCTTCAGTTCCAAGACAAATAATAACAAGAGAACTTGGCAAGACTAACACTATGATGTACAACAAATTATTTCCAAAACAAGAAAAGCTGTTCCATTATAACATGAAGCTTAAATTCCTCATTTCCAAGACACGAATAACAAGAATAAAACTAGAAATATGTTGCCAGTGTTGAAATATATTTTGTTGTTTTGGTGTGAAATATTGGTGTATAAAATAGAGCCAGATAATGAAACATAATTCGTAAACCATGACAAGATTAAGAGATAAACTGTAAAAAAAAATATTTTGTTTCTTGTGTTCCTTATAATGACATCACTGATGCTGTCACTAGATAACCGAAACTGAAATAGTTTATCACATAATACTAACTGTTGACAGCTTATCCTATCTTATTCTTGTTTTGATTCTCTTTAATCATGAAAACTGTCTTTCGCCCTCAGCAACTTGCTGCTGTCATACTTAAAAAGTAGCCAAAGTAGAGCTTGGACAATTGAAAAAGCTGAAGGGATGTTGTTTTAGAGAATTTGACATGATAAAGATCTTAATGACATGGGTTGTTGTTTTTTCTTTTGTATGTGCATGTGTGTGTGGGTGTGGGTGTGGGTGTGAGGGTGGGGTTGGTGTGTGTGGGGGGGGGGGGGGTACAAGTGTGTATGAGAGAATGATGACCTCCAAAAAGAAAAAACAAATATATATAATATTTTTACAAAAAAAAACATGAGTTACTCTGCTAGAATAGTATGGAGTTCTTTCTTTTGCATGTGACTTTCATTATTCTTATGAACATTATGAGGGTGGATATGTATGTATCTACTTTATATTGTAAAGCAATAAACCCATGTATCAGTAGCTAAAGCATGTGTGTGTGTACACATGTTCTTTGGTTCTATGTTGTCATTTATCTAATGTAGTCCTGTAAGGTGTAAATTGTTCCCCCTCTTATGGGGTTGGTAAGTACATCATACCACCCAACATAATGCCACTGCCTGGCTCATAGGTGCCTGTAGTATAAGTTAACTTTACTGCAAGCATTCAGACAGAAATACATCATTATTGCAACCTCACAGCACACTGACATCATCTTCATTTTCCTAGATGTCAAAAAATAAAACTAAATCTGCTGAACAATTTTCTTTCCATTTTCTCTAATGCCTGTGAACTCCGTTCTAACTTAGACCTTATACATCATCTCCTACTAACATGCAAATCACACTGCCTATTCCCCTAAGATACAAATATCTCTCTCATCCCTTTTATATATTTCATCTCTGCTATCCAGGCTACATGCTTTACTTAAACTTCACTCCAAAAAAGTGGTATTTTTGCAAATATAGATTTTACTTCTATCATCTGGATATCAGTAACAAAACTTTCAACTTTTCTCACTCGAAATTTTCCTCTTCCCACTCTTCTAAATTATATCAACTTCCTCTACTGATCTCTGAATTCCTCCAGCCCTCAACAACTCATTGTACATATGTTTGCCTTATTGAGGACATCTATCTCACTTCCTGACTCTACGAAATCATTACTCTCAATAACTTCAATACTTAAAATTCTCCTTGCTTGAATCAGACTGGAGTTTATGCCAGTTTCATTGACATTAAACAACTGAGAATAAAAGATTCTTGCATTTCAAGGTTACCTCCCAGATGATACTCATTTATTTCAGCTAAGTGAATGGAAGCCATTTGAAATGAAGTATCTTACTCAAGGACACAACATGCCTAACCAGTAGGCCATTGCACCTTCACTCATTACTCTCATACTCAATCCATTCTGATACTATTAATACAGAAACAGAAATTATCACAATCCTTCACACATTGATGCAGTATGGCTGAATGGTTAAGGAGTTTGGTTTGCAAATCATTAGGCCTCAGGTTGTGATTCCACTACATGGCATCTTGGATAAGTGTTTATTTACCATAGCTTTAGATGCAGTAGAGGAAGACCACGGAAAATATGGGCAGAGGTGGGGAGAGTTGACCTCAAATCGCTGAGGCTTACAGAGGAGATGACAAAGGACCATGACTAATGGAGAGATGCTGTACTGAAGAGGACTTCTCCCACCCTTGCAAACAGGGAAAAGCAGACATAAAATGATGATGATGATGATGATGATGATGATGATGATGATTAGGCTGACCGATGGCATGTGAGTGAAATTGGGTAGACAGAAACTGTTTGGAAGTCCATCACCTTGTCTATGCCTGTAATTCAACCATGCTGAATCTCCTCAAGAATTACATTAAAAGTACAGGTATCTGTGGAATGCTCAGGCACTTATACATTAATTTCATGAGCAGGCTATTCTGTTCGTTGAACAACTAGAAGACTTGCTATCAGAGTGGAGTTGACCACCCATAGGTGGATTAGCTGTTCCAGCGTGTCTCCCTTGCTGTCCTCCAGGGCCATGCATTCTCCATCCAGTCAGCTGGGACCCAGAGGCAGGGGGAAAGGTTAGTTGGAAGTAGAGGATACTCGTTTGGATATAAATATGAATGGAAACTTAGTAGTAAACATGTGGTTGTAGTTTACTAAAATCCTTTTTTTTTTTTCATTCAATACAATGACACTCCTTGTCAGTACAGAAGCAGTTGTGTTTAACTAGCTTTTTTAATTTTACAGGACTCTAACATAAACACATTTTACCACCGACTTCCTACATACACACTTTTGTTTTATACTAAAAAACTCATTGTCTAAACTGACAGAGGTCCCTTCCACATAGCTTGCACCACTCTCACAAGCCATTCATCTATATACCTAGTTTTCTTGAAGACCACCAAGCTACAAAGCATGGTACACTGTTAAACTGACTAGTTGTGTATGTGATAACTGCATATCCTACTCCACCAGATATTTTCTGGCAGATTTCCCTGCCTTAACCCTTTTGCATTTACATAACTCTAAATTTACTATTATATTTTCATGGTAAAAGCATTACCTCACACAATTATCTTACATAATATCAAATCTATGAGAGCTTGATATTATTTATTTGGGAACAATACCTTAACATCAGTATGAGTGGCCAGTTCCAGCTGGTTTAAGTAAATAGAGATGAGAGAATTCTGGCTGGATACAGCCAGAATTCTCTCACCTCTATTTGTTCAAATGGTTTAAATGCTAAAGGGTTAATGTTCTTAATGGCTCTTTCAGCTATATGACTGTTATCCATTTCAATAGTTAGTCACTCTGTTGCTCTCTCTCTCTCTCTCCTCTCCCTCTCTCTCTCATGCATTTTCCTCACTTAGCAACCTCTCAAGGTAATATTTCCATGTTTTCTTCCTCTCTGTATCAGTGAGACCAAGTGCACTGCTACCATTAAATACATACTTTTATGCAGCATTTTGATTCACCCTAACACACTACTTTGCAATCCAGATATTGTCAGACCTCTAATCCTCACACATTGATAAACCGTTTATTTCCAACATCTCTCCTTACTAAGTATACTTAATGTCTAGCTTTCCTTCCAGCTACCTGGTAATGTCCCTTGCCTCTTGATGTCTTCTATTTTTAGTTTCTGTGGATCTATCTACCATAACGTTCCACTAATACATCCCCTTCAATCTTGCTGGAAACTTGTTCCATCTTACAGATCTAGACTCTTACTTACACCGGATTGTCTCATAGATTGTCTCATAGAAACAACGTTATAGATCTCTATCTCTTCCACATTTTTGACATTCACATCAACCTAGTACTTCCTTGAACTTATGTCTAGCCAAAGGCTCTTTCAGCTTCTATACCTTCCTTCTAATTGTCTTGGCTCTGAGTCTGTCTAGCTCTTAACTCTAATGTCACTACCCACTTATCTATGCTGAGTGGTATATTCTTCACCAAGGAAAAATTTAGTATTCTCAACCATCCAGTTTCCTGTGTATATACCAATATATATTATATTTTCATAGTTTACGGTTTCTATTGTTGATTTTGTACTACCACCACTACTCCCAATACTATCAACCCCACCAGCAGCTATATCACAATCAATGACATAAAACTGTGATTTTATTTTAAAAAAACACACACACTCATCAAACTGTACATGAGATCACTATATAAATAGGGAGAGAGAGAGAGTGAAAAATAGAAAGATAGATAGATGAAGGGGTAGATAGATACTTTCCTACATTTTTATATATATATTATTTATATATTATGGAGGCACATGGCTTAGTGGTTAGGGCATTGGCCTTGCAATCGATAGGTTGTGAGTTCAATTCTCAGACCGGGTGATGTGTTGTTTCCTTGAGCAAGACACTTTATTTCACATTGCTCCAGTTTACTCAGCTGTAGAAATGAGATGGTAGGGACTGGGGTCCATATCATTCCACTGCAAAGTGGTCGTGTAGGTCCACGGAAAAAAAAGCACCCAGCACTCACTGTAAATGAGGTTGGTGTTAGGAAGGGCATCCAGCTGTAGAAATCAAGCCAGAATCAGTTCCCGTCCCACCCTTGCAAGCAGGGAAAAGCGGACGTAAAATGATGATGATGATGATGATGATGCACATTCTCTATATCCCTCTATATTTCAATTTGGACACTCATATTTTCTCTCTCTCTCTCTCTCTCTCTCTCTCTCTCTCTCTCTCTCTCTCTCTCTCTCTCTCTCTCTCGTCCTCTCTCTCTCACACACATTCACCTTTCTATCTCTATCCATCTCTACCTACAACCTCCGTACACAATTTCTCTATTTCTCTCTCTATCTCTTCTTATAACCCCCCCCCCCACACACACACACACACACATATATATACACTCTTTCATTATCTATCTATCTATCTATCTGTCTATCAATCTATCTCCATATATATATCACATTAGCCATCTCTCTATTAACACACACACTTACGCTCTCTCTCTCTCTCTCTCTCTCTCACTCTCTCTAGTAATCAATAGAACACATGACCAAAAGCAATTTTATGGTTGGTGAATATTTGAGACTGTTGTTGTTGTTGTTGCCACTGCTGTTGTTGTTATTGTTATTGATATTTTTGTTGTTTATTTTTTTCTATTTATAATTGCAACTGTAAGAGGAGTGGATTGGTAGAATTATAGAGCATTAGACAAGATTCCTCCAAAGTGTCTTTGGAGTAACATTACTTGATAGAGTGCATAACTCAGAGATCAGAGTCACTCCAGACAGAGCAGCTACTTCTGCGAATTGAGAGATCACAGCTACAATACTAAGGGCATGTGGTTAGAATGTTACAGGAAAGACTTGCTGGACAGATTTTACAGGTAAAACCAACCAGCAAGAGACCCAGGGGTATACTCCGAGCAAGATGGTTGAATAACATCCACGAGCTTGGCTGGTCATGCTTGGAGATCCAGCTAGATCAGTTGGAGATTGTTGCTTCTGACAGGACCTGTGGACTCAGCCCGGACAACTCTCTAAAGAAGAAGAAGAAGAAGAAGATCCCTCTGAGCTTCTGAGGTTGATAAAATAAAGTACCAGTGGAGTAATGTAATTACAAATCCCAGTTCCTTTCCTGTCCTCTACATCATCATCATCATCTTCGTTTAAGCTCCATCTTCCACGCACAATTTGCCAAAATTCAAAAGTAACATCAATTGTCATCTTCCCTTTCTTTAAATTATGTTCTCATTGGTCATTCTCCGCAGCAATACCCTTGCCATTTTATCCACCAACCACAACTGAAACATAGCTCAGACTGGGATATAGAGCCTGTCACCGGCCCCACACACACTTCCTTTCTTTCATTGCTCAATTCCCCCAATTTGTTTACTCTTTTTCTTATTTTCCTCTCCTTTTTTTGTTTCCTTATTACCATGTATATTGTACAGTTGTTTTTTTACAACTGGATATTTTGTATTGCAATAAATTCTATAATTATGTAACCCCTTGCATTTCAGGGGTTTTATTGCCTTGCTTGGGGTGAGTCTAAATAAGGAACAATTATTACAACAAACGGCGGTGGATTGGCAGTATCGGTAGAGGGTCGGACGCCATGCTTTGCAGCACAGTTACGTCCCTTTACGGAGGACTGAGTTCAAATCCCGCCGAGGTTAACTTTGCCTTTCATCCTTATGGGGTCGATAAAATAAAGTACCAGTAATACACTGGGATAATTGCTGGCCTTGTGCCAAAAGTAGAAACAATTATTACAACAAACAGACAGGTCACTGAAAACTGGGTCTTTGGATTCACTTGTGTCACATTCTTGGCCCTATATCAGCTATTATTCTTTTTTTTGTACCCTGTACCCTACCCCAGCAAGCCCTTCAAACCTGGTTGGGCTTTGTAGGGTACTAAATGATTTTTTCTCCTTTTCAACCCATAATATACAGAAGAGACTGCAAGTGAGAAGTACCAACTATTTCAACAAAACATCTTGGGTCAATGTTGTCTATATGTATGTGTCTATGTTTGTATGTTTGTATATGTGCTTGTGTTTTTATATGTGGGAATGTGTGTGCATGCATATGCTTCTGTGTATATGTATGTGTATGCAAGCATATGTATATGTATGTGTGTGTGCTTGTGTGTGTATGTATATGTGTATATACGTCTGTATTAATGTGTATGTGCAAGTGTGCTTGTGTATGAACATGTGTGTATGTGTGTATATGTGTATGTGTGTGTATATGCGTATCAACATCCAGGCCGAAACAAATGAGATCGTGTAGGTGTCACGTCAAAAAAACAAACAGTCCACGCTGTAATGTGGCCGTGTAGGCAACACGGTAAAAACCTCCCAGTCCCACACTGTAAATGTGATTGGTGTTAGGAAGGGCATCCAAGTGTAGAAAACCCACCAGACAGTCCTATGCGAGCAAGACAACCACTCTTGCCTCAAGTGGGAAAACTCCCGTCCAAACCCATGCAAGCGTGGAACATGGACGTTAAACGATGATGATGATGATGATGATGATGATGCACGTATGTGTATGTCTGTGTGTGCTTCTGTATGTGCAAGTGTATGTATATATGTGTATGTGTGTGTGTGTGCTTCTGTATGTGCAAGTGTATGTATATATGTATATATGTGTATGTGTGTGTGCAAGTGTATGTATATATGTATATATGTGTATGTGTGTGTGCAAGTGTATGTATATATGTATATATGTGTATGTGTGTGTGCAAGTGTATGTATATATGTGTATGTGCATGTGTGTGTGCAAGTGTATGTATATATGTATATATGTGTATGTGTGTGTGCAAGTGTATGTATATATGTATATATGTGTATGTGTGTGTGCAAGTGTATGTATATATGTATATATGTGTATGTGTGTGTGCAAGTGTATGTATATATGTATATATGTGTATGTGTGTGTGCAAGTGTATGAGAGTGAGAGAAATTGTTTGAGTAATAATAGCTATAGTTATTTTGATAGTAATGAGTCCTCCACCAGTTCCAATACATTTACACAATCAACTGAGTACTTAACTCTATGTTAACATGTATATTATTGAGTATTCCCAAGCTAAATCATTGACAATATATGACAAAGCTGGATTACAGGTACAATTACAGGTACAATCCAGCCAATGGATTCCACACAGTTTCTATTTATCCAATTCACTCCATGGCTTCAGTCAACCCAAAGTTATAACAAAGACATTTTGTGAATGTGTCACGCAGTGGGACTGAACCTCAAACCATGTGAGCTTCTTAACCATGCAGCTATGCCTAAAGTCCACTATTGTTGTTTAGTAATTAAATGTCTTAATACTAATACTACTACTACTACTACCACTATGTCCTCTTTCTCATCATTGTGACTGTCATCATCATCAGCATCATTATTATAGCCTCCATCATCATCGATATTCTCATTGTCATCATCATCATCACCATCATCATTATAGCCTGCCTGATCATCATCATCATCATCATCACCATCATCATCATCTTCAACATCATCATTATAGCCACAATTATCATCATCATCATCAATATTGTCATTATCATCATCATCACCATGAAATGATTGTAAAACAATGATCAATGAACTAATTCCCTTTGTTTTATTCTTTCATTGTTCAGCATTATATATACTTTTGAATAAATAGTGACCCCCAGAGAATAGTGAGGACTCTTTGGCTTTGTTGGGTATAAGGTAACAGCACTAGTACTAATGCTACATTAAAAAATACCAGGTACACTCAGTAAAATGATTAACGAATGAGTGAAGACAACATAAGATTTGGAAAGCTCTTTTATCAAGCTGAGGACATAACCTCTCTAGTGCTTGTGCTATGATAAATTGCATCCAGTGCACTCTGTAATGTGGTCGGTGTTAGAAGGAATCCAGTTGTTGAAACCATACCAAAAATGAAATGTTTGAACAAGATGTGATCTTCTGACCTTTCTAGCAACATGTCCAAACTGCAACATATCCATTCCATACCAGAATGGATAAAGGACATAGAATATTAATGATACTGGTGATAATAAATAAATTAAATATTTTCAAAATTTAGTACACCAAAGTATATTTTGTTGTTGTTTATCCTCAGGTCAGTCTTCAATGAGCATACCTAAGATCAAAGGCTTTCTAACCATATTTTTGTATATCCAAGACTACAGTATCAAACGTGTCCTTCAATTTTTAAGAGTGTAGCCTATGATTCAAGGGAGTTTCAGCTGCTATTTCTAGCGAGTCCAGGGATCATATAAAGGATCCCTTGCTGGTTTAAACTATATGAATGTTTTAATCATTATTGGTGTTAGTGAAGAAATAATCTAGGTGGGTGTATATAAATATATTTATATACACACACATAAATATATATACATGCCTACACACCCAAATTATTGACAAAACAGCAGGGATATTGGAATAACTGCTGCTATATATAATTAACATGAATGTTGGTGTTAACAGTGTGCAAATATTAAATATTTTGGCAATAACTCTTCTTGGATATTTAGAAAGGAAAATCATATTTGTGGGTATGTGTGTATGTGTGGGGGCGTAAATATAAACGCATGCAAGCATGTAGAAACAAATAAGGAAGGATATACATATATATATATATATATATATATATATATATATATATATATATATATATATATATATATAAGCAGATATAAGGAGGAGAGGATAATAATTGTTTTCTACTTTTGGCACAAGGCCAGCAATTATCCCAGTGTATTACTGGTGCGTTATTTTATCAATCCCATAAGGATGAACGGCAAAGTTAACCTCAGTGGGATTTGAACTCAGACCATAAAGGGCTGTAGCTTTATGCTGCAAAGCATGGCGTCCGACCCTCTACCAATACTGGATGATATATATCATCTTCACCAACATCATCATATTCATGTCTGCTTTTCTATGTTGGCATGGTTTGGATGGGATATGGTTTGGATGGACTTGCTGACATGAATCCTTACTTTGGGATATACTGATGACCTCCATCAAACCTATAAGCTGTGGGATATAAACAACATTGCCTGCTTTAACCTGTTGACTGTCACGTATGTTATACACAGCTATAGGCGCTGTGCAGAGGGGTTTTTTCAGTAAAATGAATATTTCTTTAAATAAACATTTATTAACAACACATTATTAACAACACATTATTAACGTCACATCAATAAACTAGTAATCCCATCTCGCTTTGAAGTTATGAACTGTTGGAAACATGTTTATAACTTTAAAGTTATAAACTGTTGGAAAAGAGTTCAAACATGTTAGGACAAGTTATCTCATCCACAGCACTGAAGAGGTTAAACAAAGTCAACATGATAGCCCATAGAGATAGTCAAACACTTATACACATAACCAGACATATGCACACATATATAATAGTTGCAGCTCAGTTTGGAGAATTACCATTCCTTGACCTTTTTCTCATACATGGGTGGCCCTTCCAAGGACTAACATTCCTTTTTGCATATGCTGCAGTGAAAAAATAAAGAACAAAGAAAAAGCCTAGCTCATGCAGCAGATGTGAAAATTGTTTAAATCAAGTGATGCCTGTGCTTGAAGCTTTTTTAAATGAAGAAAGGCCTTGCACTGGACCAATCCCACTTTCTGAACAATGGTGACAAGTATCCTAAAAGAAGAACAGGTCAACATCATTGGTTGCCATCAAGTTGCAGGTTTTACATCAGAGGTTTCCTTCTCCTAGAATAATCTGACAAGAACTAGGGGTCTCTCACTGTATGTATGTGGGCTAACTGTACACTCGGGCACTGAACCGAGTGTTTTTATTTTTATTTTTTTTATATATATAATATATATATATATATATATATATATATATATATATATATATATGGCACATGCCTTAGTGGTACACCGGGTGATGTGTTGTTTCCTTGAGCAAGACACTTTATTTCACATTGCTCCAGTTTACTCAGGTGTAGAAATGAGATGATAGGGACTGGGGTCCCTATCATTCCACTGCAAAGTGGTCGTGGAGGTGCCACGGAAAAAAAGCACCCAGCACTTACTGTAAATGAGGTTGGTGTTAGGAAGGGCATCCAGCTGTAGAAATCAACCCAGAATCAGTTCCCGTCCAACCCTTGCAAGCAGGGAAAACGCGGACGTAAAATGATGATGATGATGATATACATATACATACATAGTGGAAGCCAACTCATGTCCAAGTATGACCACTTCTTAGAATATTAAAAAAACAGACATTGGCAAAAACATGTTATTGATGTTCCTGTCATTGGTGCTGCCTTAGATACCTTATCAAACCAGGAAATGACATATATCATACCACACACTGTGCAAGTAAGTTTCCTGCTTGCATTTCATTGGAGGACAAACTTATAGTGTTGGATGATTTGAAGACTCATGCTGGATGTGACTCTACTACATGGAGCAGCATAGCTCATCATGGTATGGAAAAGTATAATAGCAATGGACGTCTCCTGTTGCAGTTGTGCCAAAATTCAATCTTGTCATAGAAAGCACATGGTTCATACAGAAGAACATGTACAAATCATTGGCATATTATTGGCTTTGTGATTGTAAGACGAAATGAGTTGTGGGATGTCAGATCTTTCCGTTGTATGAGAGGTGCACATTGTTGGACCAGAGGTGCACATGGTTTCCCTAAGAGTAACTCACCATGTTCATGTTCATATAGTGTCATGGTCCTGAGACGTATAAATGCATGTCTATCTTTCAGCAAACAACTTTGTGAAGCAGTGGCCACAAATTGGGTTATGCAGAGAAAAAAGTCTAGGCTAGTTTATTGCAAATGAACCACTAGTGAAAAACCTCCTAAGGGAAAAGAAAATATGTTTGGACAGATTCTTGTCATGTTCAAAGAAAGGTGCAGAGAAGGCTATCAAAGAATGTAAGGCAAGAGTGCAGTGTGAACTCTGGGCAGCAAAAGATTCATGGTGGTTCAATAAAGTGCACCACATACAAGCCTCAACGAGCTGCTAAATCATTATATGACAAACTTTGCATAGTGTATAGCCCACTCAGCACAGTATCTGCCCCACTGAAGTCAAAGATTGGTAATGATTTATTGCACAGCTTGATGAAATCAGGACAAGATGGCAGGAATACTTTAACAACTTTCTAAGTTACACATCTCTCATTATAACCAGCGTGATTGAGCCATGGAGCAGGCTCCCATCATTAATAAGCTTGATGATCCTCCCACATTGAAAGAAGTTAAGGCTGCAGTAAGACAAATGACAATGATGATTATGATGATGTAGAGGAGGAGGAGGCAGGGGAGCATGGGGAGGAAGATGGAGGGGGATATAGGGGAGGGGGGAGCATGGGGTGGAAGATGACGAGGAGAGTGGAGAGGAGGAGGTCAATGATGATGATGATAATAATATATTCATGGAGTTTAGACACCTAAAACGTCAACTTACAGTTCAAATCTTTCATTCCATTTGAGGCCAACATTTGATCTCACAATCTGTGGTTGACCACGAAAGTCTTGTTCTGATTTTGCTCTTTTCATCTTTGGCGATGTCCTTGGAGAAGTGATAGGAGATGACTTTGGTGATACCTTACCTTTTGTTGCATTCACCAACTTCACAGCACAAAGTGAATCCAATGGAACTGGAATAAATATATTGAAAAGTGATTCCATGAAATACTACATCGGCAATTGATGTCATTCTTCTTGTGAATAACAAAGTAAACATCGAACAATGCTTGGAAAGCGGTTTATAAAATTGTAATCTAAATTTAATTCCAAAGAGAAGAAACTGGAACATTTTTCTCTGAGAGTTTCTTATACTCTTAAGAAGGGAATTTTAATTCCCAAAATATTAGGATGAAAGAAACACCAGCAACAAAAAACAAAAACAAAAAGAATTTTAAAAAAACAACGATTACCAGGTAACTTACTTTTTCATTGCCTTCATCTTACAGTCAATTTTGCATAATTTAGTCTTCTATCTCCTTCCACATTATTTATTGAATATTAATAGTTTTAAATCTGATTTCCATGATGGCATGGGATGGACACACACACACACACACATATATATATATATATATATATATATATATTAGAAAGTGAGGTTTTTTTTACAAAATGAAAAATAACCGAGGTGTCCTACACGAGTGAAAGTATAAAGAAAAAAAGATGAAATCGAAAATGCAACTGAGGTCTTATTTTTTAAAAAATATATATATTTATTTGGTTCCTTTACCGGTTTCACAGTTCTTCTGCTTTTCAAAAGTAGAGTTGAGATGGAGGGTCTGTGGTTTTTCTTATATATATATATATATATATATATAAGTAGAAGGGGGTATATAATTTGTTGGAAATCCGACAAATATAAATATAAATGTTTATAACTGATTTAGAGCACTCAACAAGTTCCTGGAGTAAATATTCAATGATATTAAATAAATGGAAACTTAATTTATAAAACCATATTTATTTTATTATATATATTTCAAGGGTACCAAAAGACTTTGGTACGCTTTCTTCAGATAAAATACAAAATTTGTTTTATAAATAGAGACATACCCAGGAAAATCCTACCTTATCAGTTGGATATTCTCTGGATAGTATTCTCTGATAGTGCACTATCCAGAGAATATCCAACTGATAAGGTAGGATTTTCCTGGGTATGTCTCTATTTATAAAACAAATTTTGTATTTTATCTGAAGAAAGCGTACCAAAATCTTTTGGTACCCTTGAAATATATATAAAATAAATATGGTTTTATAAATATAGTTTCCATTTACTTAATATCATTGTATATATATATATATATATATATATATATAGGAGGGAAGCAGAGGATAGAAAATTCAAGCATGTTTTGCAACGAGAGGACCAGAAACAGGAGGTGTTCAAGATTGCGAGGCAGTGTGTCAGAGAGAATTGTGATGTCATTGGAGAGAAGTGTATCCGGAATGATAAAGGTGAGCTTTCCCTCACAAGTGCTGAGAAGAAAGATGCATGGAAGAGTCATTATGATAGATTACTAAATGAGAAGAATGCATGGGAAGAAGAGACCCTACCCCAAGTAGACCCTATAGAGGGGCCAGCAGTACAATTCAGCAGCATCGTAGTAAGTAAGGCAATCAAAGATATGAAGATGGGGAAGGCAACCGGTCCATCGGGTATAGCTGCCGAGATGCTGAAGGCATCTGGGTCTGTAGGTCACACTATAACCACACGTATTGTTAACCAGGTAATACTAGAAGATGTCATACCAAAAGATTGGTGCAGTAGCATCATTGTCAACTGCTACAAAGGTAAAGGTGATGCACTCGATAGAGGAAACTATAAAGGTATAAAGCTGATGGACCAGGTCATGAAAGTAACAGAAAGAGTTATAGCACAGTTGATTAGGGACCGGGTGAAACTAGATGAGATGCAATTTGGGTTTGTACCAGGAAGAGGCACCACTGATGCCCTCTTCCTTGTGAGGCAGTTACAGGAAAAGTACCTAGCTAAAAGTAAGCCACTCTACCTGGCATTCGTCGATCTCGAGAAAGCCTTTGACAGAGTTCCACGTGCTGTAATCTGGTGGGCTCTTAGAAAACTAGGAGTAGATGAATGGCTTGTGAAAGCTGTACAAGCCATGTATAGGGGAGCAGTCAGCAAAGTTAGGATTAGCAATGAGTATAGCGAGGAATTTAGCGTACAGGTTGGTGTCCACCAGGGCTCTGTTCTTAGCCCTCTCCTGTTCATCATAGTCCTGCAGGCAATAACGGAGGAGTTTAAGACCGGATGCCCATGGGAACTCCTGTATGCTGATGACCTCGCACTTATAGCTGAATCTATGGTAGAACTAGAGAAGAAATTCCAAACTTGGAAGCATGGACTAGAAAGAAAGGGTCTCAAAGTCAACATGACAAAGACTAAGGTCCTTGTAAGTAGACGAGAAAACAGAACCCAGATCCCCTTAGGGAAATGGCCTTGCTCAGTATGTAGGAAAGGTGTAGGTAGGAACTCCATTCTCTGCCCCAAATGCAAACAATGGGTACACAAGAGATGTAGCGGGATCTCAGGAAGCTTAATTAAGAATGTAGGCTTCACATGCAGCAGCTGTACTGGGACAGCAAGCAGCAAACAGCCACAGGAAACAAGTACCACCAATCTCTGGGAGGGCTCTGTAGAGACAGTAGACAGCTTCTGCTACCTAGGTGACCAAATTAGCAGCGGAGGTGGGTGTTCAGAAAGTACAATAACTAGGGTAAGAACGGGATGGAAGAAGTTCAGGGAACTACTACCACTGCTAGCTGCAAAAGGCTTCTCCCTCAAAATGAAAGGCAGACTGTATGATGTGTGTATCCGAACAGCAATGTTACATGGTAGTGAGACCTGGGCACTGAAGGTGGAAGACTTACGTAGATTAGAGAGAAACGAAGCCTGCATGCTCCGATGGATGTGTAATAGTAATATACACGACCGACAAAGCATAAATGAATTGAGAGAGAGACTGAGCATAAGAGGAATCAAATGCTGTGTGCAGGAGAGGCAGTTGCGTTGGTATGGACATGTGATGCGTATGAAGGATGACAGCTGCATAAAAAGGTGCAGAGCACTAGAAGTCGATGGAAACCACGGAGTGGGGAGACCCAAGATGACTTGGGATGAGGTGATAAAAGCCGACCTTACCCAATTACGCCTCTCCAAGGCGATGACACATGACCGTGACCTCTGGCGTCATGCAGTAATACAGAGTACCCGACCTCCCATGGATACAAGCTGAAGCATATAGACAATATGCCCCCACACCCTCCCACTGCAAGGTGGTCGTGGAGGTGCCACAACAAAAATGCACCCAGCCCACACTGTAAAGTGGACGTGTAGGCGCCACGAAAAAGCACCCAGCACTCACTGTAAATGAGGTTGGTGTTAGGAAGGGCATCCAGCTGTAGAAATCAAACCAAATCAGTTCCTGTATGAGCAAGGCATGGTCAGCCGACCAGACACTGCCCACAACAGGACAACCCGTTTAACCTATGCTAGCGGACGTAAAACGGTGATGATGATGATGATGATGATGATATACAACGTGATTGAAAAGTAACTAACTTAAAATTCTTATAATTTATTTTTTAACTATAATTTTTACAAGAAATAAATATGAGAATAAAGCGTATAGCATGGAGTTTTATTTAATATTCAATGTGAGCACCAGTATTTGCCAGCAGCTTCTCAAGCCACCTGGGATCTGTATCAACTGATTTCACCAGGAACTCTTGTGGAATTGAAGACATAACTTCTCGTATTTGCCCTTCAAGTTCTTCCAAAGTCGTTGGTTTGGTAGAGTAAACTTACTCATTTAACCAACCCCAAAGAAAAAGGTCTCAGGGTGTTAAGTCAGGCCTTCTGGCTGACCATATGCAGACCATGACAACCCATCTATCTCCCACGGAAGTGGTCATTCAGTCATTCACGAACAACAGTAGCAAAATCAATTCTTCAATATTCTCCCAAGTACTGATAACTGGCCAGATTTCGTCTTGCAGCATGGTAAAGTACCTTTTGGCATTCAATAAGGAGTTAATTTCCAATCACCCTGTACAGCATCTTTATCATCATTATGTAACATTTGCTTTCCCTGCTAACTAGGGTCGGATGGGTCATCAGCAGACCAGGTTGGTATTCAAACAGAGGTACTGACCCTGCGGTTGGGTTTGGAGCCTGCATCTCACTTACATATATATATATATATATATATTCATATGTGTGTGTGTGTGCATGTGTGCGAATATTGAACCTTTGTTGTTTCCAATGGTGAGTACTCCAGTTTATTCAGTCAAAAGAACTGTCTGCTCATGAAATTAACATGTTAGTTGCTGAGCATTTCACAGACACATGCACTCTTCCCAGTGGCATATTACTTGGGGGGTGTGGGGTTGCAGCTACACCCCAAGTAATATGCCACTGGGAAGAGTGCACATATGTTAATTTCATGAGCAGACAGTTCTGTTGACTGAATAAACTGGGGCATTGGTCAACCCAAGGCTATCATAGAAGAGAGATAATTACTCAAGGTGCCAAGGTACCACACAACCATATTCAAAGACCCCCTTCGGTCATAAATGACCATGGGTCTTGCACCTAGAAAGTTTACCTCTGTGGCACAAGCTTGGAAAAAATGTCTTTTGTGGAAGAACACTAGTTGCCCATGAACGCCAATGACCCCTCTCTGTGCCAACGATATTGTTAAAGGGAAAAATACAGCTTGGTGGCAGTGATGTTGCAACTCATTTCACCGAGTGAACTGGAACAACTTAAAATAAAGTGTCTTGTTCAAGAATGCAATGCACTGCCCAGTTTTGGAATTGAACTCATAGCCTCACGATTTTGAAGCCAATGTTCTAACCACTAAGCTACTTACATGGCTTCACCATATCTAAATCTACTTATACACCACTAGCTGACGCCATACATATTCCATGGTGCAATTAAAAACAAACACCAAGTGTTAAGATAAATATGACATTTTTAGTGTTTTATTTATAAGTTATATAACATATATATATATATATATATATATATATATATATAATATATATGTATTATATATATATATATTATATATGTGTGTGTACAAATAGTGTATTAACAAATGACTTAAACTACTAAAATTTCATTTCAGTAAAAAATATATAAATATTTTACTCATTTATAATTTGAGAATAAGTAATATTTTTTCATACAGCTCTCTATCTATCTATCTATCTGTCTATCTATCTATCTAACTATCTATCTATCTATCTATCCTATCTCTAACAGACATCCATACACACTTTTACCATCCCCTTTCCACAGCTGCCACCACCACCACTCTCTTTCACTCACCCAATCACACACACCATCTTATCACCACCACTCTCCACAGTATGACCAACAATTTACACCACGTGTAATCTATTGTTAGCATTTTAATATAATAAATTCTGTTCTTAACATTAAGTTCTTGCTCACTTGTGGGCTACTACAATCACCAGATCAGAACCCACTATTAATCAATATCTTATGAGCTATTAGTTCTTTAAATTCATTGTTTAAAACATTTTTGCAATTATGATGTTTTGTTGTATAAATATAATTATGAACAAGTAAAATATTAATTGCTGCCTGTGTGCTGATAATATAGAGATGTTTAAACATAAAATGCACACATACATATACACATATGCATATATATACATGTATTTATATCTACACACATTTTGTTAAATGATAGTGAGGAGAATGATGATAGTATACATACACTTACATATTGTGTGTATATATATGCTTGTGTATGTATGTGTGTGGGTGTGTGTATGTATGTGTGCATAAACACAAATATCTGTAGTGGCTAAGCAATAACAGAAACAACTAGATATAGAGGGAGCCAATATAGAGTTAGTTGCTGCTCAAACTGCTAGAAATAACAACCAAATTTCCGTCAAATTCAACCTAGCATTTTAAAATATAAAAGACTCATTAGATAATGCAGCTCTACATACATCTTGTCTGAACCAAGGATGCTGTGGCCATGGTGTTAATGATTTGGGGATCAGAGGTGTCCTACATCAGAATTTAAAAAACAGTATTAATATGAAATGGACCTCCATTAGTTTCAATGATGAGTGTTCTCATTGTTTAATCAATGAAGCAGCATACTCATGAAATTAATATGTAAGTGGCTAAGCATTCCAGAAACATGTGGATCCCTAACGTAATTCTCAGGGAGATTCAGCATGACACAGTTTGTGACAAGACTGGCCCTTTCAATTACAAATACAGTCCATTCAATGGGCTTCCAAACAGTTTCTGTTTACCCAATTTCACTCACAAGGTTTGGGTCTGCCTGAGGCTATGATAAAAAAAACATTTGCCCAAGATGCCACTAAATAGGATTGAACCCTAGGCCTAATGATTGCAAATTGAACTTCTTAATCATTCGGCCATTTTATTTTATCAACAAGGAAACCTCTACATAGTCACTCAGCCAACTAGAAAAGACAGTCCAATCTCCCTCAAACTGTATCACACTATCTTAAAACAGGAAGAATACACTGGATAATGTAGTCCTAGACACTCTCTCTGGAAGATTAGATGATATGCCGATGACTAGAATGTTTTTAATCAGGGTTTGTCTGAAGCTAATCAACAATAGCTAAATAATTCTTTTTATGAAATTAGATTGGAAGTAAGCATATATGGATGATTAACCCTTTAACATTTAAACGACCGTATCCAGCCAGAATTCTCTCACCTCATACTGTTCAAATTGGCCATAACCAGCTCCTCATACTGATGCTAAAGTATTGTTCTCAAAATAAATAATATCATCAAGATTTCATAGCTTCAATATTATGTGAGATAATTATGTGAAATAAAGCTTTTACCATGAAAATACAATAGTAAATATCGAGTAATGTAAATGCTAAAGAGTTAAATTTGTTTTGCATATGATTTTCAGTTAATCTTGGAAATAATCAAGTATGTAAAGTAATAAAACAAACCTCCTCAAGCTGGTGCTTGGAGATAGCTTAGGAAAAGTTCTCACATAAATTAGGGAGATTTTTTAGATAAATCTAATACTCCAAAATAAACAGCAGACTATCATAGAACCAGTAGCAGTTTCAGATGCTTTACTATGAAATGGGTGAATTATTTGAAATACAGTATATGTCATTAGAAATATAGTCACAAAAGGATTAAAATATTTTATTCTTAAAACAAATCCATGATACAACCATTTTACCATTTTCATTTTTTTTCTTTCTTTCACATAATTGTTCTTCTTTATCAAACTCATATCTTATTGCCAACTCAATCAAAGATATATATCCTTATATAGCAATTTTGCAACAGCTGCATAATATTTATATCTTGAACATATCTTGGCATAATTTAACAAAACTGATAATAAATATATAACTAAATGTATTTTGTAATATTTTTATTTGCTTTTGCTGTCTTTCGCAAAGAGTCTCAAAAATAAATTGTTTTTTTTTTTGTTTGTTGTTATTTTTTGGACATTTCAACTATTTTCTTTCCTTTTTATTATTGTTGTTATCGACTATTTTCAGTAATTTCTATTTTACTAAAATCATAATTGTATTAATAAGAAAGAAAAAGTAAACAAAGATTGAAATAAATAATTGAAAATGTTATTATTATTATTGATTGGTATAAAAAATGTATAAGATTTCAATTATGATGTGACTATATTAGTAAAATATAGAGTAATATAAATGTTATTTTAAATGGGTGAGTACTTAGTATCATATACAACTAGTTAAACATTCATTATAATAGTGAGAAGGGCGGTGGATTGGCAGTATTGGTAGAGCATCAGACACATTGCTTTGCAGTGTAGAGTTATGGCCCTTTACTTTCTGGGTTCAAATCCTGCTGAGGTTAACTTTACCTTTCATCTTTATGGGGGTCAATAAAATAAAGTACCAGTAATGCACTGGGAAAATTGCTGGCCTTGTGCCAAAAGTAGAAACAATTATAATAGTGAGAGATGGGGAGAGCAAGAGGGGGCAGTAACAATGGGATTTTGGTTCCATTGTGTTCGGACTTGGTGTATATGTATATATATATTTACCACACCACATTAAGAGTTAGACTATTTTCTGATTTGAATATTGAGTAAGAACTTTTGTTAAGATCTTAACACCATCATAATTTTAAGTAAGACACTTGTTAGGATCTAAACACTATCAGAATTTTAAGTAAGACACTTTTGTTAAGATCTTAAGACCATCACAATTTTAAGTAATACACTTGTTAGGATCTAAACACTATCATTTTAAGTAAGACACTTCTGTTAAGTTCTTAACGCCATCCTAATTTTGATAATGAATATCTTTAAAAAATATTTATACCCAGCACAGGTTGCATTATCTTATAATAGTTAAGCTACATTTAATGTAGGTATATCTACTGTCAAAATTTAAACAAATATCAAAAAGCATTTTGTGTTTTGTTTTTTTTTGTATATACATAAAAGGTTGCCTTTACAAATTTCACAGCTAATTGACCATTAGTGTTTCTAATATACAGACTGAAAGATCTCTTCAATTTTGCCAAGGGCATAACAACCCCTCTAGTTTTTATGATCTATACGATAAATGCACCCAGTACACTCTATAAAATGATTGGGGAATGAAAGGGCATCCTGCTATAGAAAACCTTCAAAACAAAAGGTTTGAAGGACTCTTCAGCTGAGATGTAAGACCCCAGCCCATCTGAGAGGTCAGTATGAAGTCATCAGGAATGTCCTGATGATTTTCATATGAATGAAACAGTTCTAGCCCAGTAGAAGTCATTCCTATATATATAATAAAGATGCCTATAATCTATCTATGTATTGAGTACCTTATTTAACTGCCATTAGCCCCTGACATCACTCAAGAACCTACATATATATGTATATATATATGAACTTATATGCATTCAAACCATGCACACTTATTTATTAAAACATGCAATACGTAGGAAAGAGCACAAAGACACATTCACACACAGGTGTTGAAGCATACAAACAGGAATATTTTACTATAAAGCTAAACACATATAAAAGTATAATTCCATTGAGAATTATCATTGTAATCTCTCAGGAACTAAATGCCTGAAAATGGCAGCATTTCTTTTAGACCGGAAGCTAAGATTACAGCTGTCATCCTTCATATTACATAGAATTCTGAAGATAATGGATATAATGACTGCTAGCCAAATTACCATGACAAGAATTAAAGATGAATTTAGTCAAAAATCACTCTGATTTCTCAGGTACAATTTTATAATGAGTCAATAATGTTTTTAGATCAAGCAACTGAACAAAGGTTGCTAAATTGTAAAGTCTCATCAAACTCAGTAATATTTAACTAAACTACCTGCACTTATACATAATGAGAGGATCTTTACACACGCACACACTAGATCTGCTAGAAATAATAGTCACATTTCTTGCAAATCACACTTTGTCAACTTAAAAATGAAGAGACATGTTGGACAATTTGTTCCTAGACATACAAAAAAGATGTGATAGCCATGAGTGGAATACCTTAAATCATAGGTTTTTAACCTTTTTAATACCAACCCATTCAAAACTGCTTCTGGTTCTGTGATACAAATCTACCTATTTTCAAGTATTCATACTTACAGTAAAATTTTCCATAATAATTTTATGGGAGAAAATGTTATTATAATGAAAAAATTAGTTATTATACTAAATTCCTATTTCATTTTTTTTATTTCCAAAATTAATTTAAACCTATTGGCAGTGTGTTTTGTTGTAAATGTAGGAAAATAGAGTTAAATCATGGCTGACATAAAGGCTAAACAACAACTTACATTGCTGTTTATGTTCAGGAACTGGACAAAGCTTTCTTAATTGTAAAATCACATCAAACTCAGCAATAGCTATCTAAACTATCTGTACTCTTATATAATAAGTAAACCTTTACATACTTGCTTCATCTGCTATAAATAACAGTCAAATATCCCTCAAATCACATATTATTCTCTTTGAAAAGGAAAGATTATTTTTCTATTGTTTAGTCTGGGAGGAATGACAGTTCCCATAAGCCTTTTGAGAGTCTTCAAGATTGAAGGGAAGGAAGAAGATATCTTCAACCTGGAGAAAAGTGAAATTTACAGCTCACACCTATACAGGTTTAGCTAGCCTCCTATGATATTGCATTTCATAGGAGGTTTATTAGGTGTTTTCACCCTTTAGCATTTACGTTACTCTATATTAACTATTATATTTTCATGGTAAAAGCTTTCACTCACATAATATCGAATCTATGAGATTTTGATATTATATTTTGAGAACAATACCTTAACATCAGTATGAGCGGCTGGTTGTAGCTGGTTTGAACAGAAAGAGGTGAGAGAATTCTGGTCGGATATGGCCTGTTTAAATACTAAAGGGTTAATGATAGGGGCCCCAGTCATGTCATGAAAAGCAACACAAAATGAAGTGTTTCATTCAAGAACATAATCTGCTACACAGTCGAAAAATCAAACCTATGACCTTATGATCATGAGTCAAATATCTTAACCACTAAGCCACCAACAGAGACATATGAATTATTCCTGAAATCTTTTCTTACCATTGAGTCTAAAGTTCTTGTTTGGTATATCAGTCTGAGCTTCAGAAATCATCACATTTAAGAGAAGGTTGGTAGGCTGCAAGAAAAGAAATTTTGAAAGGTCAATGAGACATTTGTGACAATGGTTGCCTTGCCAAAAAGCAAATCTGAAAGTGGAGTTATTTAAATTAGTTCAGGAAAAATGGAAATAATGAAAGTAGATTAATTGATTAATTAATTGATTGGGGAGAACATATTTTTCCCATTATCATTGGTGAGATTTTCTCACAAAACATTTGACAATGATCAAATTATTATTGTAAAAAAAAAAAAAAATAATGATAATAATAATAATGATTTTAATTTCTTTGATTTATTTATTATGCCTATTTATTTATTTACTTCTTTAATTAATTTATTTATATATTTATTCATTTATTTATTTAATTATTTTGCAAGTGTTGCATCCATTAAACCATTTAGAGTAGGACCATGGAGACACACAGAGATAAAAAGAAATGAAGTGAATGAGAAGAGGAGAGAGGAGAAATGAGTAAGACAAATAGATTGAGAAAGAGAAACAAGAGAGAAGAAAAGAAAGTAAAATATATAGTGAGAGTTGGAGAGAAAAAAAGAAAGTGAGAGAGAATCAAGAAAAGTGCTGTTGTTGTTATTTGACCATAAGTCAGCCATGATTAATCAGATCTATGATGAAAAACATTCCACCCATGACCACCCTATCTTTTTTCGTGCAACTAGAATTGCATTATTCAATATATTTTTTCATTTTTAAAGCAGTGTGGTATAATTTGAGGGAGATTTGTCTCTTATTTCTAGCAGACCAGGCTGCAATGTAGAGACGCCTTCATTTACTTGTGTTTCATTATGATGATGTTTTTGTTTTGTTTTTATTTAGTCCTTGGTCATCGCTGATTGATCATGCATACCTATATTCAGAGGCTCTCCAGTCATGAACAACCTGTTTTTTTGTTTTTTTTCTTCCATCTATAATTGCATTATCTAATGTGTTCTTTCATTTTTAGGATAGTACAATATAATTTGAGGGAGACTTGGCAGCTATTTTTAGCAGATCAAGGAACCATGTAGAGGCTCTCATTAACTCATAAAGTGTTATTGTTGAATGCAATAGTATTATAACACTTGACATATGTCTGTGATAAAACCTCAATTTGGATACATTTTAGCTTAACAGCAGCAAACAACCCACAGCCATATATTGTTGAATGCTATAAACAGAGATCTATATTATCAGATAACATCTATTTCTACCTCGAGCCTAGTGATGGAACTTATGTAGTCACTCGATCTGATGAAAAAATAGCAACTAAATCACCCTTAAATCACAGTCTATCACATCCTACCATCTTTTGAAAAGGCCATATTGGATAATGTAGTTCTAAATAACATTATATTTGAATAACAGATGAGATGATGATGAATGGGATGTTTAAACAACAACACTGACAACAGCTATCTCCACTTAAATTCAATCTATGTCCATTGTCTGTTTTAGTTCTTATAGGTTGGACAACTAAATGCTGAAACATGACAACACATAAACATATAAACAATACATTGCTAGAAATAGCAGGCAAATCTCTTTCAAATCGTGCTCTGCCATGTTAAGCAAGGCAGAATATATTTGATATTATGATTGGTTGTCATATAATGGTGTTGTACGGTGAACAGTTGGTGTTTAAAAGAAACAAGGATTATAATATAGTAAATATGATTATGCTGGAAGATTAGAGGATATGGAGGAAAGGGTGAAAGCTGTTTTTTTTTCTTTAATTTAGTTATATAGTTAGACCTCAATTATTTGAACAAGACAGGTGGGAAGAATTTTGTTTGGATAACTGATTGTTCAGATAACTGATTTGATTGCAAATAAAGAAAGCTATACTGAACATAATTACATAAAAACATGTTTGCAGTGTTTTTATTTCATTCAATCAATAAAATATACTCTTATGCAATCATTCCTGCTTTTTCACCATGATCCAAAAGCTGTAATTTCTCACTTTTTAGTTCAGTTGTCAATGGAGTTTGCTTTCTTTTCACATGCATAGTAACAGCAACAGACTTTATTACATGTAACAGATATGTTCTTGGGACAAAGAATGAAGACACCATTGATTTTGCTATGCTTTTAAATCTTTCAGTATGTCCGTGATTTTTAGGTGTTAAAAATAATTTAACACAGTTTAAAAGGATTGACTGAGATCCAACTAGTTGACTGACTGGTACATCATACTTTTCATAACTTTAAACAAAAGAAGTAATCATCACACCAGTGTCAGTAACATTTTTACATGTTCTTCAGTAATTTAAGTTCTCTTTTAATCATTGCAAACAAGGCAAAATGGTAGCACCAGCATTATTCTTGAGTTCAGATTACACACATCATGACTAATTAACTATTAACAGGACCTCAAAGGCTGTTTAGATAATTGAGGTTTGACTGTATCCGCATATAATTGTTTCTATTTTAGGCACAAGGCCAGCAATTACCCAGTACATTACTGGTACTTTATTTTATCGACCCCGTAAGGATGAAAGGCAAAGTTAACCTCGGCGGGATTTGAACTCAGATCATAAAGGGACGTAACTCTTTGCTTCAAAGCATGGTGTCCGACTCTCTACCGATACTGCCAATCAACCGCATAATTAGTAATGTGTTTTTATGTGCTGTTGTGCAAACAAGATAATGTGGAAGTAGGAGGCTGTCAAAGTTAACCTCAGTGGGATTTGAAATCAAAATGCAAAAAATCAGAATAAATACTTTAATCCACTGCTCTAATAACTCTGCCAATTCACTCCTTCTCCTGCTCAAATTTTAACCTTTTCAATAACTAAACACATGAAACTGCAACAGGTTCTATGATCTCAAATTGTTTATGTAAAAATCTTCCAAAATAATTTTATGTAAGAACCTTTATTTACAAATAAGAAAGTAACTTATGTAATAAAATCCATGCAAATTCTTTATTTTCAAAATAATTTGAAATCATAGGTATTATGTTTCATTAGAAACATAATAACAGAAAGCTAATAAATATTTTGATATTATTTTTAAATGTGTTTCTATTTTGTGCAGCTCTAAAATATATAAACACATCAACCCGCAGGGAAGTACATTAATGAAACTGCAAACAGCATTCAGGTTTAAAAGCTTCATAATCATTTTTTTTGTTAATCTAGTGAAAATTGAACTGTTAAAATGGATAATATAAGATAAAAATATCCTTATGGGAATTATTTAATTGATAAATATAACTAATTTTTCATGGAAAAGTTATTTCAACCATTCAAAAAAAACATGAAAAATGTTATATTCCTTTTACATTTATCATTTATTTCTTGCAGTCAAAATTATGATTGCAGTGTTTATGACCCAATTACTAACACATCCAAATTTTGACATCAGACATATACCTTAAATATAAAAGGAATTTAATAGTTTTGGAATGTTTTTGAATTGCTAAAATGACTTCTACAATGTAACTTCTCTAGTTTCAAAACTCATTCTCAGATCATGTCACATGCTGGACAACTACAACTCTAAAATAAACAATTATAAAATTAGCAATAATACATAACATCGTTAAACATACATGCACATGTGTGTATGTATACAAATAGAGTCTATCTTCAATTCGGTATTCATGCTAACCCTTACCTATTGTCATGAATCTTAAGTAATGACCAAAAGATATGATCGAGAATACAAGCAGCCAAAATGGGGTTCCTCTGAAGAGTCTCTGGAGCAATGTTACTTGATAGAGTGTATAGCTCAGAGATCAGAGAGTTACTCCAGGTAGAGCTGCTATTTCTCCGAATTGAGAGATCACAGCTCTGATATTATGGGCATGTGGTTACAATGTCTCAGGAGGGAATCACTGGACAGATTTTGTGGGCAAAGCCAATTGGCAGAAGACCCAGGGGTAAACTCCAAGCAAGTTGACTGGATAACAGCTATGAGCTTGGAGATGGTTTGGTTGCTTCTGAAAGGACCCACTTGAAGGAGTGTACATACAGTATATACACACATATAAACATATATTTATGCACATAAATATGCACACATAAATATGCACACACATATACACATGCCCACACACTCACATACATATTTACATGTATATGTATGTGTGTGTATATGTGTGCATTCACATACATACATCTTAGTGTTGCATATGCTGCATCAAATGAAAAAAGAAAATATTCACTCAACACACATGAAATTCATTTAGATCAAGTGATGCCTGTGCTTGAAACTTTTTTAAGTGAAGAAAGGCCTTGCATTGGATTAATCCCACTCTGTGAACAACAGTGACAGGAATCCTAAAAGAACAGGTCAACATCATTGGCTGCCATTGAATCACAAGTTTTACATCAGAGTTTTCTTTCTCCTAGAATGATATCTTAACAAGAACTATGGGTCTCTCACTCCCAATGGGCTAACCATATATTTGGGTACCAAACCAAGTATGTCCATGTCCATGTGCATAATATACATACATACATGGTGGCTGCCAACTCGTTTTCGAGTACGACCACTACTTGTAGGAGAACCCCTACCGATGCGCTGAACAAGTGTGACTTTTTAGTCCAGCCAGCAACTTAAAAACTCTGATACAAACACTACACTTGTGACAATTATTGACACATAGTGCTGGGTCCATGGTACCATGTGACGACAAGTGCAGAGAGATCTCCAGATATAAAGCAATGCCTGTGCCATGAAGCTTTTATAGTGAGCAAAGGCACTGCACAAAGCCAGTCCCACTCTCTTAACCAAGATGATATTTACCAAAAAGAAGAACAAGTCAACATCATTGGATACCATCAGAGTTGTAGGTGTTATATCAGAGTTTTCCTTCTCCTAGAATTCTGCCTTGACAAAGGCTAAGGGGTCATCTCTCCCGGTGATTTTGGATGGCCATTGACTCTTAAGATGCATGCATAGATACACATACTGATATACATATATGTACACACTTTTGCTCCAGTTGTTTGAACAACAGAACTACCTGTCTGTGAAATTGACATGTTGGGGGGCTGAGCATTCCACAGACACGTGCACCTATAACGTAGTTCTCAGGGAGATTCAGCATGACACAAAGAATAATGAATTACAGATACAACTGATTTTTGTCAGCTGAGTCAACTGGAGCAATGTGAAATAAAATACATATAGACTTATATAAAAGTGTAAAGAGTAAAGACCCCCTTTCAGTCACAAATGACTATAGGATTTGCACCTGGAAATTTCCCCTTCCAAGGCACAAGTCTGGGCAAGGTGTTTTTTATGGAAGACCAACAGTCGCCCATGCAATGCAGTCACCCCCTCTCCACACCACAGATGCTGTCCAAAGGAAAGGCAAAAGCTGATATAACTTGGCACCAGTGACGTCACAACTTATTTCTACAGCTGAGTGAACTGGAGCAACATGAAAAAAAGTGTCTTGCTCAAGGACACAACACACTGCCCTGCCCAGGAATCAAACCTCACAACCTCATGATTGTAAGCTCAACATTCTAAACACTGAGCCATGCACCTTCACATATACATATATATTGCTACATATACATATATATATACACACACACACACATATACATATATATATATATACACACATACACACACATACATATATATATATATATATATGTGTGTAGACATACATATTATGATACAGTTCCCTATCATTCAGTAGAGTAAGCTATTTGTTACATGGTTGTTACTGTTGTTATTGTTATCTGGTGTATATTCTTATATACATGGTTTCATGGTTTGTCAGGTCTAATATTTCATCCAAATAGTAGAATAAGATTACAGAGGCTATTGAAATCCCAGGAGATGCTCAATCCAGGGCAATAGAAAGTAATGCTTCTACATGTCTTTTATAAGTTACATACATTGTGGCTGCATCTCTCTCTCTCTCTCTCTCTCTCTCTCTCTCAATATGTATAAATATTTGAAAAGGGAGTAAGGTTCTAGCGAAAACAGAGGTTATAGAAAAAAAGTGGAATTGGAAATAGCACGAAAAATATATTTATAG
The DNA here is from genome assembly GCA_964016885.1 of Eledone cirrhosa. NCBI lineage: Eukaryota > Metazoa > Mollusca > Cephalopoda > Octopoda > Eledonidae > Eledone > Eledone cirrhosa. The sequence goes on along the minus strand of OZ024740.1, from coordinate 337,279,564 downwards.
GATCTGTTTTTCTTCTTTGATTCATCAAAGTGACATTATTGAAAATGAGAGGAACAATTTTTCTTAAAAAAAGGAGTTTTTGCAAGACTAGAACTTTTTCATTATTTACTGTGGTTACCTCCAATTGAACCCAGGACTAGCATATGTATATATATATATATATATAAATATATAAATATCTCATCATCATCATTACCATCACCATTTTATGCCCATATATATATATGTGTGTTTCATCATCATCATCATCATCATCATCATCATCGTTTAACGTCCATCTTCCACGCTTGCATGGGTTTGGACGAGGGTATTCCCACTTGAGGCAAGAGTGGTTGTCTTGCTCGTATAGGACTGTCTGGCGGGTTTTATATGGCTGGATGCCCTTCCTAACACCAACCACATTTACAGTGTGGACTGGTAGGTTTTTACCGTGTTACCTACACGGCCACATTACAGCGTGGACTGTGTGTTTTTTTGTCGTGACACCTACACGACCTCATTTATTTCGGACTGGATGTTGTGGTACCAACATAACTTTACATCGAAAGGGGTGGTGTGGATGGGGTGGGGGTAATGGGACGGGGTGTATTTTTATTAAGAGGTGCCTACTGACTGTAGGTTTCACTTTGTACTTAGGCAAGGCGAGTCTTCAGTATTACTGTGTAGCGCCGAAGATCTCGGTCCAGTGACATTGTCTTGGAGAGGTGTAAGTGTGTGAGGTCGGAATTTATCAAGTCGTCCCAGGTTTTTCTGGGTCTGCCTACTCTGTGGCTACCATCTATTTTTATAGCCCTGCACTTTTTTATACAGCTGTCATCTTTCATGCGCATCACGTGACCATACCAACGTAGTCTTCTCTTGAGTAAACAGCATCTGATCCCTCTTATTTCTAATTTTTCCCTTAATTCGTTTATGCTTTGCCATTCACGTATATTACTATTACACATCCAGCGGAGCATGCAAGCTTCGTTCCTCTCCAGTCTGCATATATCCTCTGCACACAATGCCCAGGTCTCACTGCCATGTAACATTGCTGTTCGTATGCAAGCATCATACAGCCTGCCTTTCATTTTTCATTTTTAGCGGCTAATAGTGGTATAAGCTCATGTTTAGATTATATATATATATATATATATAAGAAGCAAAGAATATTTCAAAGATATGAAAGATTTCCTGGTGGAAGTTCAGGTGTACTCCGGGTTGATACATCTATGTATATATATATATATGTACATATGTCTATATAGATACATATATATATATGTCTATATAGATACATATATATATATAAATGTGTATGTATATATACATATATATATATATATATATATATATATATATATAAAATTGTTAAGAAAGCCGAGGGTGTCTTAGCATCACTCAGCAAGACCTTTTTCAGCCGCTCTCCAGCTATGTATATAGTTCGGCCACACTTAGGATTTGCATCACCAGTCTGGAACCCCTATCTTGCTCAGAACATTGACCTCCTGGAAACTGTTCAGAGACATGCAACCAAGCGAATACCCTCCATCAGGCATCTACCATACTCTGAACACCTTGCTTCCCTGTACAAGGATACATTGAAGTTCCGACATCTGGCAATGGACTTGGTAAACACCCACAAAATTATTAACCATCTTGCCAACAACAACCCTGAGTACCTTTTTGACTTCTATGTGTCTAACACACGTGGGCATGCCAACAAAGTCAGAAAACAGCACAGCACCCATGACTTTCGGAAACATTTTTTCATGCTTAGAGTTACTGAAGCATGGAGCAAACTACCTGCATCAGTTATTAGCTGTTGAGACACTGCATCCTTTAAAACCTCCATGCTTCCTGAGATTCGCCAACACTACACCTAATATTCCCCCTCCATACACACGCACACATGTATATCATGACTCATACACTATTCACTTCCCTGACATTTGTATATTATTCTATGTACTATACATGCACCTTTGATGAGTTGTAGTGCACCTGAGCACTGTATACAATAATTTCATTATTATTATTATTATTATTATTATTATATATATTATTAAGAGTCAGGGCCACCCAATGGCTGAGCTCTTGCCATTTCAACAGCTAATTCCGGAACTGTTGAATAGCTAAGCCATAGGTCTGGTCTCTTTATAATATAGCCATACTCTACTACCCCATGTATCGAGTACTCTGTTGAGTAATAGTCTAATTAGTTTTAAACTGATTTTTAATCTTGATTTTTATGTGTATATATATATATAAGTTTTAACACTTTATATATATATATATATATAGGAACGAGTAGGACCCCGACGGCTGAGCTCAATCCGTTTCGACGGCTAATTCTGAGTCCAGAATTAGCCGTCGAAACGGCTTGAGCTCAGCCGTCGGGGTCCTACTTGTTCCTATTACCCACTCTACTACCCTAAGTATTGAGTACTTTGGTGCGTTATGGTCCACCTGGTTCCTTACCACATTTCCTTCGTTATATATATATATATATAAAGTGTTAAAACAATCAAATCTTAGTTTAATACATTTATTTGCTGACAATTGTTTCTTCCAGGGGGAAGTCTGGAATCATCAGATTTGAAAAAAAGAAAATAATGACTACACTTGTAGTTGGCATTCTATAACAATTTAATTTTATAATTTTACAATTTTACAAATTTGCTATGTGGATTTAGTAAGTCCTTTGTTAACTTCAGTGGAAAGTTTTTTTTTAATCCTGGTTAACTTTCTGGAGAACTTTCTCACATTCATCGATGGTGATTGTTAAACTGATCTAAAGTCATATATTGTTGGTGTATATATAAAAGAATTGGGGGAGGGGTCTGGGGAAGTGTTAATGAGGTGTAAAGTACATGCCATCTTTTGATCACTTTGATAATCACTACCGACAAATGTGAGAAGGATCTCCAGAAAGTTAACCAGGATTTTTAAAAACTTTCCACCGAAGTTAACAAAGGACTACATAGCAAAATTGTAAAATTGTAAAATTATGAAATTAAATTATTATAGAATACCTTTTGGGACCAATGTTTTATTGCTGGATGCCCTTCCTGATGTCAACCCTTTTAGTCTCCTCTTATGACATGCAGGATTACAGTCTACCTATTCTAAATCTAATACACACTGGTTGAGTGAGACTTTGTGGGATAAATGGATAAATCAAATTAGAAGAGTCCATGAATCCTATATAACAGTGGTTCCCAAATTTACTGCCATGGAACCCTTTTTACTAGCTTCAGTCATTGAACTGCAGCCATTCTAGAGCACAGCCTTGAAAATATTGATCAATCATATCAACACCAATACTTCATCATCATCACCGTTTTACGTCCGTTCTTCCATGCTAGCATGGGTTAGACGGGTTGTCCTGTTGTGGGCAGTGTCTGGTCGGCTGACCATGCCTTGCTCATACAGGAACTGATTTGGCTTGATTTCTACAGCTGGATGCCCTTCCTAACACCAACCTCATTTACAGTGAGTGCTGGGTGCTTTTTCCGTGGCGCCTACACATCCACTTTACAGTGTGGGCTGGGTGCTTTTTTGCTGTGGCACCTCCACGACCACTTTGCAGTGGGAGGGTGTGGGGGCATATTGTCTATATGCTTCAGCTTGTACCCATGGGAGGTCGGGTACTCTGTATTACTGCGTGACGCCAGAGGTCACGGTCGTGTGTCATCGCCTTTGAGAGGTGTAATTGGGTAAGGTCGGCTTTTATCACCTCAACCCAGGTCTTCTTGGGTCTCCCCACTCTGCGGTTTCCATTGACTTCTAGTGCTCTGCACCTTTTTATGCAGCTGCTGTCATCCTTCATACGCATCACATGTCCATACCAACGCAACCGCCTCTCTTGCACACAGCATTTGATTCCTCTTATGTTCAGTCTCTCTCTCAATTCATTTATGCTTTGCCATTTGCGTATATTACTATTACACATCCATCGGAGCATGCAGGCTTCGTTTCTTTCTAATCTACGTAAGCCTTCCACCTTCAGCGCCCAGGTCTCACTACCATGTAACATTGCTGTTCGGATACACGCATCATACAGTCTGCCTTTCATTTTGAGGGAGAAGCCTTTTGCAGCTCGCAGTGGCAGTAGCTCCCTGAACTTCTTCCATCCCATTCTTACCCTAGTTATTGTACTTTCTGAACACCCACCTCCACTGCTAATTCGGTCACCTAGGTAGCAGAAGCTGTCTACTGTCTCTACAGAGCCCTCCCAGAGATTGGTGGTACTTGTTTCCTGTGGCTGTTTGCTGCTTGCTGTCCCAGCACAGCTGCTACATGTGAAGCCTACATTCTTAATTAAGCTTATATATGTATGTATGTATGTGGGGGGGGGGGGGGGTACATGCGTGCGTGCATGTGAAAACAATACAATGCCATCTGGACCATTATTATAAATAGAAAAGGAATTTTCTATTTAAACCTAGAGAATTTTCTAGTGAATCAATTGAATCCTGATCTGTTGAACCTCACTTCCACCATCACCACCCCACCTTCATAAAAAACATATATATAACAAATTTTGACAGAAAATTGATATATGTTCTAATTGCCCCCAGAATATAAGAACAAACTTTTTTGATATTTGATAAGATTCATCATCATCGTTTTACGTCCGTTCTTCCATGCTAGCATGGGTTAGACGGGTTGTTCTGTTGTGGACAGTGTCTGGTCGGCTTACCGTGCCTTGCTCATACAGGAACTGATTTGGCTTGATTTCTATAGCTGGATGCCCTTCCTAACACCAACCTCATTTACAGTGAGTGCTGGGTGCTTTTTCGTGGCACCTACACATCCACTTTACAGTGTGGGCTGGGTGCTTTTTTGCCGTGGCACCTCCACGACCACCTTGCGGTAGACCAATTAAAATTTAAATCCATTAAAAGTAACAACTGTAAAAATATTTATTCTGTTGGATAAAGGAAAAAATAATCTTTAAATATACCCCTGTGCTTTTTCACTTACTTTTTACCTAAAAAAAAATATACATATATATATTAACCATCTTGAGCACCTTTATGTCTAACACCTGTGGACATGCTTACAAAATCAGAAAACAGCATAGCTCCCAAGACTTTTGGAAACATCTTTTCATGCTCAGAATTGCTGAAGCATAGAACAAACTACCTGAATCTGTTGTTAGCTGCCGGGAGACTGCATCCTTCAAAACTTCCAAAAATTCAGCAACACTACACCTGACATTCCTCCTCCATACACACATGTGTGTGAGTGTGTGTCATGACTTACACTGTTCACTTTCCTGACATTTGTACATTATTCTATATACTATACATGCACCTTTGATAAGTTGTAGTGCACCTGAGCACTGTACACAATAATTTTCATTATATATATATATTATTATTATTATTATATTATTATTATTATATATATATATATCATCATCATCGTTTAACGTCCATCTTCCGCATGAGCATGGGTTAGACGGGTTTGCCCCACTTGCGGCAAGATTTGTCGGGTGTCTTGCTTGTATAGAACTGTCTCTGGCGGGTTTTCTACGGCTGGATGCCCTTCCTAATGCCATACCACATTTACAGTGTAGACTGGGAGCCTTTTTACCGTGTCTTCTACACGACCACTTTACAGTGTGGACTGGGTGCTTTTTGTTGTGACACCTACACAAAAACTTTACATATATATATATACATATATATATTGAGTGTCTGTGGTATAAAAACCAAGAAGAACACAAATTTGAGTATTCAATGCATAGTGAGATGCAGAGTGGGTATATTGATGAGGTAGAGATTTACCTAATTTGGCTAATAATCTCTTACCCAAAACCACTTGAGCTCATGTCAATCCTCTAGCTCATGTATGTATATATATATATATATATATATATATGTATACTATATTGTATAAATTACATGGCAAACTGAAATATACCTTCTATTGAGGGCTTTTTCTTTAAGCCACATGCGCCGATTGTGCATTGTTGCATAATAAATGCAGGCAGTAAATTGCTGCATTAAGTGGGGCCGAAACTTGAGTACAATTATAGATTGAAGGTACCCATTTACATGTGTTGTGTTAAAGCGAATAACTGTGTCTACTCTAGGAGTTTACTTAACATTACCTAGAGTAACTGAGATGCAACCAGTACTAGCAGTGAAACCCATGCTAGTCTCGTCAATTATTATATATATGTATATGTGTGTGTGTGTATATATATATATATATATATGTGTGTGTGTGTGTGTATGTATATATATATATGGAGGCATATGGCTTAGTGGTTAGAGCATTGGCCTTGCAATTGATAGGTTGTGAGTTCAATTCTCAGACCGGGTGATGTGTTGTTTCCTTGAGCAAGACACTTTATTTCACATTGCTCCAGTTTACTCAGCTGTAGAAATGAGATGATAGGGACTAGGGTCCCTATCATTCCACTGCAAAGTGGTCGTGGAGGTGCCATGGCAAAAAAGCACCCAGCACTCACAGTAAATGAGGTTGGTGTTAGGAAGGGCATTCAGCTGTAGAAATCAAGCCAGAATCAGTTCCCGTCCCACCCTTGCAAGCAGGGAAAAAGCGGACGTGAAATGAAATGAAATGAAATATATATATATATATATATAATTGTTTCTACTTTAGGCACAAGGCCAGCAATTACCCAGTGCATTACTGGTACTTTATTTTATCGACCCCGTAAGGATGAAAGGCAAAGTCAACCTCGGCGGGATTTGAAGTTGTACAGACAGTCATTGATACAAACAGATGTACATATGGGAAAATATAAATTCATGGGACTTCAGCATTAGAAATCTAATATATTCACAAATACATAAACACACATAGACACACAAATATTAAATATAGCTAATAAAAGATATATACATGTGTGTGAATGTGCATCCACATGTTTCAGACCATGTGTACTCTGTACACACACATGTGTAATGAAAACTTTTGAAGGGTTATCACTGTTTTATTCTCTATTGTTCCTTTGGCTGTTGTTGGTGCACCAAAGTGGAATATAGAATCTTACTTCTTCCAATAATAAAATTTGTATTCATAGAAAATAAATATCATCATCATCATCAACAACAACTACAACAACATTGACAACAATAACAACAATACCAATAAAAATCTAGCCAACAATAATAATAACAACAAATACTACAACTACAACAACTACTGCAATATCAATAACAATAAAGCAAACATTTACAACAATAATAGCACAAACAGCAATACCAATAACGACCCAGAAAACAATAACAACAGCAACCACAATCACAACACCAATATGAGTCTAGTACACAATAATTGTTTCTACTTTAGGCACAAGGCCAGCAATTACCCAGTGCATTACTGGTATTTATTTTATCAACCCTTAATTATAATAATTGTTTTTACTTTTGGCACAAGGCCAGCAATTACCCAGTGCATTACTGGTACTTTATTTTATCAACCGCGTAAGGATGAAAGGCAAAGTTGACCTCAGCGAGATTTAAACTCAGAATGGCAAGGGCCGTAACTCAATGCGTCAAAGCATGGCGTCCGACCCTCTACCGATACTGCCAATCTACCACCCTTAGTCTAGTACACAATAATAGCAACTACAACTACAACAATTACAACTATAATAACTACAAAAATAATTACTACTGCAACTAGAGCAATACAAACAACGGCTAGCAAACAATAACTGCTACAACTATAACAACTACAATTACAACAACAACAACAGTAGCAGCAACAGCATTACCAATATGAGTCTAGCAAGCAATAATAACATCTACAACAACTACAACAATAACAACAACATGAACAACAACAACCAACAATAACAATATGAACAGCAACAACATGAATAGTAACAACAACAACAACAGCAACATGAATAACAACAACAACAACAACAATGCCAATAATAGTCAAGTGAGCAATAACAACAACAATAACAACAACAACAGCAACAACAACAGCAACAACAATGGCAATAAAAATCAAATAAGCAATAACAACAGCTACAACTACAACAACAAATACTACATCAATAACATCAACAACAGCAATATCAGTAAGCAACAGCAACAGTAACAACAACAACAACAACAGCAACAATAACAACAACAACAATCGAATAAGCAATAACAACAGCTACAACCACAACAACAAATACTACTACAACAACATCAACAACAGCAACATGAACAGCAACAACAACAATAACAACAAATACTACAACAATAACATCAACAACAACAGTCACAGCAACAATCATGTATATCTTTGTATTTTTCCTCTAAAAAATCAAACACTTGAGCATTTTTATATATATATATATATATATTTTCCTTTATTTTATTTCGTTTTGATTTTTTTTCCTTTGGAGGGGAGCTGGGGTCTTCTTGTCATCAACATTTTTTTTTTTCTGCATGGATCAAGCTCCTTAAAACATTTGTGTTGTGTAATCTACAAGGGACTGAATGATTCATGGAAATCAAATACTATCTATTGGTAATATAATAGCAAGATATTATAAGAGAAAAATAAATGTTTGTAGAACCATAGCAAATCATTGAATACAAAAATAGAATTTCATCGGATAACTAGCATAAAGGAAGAATGTCTTGAAACTTTGTGTTAATCTATTCAAAACATGTTCGTGCATTATCTCTGTAGGCACATCTGTCTTCAGTTTTTGTCTTTTGTATTTACTGTGTTTATTATACGAAAGACCTCAGGGAATTATTTCGGCTGTTTGGGGAATATTCCTCTATAGGCTATAAGGAACAACTTCAACCATAAACCTCATGATAAAAAGGAGAACACTCAGTTATATATAAATAAATAAATAAAACCACAGGAAGAATTTTATCAAAAATTTTCTGTAAAACCCATTGATTCGAAATATGCTCAAAATCATTCGTAGTTGATTTCTTAATCTTCCATCATCATCATTATTATTACCATTATTATTATCATCAACACTATCATCATCAACACCATCATCATCAACACCATCATCATCAACACCATCATCATCAACACTATCATCATCAACACTATCATCATCAACACTATCATCATCAACACCATCATCATCAACACCATCATCATCAACACTATCATCATCAACACTATCATCATCAGCACCATCATCATCAACACTATCATCATCAACACCATCATCACCATCATCAACACCATCATCATCAACACCATCATCATCAACACCACCATCATCATCATCACCATCATCATCAACACCATCATCATCATCATCATCATCATCCCCACCATCATCATCACTACCATCATCATCATCACCACCACCACCACCACCACCACCACCACCACCACCAACATTGCCATCATCATACTCACCATTATCATTACCATCATCACTATTAAGACCACCATTTCCATCATCATTGGCAGCATCACTGTCATCAACATCATCATTACTACCACCACTATCATCAACATCTTTATCCTCACAATCACTACTACTACCACAATCGTTACCACTACCACCACCACTACTGTCATCATCATCATAACCACCCTAGCTACTACCATCATCATTATCAGAATTGCTATCATCATCATCATCAACAACAGCAACAATATACAATCCTCTCTGCCATAATCCTAGTGCCATAACAAATATCATTTATTGATTTACAACAAACATGTTAGAGTTATTGATTCTATAAAGATGAAGGTTTGTTTCTATGGTGACACGAAAATATGAGTACAAAAAAATAAATTGGAATCTTAATTCACTTTTTCTTTTAAAAAAAGAAAAGAATTAAAAATATCCCTGAAATATTTGACTGTGTCTAAAAGCCATACCTTTTTCTTGAGTTCATCTTTAATAAACAGTTCATGATCCTCTTGTGTGATACTGAATGTCTGGAAATAGAATGGAATACTTATATTAGAGGAATAAAACAGACTAAAAGTATTGAAGAACCTTCTACAACAGTAATCTCCAAACTTATTTTGTCATTGAACATGTTAAATATTTTTTGGAAAAAAAATCACAGAACTAACAAGAATTTTAAGATCATCTTCCCCTACTAAAGCAGAGATTTGTGTAAGGGTGTTGGACTTACGATCATACTGTCGTGAGTTTGATTCATGGGCTGGGTTGCATGTTATGTTCTTGAGCAAAACACTTCATTTCATGTTGCCCCAGTATACTCAACTGAAAATGAGTACCAGCAATAGCTGGGGGTTTAACCCTGTGATGGACTGGCGTCCCTGTCCATGGGGGAATCTTGTACTCTCAGTTGCGTCATACCATGAAACTGGGATAAGCACTGGCCTAACGAGCCTTCTGACTTAAGACAGACTTTATACTTAGACGTTAGACTTCATGGCAAGCTTCATACTCATCAAGAGGTCTTTTGGGGGGAAATGTTTTATGGCTGGATGCCATTACTGATATCAGCCCTTTTAGTCTCCTCTTATAACATGCAGGATTACAGTCTATCTATTCTAAACCTAATACACACTGGTTGAGTGAGACTGTGGGATAAATGGATGAATCAAATTAGAAGATTTGATAAATCATATATAACGATGGTTCACAAATTTACTGCCATGGAACCCTTTATATTTTACTAGCTTCAGTCATTGAACTGCGGCCATTCTAGAGCACTACCTTGAAAATATTAATCAATCATATCAACACCAATACATATATTTTTCAAGTCTGATACATATTCTATCACTGTCTTCTTACCAGGACATAAACACATACAGACACTCATATATATAGAGAGAGATAGAGATGGATAGATAGATAGATAGATAGATAGATAGATAGATAGATAGATAGATAGATAGATAGATTGATAGATAGATAGATAGATCACATGAATACAACAATTTTGCAGTTGAAGGACTAACATTTATTACATAACTGACACGTGTTTCACCAATAAGCAGGTGAGCAATATCTAGAGTCGCTAATCCAATGGGATTTATCAGAAAACTTGATTTCCAATACTTTGTGTAAGCACCATGACAAATCAGCTTCTTCAGAGTTTAACAATGTTTTCATCTGTGCAGGGTGTATATAAATGTATGTATATATATAGAGAGAGAGAAAGACATACACATGCAGATATATATTTTTATTATGGGCTTCCACTCAATTTCCATATAGCAAATTTCATTGGTCAACCCATTGCTAGAGAAGACACTCACACCATTTTAGGAGAATTTATTCATATAAAAAGAAACACATAATTAAATAAATTTTATTAAAAGACACCTTAAAAGCAGAACCCCAAAAGCAGAATTCCAGAAATGTTTGTTGAACCCCTAACTAACAAGAGAGTCACTCAATGTGCTAGACGTCAACTAAATATTATCAACATGCTAGACAATGTATTCTTTGTACAAAATGATTGAATGAGTACAACTGAAATGCCTTTGATCATGAGTCTGTTCTATCCAGACAGACTTGTTGATATACAACAACAAACAACCTTATTCATCTCTGTCACATAAGTTTTGTCATTCTCCAACTCTAGCCAATCTCTGTAGAGGAAGGATCGGAAAGGTAGTAATGAGAAGATAAATAGATGAGTCAGATGGAAATAGGTTGAAGGTTTACACAGGTTGAATGGAGAAGAGGACAATATAGTTTGGTAGTAGAGACTGTTTTTGTAGTGGTGGGGATAGTAGAGTCTGTTGTACTAGTGGTAAAAGTAGTGATGTGGTTGTGGTGTGGAAGTTCTTGAGGGGATTGTGATGATGATAATGATGAGGATAATGATAATGATTATTATATTATTCTGCTCTTGTTTATGTTCAATGTTCATGTTCACAGCACTTTTAGCTTTTGCCAAGCTGACCAATCAGAAATATTTATTCATACATATATATATATATATATATATATATATATATATATATATATATATATATATATATATATATATATATATATGTATATATATATTTATATATATATATATATATATATAAATATATATATATATATGTATATATATATATATATATATATATACATATAAATATATATATATATATATATATATATATATATATATATATATATATATATATATATATACATACATATATATATATATATATATATATATATATGTATATATATATTTATATATATATATATATATATATATATAAATATATATATATATATATAAATATATATATATATATATATATATAAATATATATATATATATATATAAATATATATATATATATATATAAATATATATATATATATATATAAATATATATATATATATATATAAATATATATATATATATATATATAAATATATATATATATATATATATAAATATATATATATATATATATATATATATATATATATATATATATATATATATATATATATATATATATATATATATAAATATATATATATATATATATATATATATATATATATACATATAAATATATATATATATATATATATATATATACATATAGATATATACATGTATATACTTCCCACATATAGCCAATCAGAAACTAACTAATTCTTATAATATAATCAACGACCTATCTTATTATCTTATTATTATTCTTTATCCTTACTCAATTCTTCCCCACCCTTCCTTTACCCTGTAAGCTAAAATTGTTGCAGCAAAGAAAGACAATATAATTTTTTTTTTTAATTCTAAAAGAGAAAAAGAGAAAACAAAGAATAAAAAAAAACAACACCACTGCAACAAAATATTCATGAATCAATAATGAATTTGGAAGTGTGTTTTAGATAATCTTCTAGGAAATTATTCATAGACAATAGAAGAAGAGGTCATAAGTAACAACCAACATCATCATTCGATTGTATTACTGATAAAGAAGAAACCTTATTAGAAGACATTTCTTTATTAATGTAGCATTAATGTAGTGAGCGATATAGATGTGTTGTACATTCAACATGTACCTAAGCTGTGAGTGATTTATAACATTGCTGTAAAAGATTATTGACAGATAAAATTAATACAGAATCCTGACAGAATCTCTTTCTTAAATTGCTCTTAGCTTGAAAAGATAAATATTTTAATAAAGATGCTTTCACATTTTTAAAAAGAAAGAAATACTTGCAATTAATTATAAATAGAATTCAATTTATTTTACTGTGAGAGAGAAAGAATAGAAATATTTCTTGATAAGGAGCAACAATGTGAAATACATTTTTCGTTCTTATAGTTGAAAGCAGACAAGTTGAAAGCTTTCATTTATTTTTGAAATTTAAATGCCATAAAACATGCACATTATCAAGAGTAATAATAATTAATGATGATAATAATAATAATATTGAATAATGATAATGATAATAACAACAACAACAATAATAGTAATAATCTATATTATAAGAGTGCTGTCTGTCTGTCTGTCCATCCCTCTGTCTGTCAAGCTCACTATATATAGAGAGGGGGATCACCAAGCAAGAGATATATACATAGATAGAGAGAGAAAAGAGAACACCATGGGTTTTGGGGTGAGAGAAAGAGGTAGATAGACAGAAAATTATGACATCGCCCTCATCTATATAGAGGGTGAGTGCCAAGTGAAAGAGATTTACATAAATAAAGAAAGAAAAGGAATATCATTTGTTTAGAGAGAGTGTGTGTGTATGTATGTGTGTGTGATAGAAAGAAGGAGAAGACATCATCCTTATCTAGTAATAATAACAACAATTATAATTTCTTTTATTGGCCACAAGGGTCAATAACATTGGGGACAACACAAGGACAAAAACAACATGGGGTGGGGGGGGGGGGGTTACATCAAGTAAAAGAAAGAAAATATCACCAGAGGAACAACTGTAGATATAACATTAACAGTAAGTCTAATAAATAGTCATGATAACAATACAAAACTATAGCAAGTGTCAACTAGGAATAGTTCCCCAAAAGATAGGGCACTGCACATTAGGGTAATTCCAGAGAGAACCCCACACAAAACCCTGGGTTACTCTGCTGCCTCACTGGCATTAAAGTGCTCTCACTCGATTTGTTTCCTTTGGCTTAAAAAGCATAGTCAGAGTAGGCCCGTTCAACCTCTCTGCTTTCACTGCTCTCACTCATCTTTCATAAAACATACTAGAAGGCAGCACCTTTTTCTCTACCCTTACCTTCCTCTGCAAATAATACTTGAATAAGTTGATGAGGGCTTGACCAGAGAGGAAGATGCCTGACCTCAAACCTTTAAGATATGTCCACCATACAGCTTCCTTCAACATAGCCTACCAAGCAGAGGAAAAATTACTGCACCTCTCTTCTTAAAGCAAGTGGTAGTTTTATTTCCACCATAGACTTGGCTGATAAGCTGTATATGTACCAGATATGATAGCAGTTGTTCATTACAAGCCATTGTCTGCAATGCAAAGACATTGGGTTATAACATGCATGATGGCTTTGTTGCCCTACATGTATCTCTGACTGATCCAGCTGTTGGCACTTCCTTTCCTGAAGAGTTTGTCTTGAACTGGTAATGCCACTATATAGCACTGCCATATCAAGGATTTTTGAAAATTGTCCATAATCCCCAAACTGAAAGTCTTCCAAAAGAGTCTGTCCAGACTATCTTCATCAAAGCCCAGAGCCACTGTATAGAATGCAAGAAATGTTTTCTGGCTGACTATCACATTTTCCAACTGGTAAAATGCTGCGAGTGCTTGGCAGCACTCTAGATGTCAAGCATCCAACTTAGGTCTGCACTTGACCCAGGACTGTAGCTCAGTCTAAGAAATGAGCTATAGAAAGCATGTCACATGAAAAACACCCACACTAGTTTCCACAAAGACATTAACCATAACGAATGTCTGTGCATTATTAGCAATAAGGTGGTGGATTGGCAGTATCAGTAGAAGGTCAGACGCCATGCTTTGCAACATAGAGTTACGCCCCTTTATGGTCTAAGTTCAAATCCCGCTGAGGTTAACTTTGCCTTTCATCCTTACGGGGTCGATAAAATAAAGTACCAGTAATGCACTGGAATAATTGCTGGCCTTGTGCCAAAAGTAGAAACAATTATTAGCAATAGCATTCTGAGACCACCATGGAATGAATATTGGCAGCAGATGAGTTCTCTGACAAGTGGGACTTGTCCTTTCCACAAAATACGAAAGAGCATGTGATCCAGTCTGGTCAGGTGTATCTGGGTGGCATAGTACAATGTTGAGGCTGTGATATACCACCAAAGTAATATATATTTGCCACCTCTACATGACCTTTGAGAGACAGCTTTCATCTGCTCATGTCTGAATGAGATTGGCCACCCTGTTTGTAACCTCCCAGTTCTTTTCTACCTGGAAGTCTAGTCTAAACCAGACTCCAAACACTTTAATCAAGTCATTGGTCTAGCAACAGAAATTTCTACTGGAAAGCATGTGCCTGCCTATCTATATGCTAAGTTGCAAGCCCACTTAGTTGTCCCAATTAATGCAAACACCAGTAACCTACTGGCATTCTTCTGGTGTGGTGCTGACTGCCTCTATATCTGATGTGTCTGATACCAGTGATGTCATCTGCAAATGTAAACACAGCTCTCCTGTGACCAGGCTCAAATGGAATTATTCTTAAGATTTCCATTCTCCACAACAAAAACTCCAAAGTTAACACTTAAAGGAGAGGAGAGAGGGGACATCCTTAACAAAATTAGCATTTGATATGAATGATTCTGGTAAGTAGCCATTTAGTTTGACCATCAAAGAGATGCTGCTGCAGAATATATTTCTCCAGCTTCTGAAAAGGGGTCAAACCAGCTGCATATAATTAAGACACATAAAATTTATAAATTTATTGATTGTTGATATATAACAAGCATTCTTCTTTTTCTTCGTCCACTTATTCCTAAGAGGGTCATTTGGGGCAGAGTCCTCAAACACTCTTTCCAGCGAGTCCTGTCAGAATCAACTATCTCCAACTGATCCAAGTGAGACCAGCCAAAAGCATGGATGTTATCCAACCATCTTACTCAGGGTCTACTCCTAGGTCTCCTGCCAGTTGGTTTTGCCCGAAAATCTATCCAGCAATTCTTTCCTGAGACATTCTAACCACATGCCCATAGTATCTAGGATCTCTCAATTCAGAGAAGTAGTAGCTCTACCTGGAGTGACTCTCTGATCTCCGAGCCTCACACTCTTTCAAGTAACATCGGAGGAACCCCATTTTAACCGCTTGTATTTGTGATCATATTCTTTCAGTTATTATCCAAGATACATGACCATTGGTAAGGGTTAACATGAATAACAAATTGAAGATAGCATGTTAGATTTGTTACACCTACCTCCCTTCTGATTACTAAATGCTGAAGCTGGTGCATTACTGCAATTCTTGTACTCAATTTAGCCTCCTGCCTTTCATCACTTGTGAACATAGCCTCGAGATATTTGAATTCACCTGCTTCAGTGTGAATGGAGTTCCATTATGAGCATTCATATTATGAAGCCACATTCATCACAATAAATGGATAGCAAGACAAAGCAATCATCAACAAATACAAAAAATACTAAAAATGAGGCAAATAAACACAATATAACTCTGCATAAAGTGAATAAAAATAAGGTGCACACCCTGATTTAATACAACCCCAACAAACTAGAAAACCTAAGAAAATGTATATTAAAAACAAAAAATATCAGAAATTGAAATAGAGCACTGAAAGAGAGAGAATACTACTAAAACACTATGGACACAAAATAACTAACGAACATAAATATAAAAATATTGAAAATTTAAACCGTGATGATAGAACTAACATATCCAAAACAGATACACAAAATACACAACAAACCCTGACCCTAAAAGACATACAGAGTACTGGCCAACAAAAAGTGATTAATGACAACACAGCCAAAAATACAAATGAAAGGAAATATGAGGTGGAAGATGTAGGTACAAGAAATGTAGAAGATGGACCACAATAGGATAAAAATGGAAATATTCCAAAAACTCCAAACACTAGAACATTTCCCTATGAACCAAAGAATACACTTCCCAAAGATAAAAATCAATGGTGAAATAATAACAATTATAAAAAACTCTAACCTGGTCATCATAGACTTAATTAACACAAACAAAACCATTAGTAGCACAAGGCTAAATAACATAATATATGCAGCAACCACAGTAGCTACAAAAGAAAATGGATACCCCCTTAGATCTACACAAATATGAATAGAAAAACAAACACAAAAATGGAAATCAAAGAAACAAAAAAATGATAGGAAAGAAAAGGAAAGAAAATAAAAATACTAAAAAATATAATATAACAGAAAAGGAAGTCCCAGAGACTAAGGATTACTGTAAACAATAAATACTTACAAAGGCACAAAGAATCTGGAGATATGAAAAACACCAACAGTTTTTCTAACAAAACCAGCAATTTCACCTGAACCCAAAACAATTCTACCAGGAACTTAGTAGAAGCAAAATAGAGGTAAATGTAGACCCAAAGGTAAAAAAAAGGAAGAGTACTGAGGATGGGAGGAGGTATTGCAGGCAGCAATACACAGGAATAGTAAGAACAACAAACACAGCTCCCAAACAACTATGGAGGTAAAAACAGAAGAGGTAAA
This sequence comes from Eledone cirrhosa, assembly GCA_964016885.1. Taxonomy (NCBI): domain Eukaryota; kingdom Metazoa; phylum Mollusca; class Cephalopoda; order Octopoda; family Eledonidae; genus Eledone; species Eledone cirrhosa. The sequence continues at coordinate 337,261,955 of OZ024740.1, read as the reverse complement.
AAAAGGCAAGCAACTAGAAAGCACTGGGATATGACAAAATCCTAAACTTCTGGGTGAAAGATTTAGCAGGGATACATAGTGTACTTGCACAATGAAGTTTAATGAGATGTTGACCGGGCCATAAAGGACACAACTGACTCAATAATGGGGGAAACTACCCTGATCTTTAAGAATAATAAGGCAACAAACCAACCAAACTACTGACTCATAACATGCCTTGCTACAACCTACAATACCTTAAATGCAATAATATCACAGGCACTGGTCAAGCAATTGGAAAAAACAACCTGTTTCCAGAAGAGCAAAATGGATGCTACAAAGGCTCATATGGCTGTGAAGACCAAATACTAATCAACAAAGCTATGACAGTAAAAGAGAAAAAAAATCAGAAAAAGAAAAAAAACTCAGCTTAGCATGGATTCATTACCAGAAAGCTTTTGGCAGTGTTCACCATATGTTAATACTGTACAAACTAGCTATAAACAAAGTAGTACCAACAATAAAAACATTCGTCAAACCTGCCATGAGTAAGTTCTGTTGATATAAACAAAAGGTGAATTAATAAAAACTAAGCCCAGCCCAATTAACAGATGGATACTTCAAGGGGACTCCCTCCTACCTCTTTTTCCTAACATTGACACCATTATCTAAGATACTAAACAGTACTGGACTTGATTATAAATGCTATCATCATCATCATCATTTTCATTTAACGTCCATCTTCCACGCTATGGCAAGAAAATTAAGCATCCCTGTATATTGATGATCTAAATCTGTATGAACTTGAAACACTGCTACAGACAATACATGGATTCATAAAAGAAATTTAAACAAGGAAAATGTGCCAAGGCAACCCTGAAGAGAGGAAAACTAGGGAAAATCTCTAAGTTAAAGAAACTGATATAAGAGAATTAGATCAAACACAGACATACAAATACTTAGGCATCAATGAACTATATGGGTTTCAGCACTCACTGATGAAAGAAAAGATTAGGAACGTTTTACTATAGATGGGTTAGATTACTACTTATGACAGAACTAAATGCAAAGAATAATGGAAAAGGCATCAAAACTTTAGCAATCCCAGTAATAAGCTATAGCTTTAACATCCTGAAATAGAACTACTAGACATAAAAACGAGAAAAATAATTACTGAATTTAGAATAGAACACTCAAAATCAGAAAGATTATACCTACCATAAACCGAGGGAGAAAGTGACGTTATGCATCTAGAAAACTATAATAAAATATCCACTGTATGACTACAAAATTCTGCTGGAAAGTTAATACATATAGCAATGAAACATTAACAAAACAAAAAATTGTTTCCTGTCTTCAAGGAAGCCAAAGAATTCAAAACAGAAACTGAATTGACAGATAATTCTGAAGAAAATGAAAACAGCAAAAACAACAAAAATTGTGAAAAAGATAAAATGAAAATTGAAAAGAGATCTACAGAATGCAATGCTTAAAATAATGGCAACCAAAACCCATATATAGCCAATACCTGGGAAAAAACTGAATAGGGAAGAATTAAACAAGGGAAATTCACAAAACTGGTGAAGAAGCACTGGACTAAAAGCCAAGACTGAATGATTTCTAATTGCAGTACAAAATCAAAGACTCCCTCCCCCCCTTAGATTAGAAAGTATATAATGAAGCAAAACACAGTAAGTAACTGCAGAATATGTGGAAGCAGGGAAGAAACAATTAACTACATTATCTTTGGTTGCCCAGTCTTAGCCAAAACAGACTATATCCACAGACCTGAAAGAGTTGGGATTTATATGTACAGGAAGTTATGCCAACACTGCAAAATACCAACAGAAAAGGAGCAGAATAGATATATACCAGACTCTTGGAAATGCCACTACACACAGACAGGGATATCAAAGTCAACGAACCAGTACCACAACGAAAAAGATGTCTTCTAATTAATTTATCTATCCCTACAGACAACAACATAACTATTAAGAAAATGGAGGAACTATCCAAATGCAAAGATCTGAAGATAGAAATAACCTGAATGTGGATGATGAAAACAGAAACAATCCCTATAATAAGGTCCTCTGAGAAGGATAAAAAGAAATCACAGAAACAAATGCATAACCAAAACCCTGGGACTTACAAATATATGCAACATACAGAAAATAGCATTACTAAGCACAGCACACATATTGCAAAGAATGTTCATAATACAGTAGAAATAACAACACTGCCTATACCCAAGGCACACATAGCTGTGGTTGGTAATGCAGTCATGACATGCAATAAAAAATAAGATGAATATTAATAATAATAGGCACAGACATGGCTGTGTGGTTAAGCAGTTCACTTTGCAACCATATAGTTTCAGATTTACGTCGACTGTAGGAAAGTGTCTTCTACTATAGCCTCATATCTGTTAGACACACAGTGACTAACAACAGAATGTTTTAAGTATGTGTGTCTGATGACATACATGCGTAGCTTGTGAATAAAAATTTCAAGGGGTATCGCTGGCCGTGGTGATGCCTCCCAAACATCTTTTGTAATGTATCGTCTTATTGGTTAATTTCATCGTCTTATTGGCTAATCAACCAACGAGAGTAATTGTTGCTCAAAAGCATCCGCCACTTTGTTTCCATGTTTATTTATCGTTTCGCTTTCGAATCTTCCTCCAGTATTTCGTCGTTTTATCATCAAAATGTTTTTTCTCATTTTGGTAAGTTATATTAATTTATATATGATTTTTAAAATTTATATTAACTATTAAAAATCTGAAAATATTTTTATACATCTTACAATAATATTTATAAGATCATTTATAAAATAACAATTATATAATCTAATTACATTACAACGATAATTTATTATTAATATATATCAGTGGCGGTGGATTGGCAGAATCGGTAGAGGGTCGGACGCCATGCTTTCCAGCATAGTTACTTCCCTTTACGATCCGAGTTCAAATCCCGCCGAGGTTGACTTTGCCTTTCATCCTTACGGGGTCAATAAAATAAAGTACCAGCAATGTACTGGGTAATTGCTGGCCTTGTGCCTAAAGTAGAAACAATTATTAAGATATACGTATCATGTTTAACTAGAGTTATTACAGCGTTGCCTTAAAAAAATATTAAACTAGACCTGAAAAATGCGCAAGCTCAAAAGAGCCACAGAATGTTATAATAATATTGTGTCGTTATGAGTCTCTTTTTTATAAAAGGATGCCACAGAGTGTACGATAGATAATGATTACAATATTTTTGAGCAACAACTCTAGTCCCACACTTTTGAAGGTTTATTATAACATTCTGTGGCTCTTTTGAGCTTGCGCATTTTTCAGGTCTAGTTAATCAATGCCTTGAGTGAAATTTTGTAAATGGAAACTGCAAAAGCCTGTTGTAAATATTTTTATAAATAAAATGCAATGTTTGTCAGTCCAGTGTTGCAACTGGTATATCAACCACAGGAAATTAAAAAAAGAACCTGGTAATATATGTGTATGTATGCATGAGGTATATATATATACAATGGGCTTCTGCAGTTTCCAAAGACAACTTAACCACACAACCATGCCTGCACCTATATACATGAATATCAACTTTACCATCATCATCATTTAATGTCCATCTTCCCTGCTAGCAAGTGTTGAAATATATATATATATATATATATTGCTACGCAATGTGTCAAGGAAAACCGTGATATTGTCGGGGAGAAGTGTGTCCTTAATGATGATGGTGTACTTGCCATCACTGACGCTGATAAGAAGGTAGCTTGGAAGTGTCACTACGAAAAGCTACTAAATGAGGAGAATAATTGGGAGAAAGACAGTCTCCCCACATCGATCCAATAGAGGGACCAGCAGTGCTAGTTGAAGGTAGTATAATAAGTAAGGTAATCAAAGATATGAAGACGGGTAAGGCGGCTGGGCCTTCGGAAATAGTTGCTGAAATGCTGAAAGCTTCTGGAACGGTGGGACACACCATGGTCACCCGGATAGTAAACCAAGTCATACAGAATGGGGTTGTTCCGAAGGACTGGCGTAGCAGCATCATCATTAACTGCTACAAGGGTAAAGGAGATGCCCTAGATAGGAGTAACTATAGAGGCATTAAATTAATTGACAAGGTCATGAAGGTCGCAGAAAAAGTAATAGCGCAACTAATCAGAGAGAGAATTGATCTAGATGAAATGCAGTTCGGGTTTGTGTCAGGTAAAAGTACCACAGACGCTCTTGTCATTGTACAACAACTACAGGAGGAGTACCTAGCTAAAAGTAAACCCCTATACTTAGCTTTTGTCGACTTGGAGAAAGCCTTCGACAGAGTCCCCCGTTCCATTATCTGGTGGGCTCTTAGAAAACTAGGTGTTGATGAATGGCTTGTGAGAGCTATACAAGCCATGTATAAAGAAACAGTCAGCAAGGTTAGAATTAACAACGAATATAGTGAAGAGTTTAGCGTAAAAGTTGGGGTTCATCAGGGCTCCGTTCTTAGCCCCCTACTATTTATTATTGCCCTTCAGGCTATAACAGTGGAGTTCAAGACCGGCTGCCCATGGGAACTCCTATACGCAGATGATCTAACACTCATAGCTGAATCAATGGCCGAACTAGAGAAGAAATTCCAAACATGGAATCATGGTCTAGAATCAAAAGGCCTTAATATTAATCTGTCTAAGACTAAAGTTCTAGTTTGTAGGAAGGAAAATAGGGCACCGGTCCCATCCGGGAAATGGCCATGCTCAGTGTGTAGGAAAGGAGTAGGTAGAAACTCCATTTTATGTCCCAAATGCAAAATATGGGTGCATAAAAGATGTAGTGGGATCACAGGTAAGCTAACTAAGAACATAGATTTTATATGTGGCCGGTGCTCTGGTGCAATAAGTAGCAGCAAGTGCCCACAGAATACTAGCTCATTCCATTGCACAGATGGTTCTATAGAAATAGTGGACACCTTCCGTTACTTGGGTGACAAAATCAGCAGTGGTGGAGGGTGCTCTGAAAGTACAGTAGCTAGAGTCAGAACTGGATGGAAAAAGTTCAGAGAGCTTATACCACTATTAGCCGCTAAAGGGTTCTCTCTAAAAATGAAAGGCAGGCTGTATGATGCCTGCATATGAACAGCAATGTTACATGGCAGTGAGACCTGGGCATTGTGTGCAGAGGATATACGCAAACTGGAGAGGAACGAAGCTTGCATGCTCCGCTGGATGTGTAATAGTAATATACGTGAATGGCAAAGCATAAACGAACTAAGGGAAAAATTAGAAATAAGAGGGATCAGATGTTGTTTACTCGAGAGAAGACTACGTTGGTATGGTCACGTGATGCGCATGAAAGACGACAGCTGTATAAAAAAGTGCAGGGCAATAAAAATAGACGGTAGCCACGGAGTAGGCAGACCCAGAAAAACCTGGGACGACTTGATAAATTCCGACCTCACAGACTTACACCTCTCCAAGACAATGTCACTGGACCGAGATCTTTGGCACTACACAGTAATACAGAAGACCCGCCTTACCTAAGTACAAAGTAAAACCTACTACAGTCAGTAGGCACCTCTAACAAAATACACCCCCGTCCCACTACCCCCACCCCATCCACACCACCCCTTTCAATGTAAAGTTATGTTGGCACCACAACATCCAGTCCAAAACAAATGAGGTCGTGTAGGTGTCACGACAAAAAAACACACAGTCCACGCTGTAATGTGGCCGTGTAGGTAACACGGTAAAAACCTCCCAGTCCACACTGTAAACGTGGTTGGTGTTAGGAAGGGCATCTAGCCGTAGAAAACCCGCCAGACAGTCCTATGCGAGCAAGACAACCACTCTTGCCTCAAGTGGGAAAACTCCCGTCCAAACCCATGCAAGCGTGGAAGATGGACGTTAAACGATGATGATGATGATGATGATACATATATATATAATATATATATACATATATCATCATCATCATCGTTTAATGTCCATCTTCCACGCTAGTATGGGTTAGATGGGAGTTGTCCCAATTTGGCAAGGTTGGTCGGGTGACCATGTCTCGCTCGTATAGGACTATCTGGCAGGGAAATGTGGGTATTCACTAGGAAAAGGAAGATACATGGATGACCTCAAGTTATATGGGAAAACATGAACAAGATAAATTCATTGGTCCAGACAGTAAGAGTGTTTATGTGGACACTCGCTTGGAATTTGGGGTAGATGAATGCGGCAACAATGAAGTTGTTTGTTCTTTGGAAGATGGAGAGGCCTACAAGTCTCTCGGAATATTTCAGAGTGACAAGGTACTTAGCAAGAAAATAAAGGGAAAAGTCACACATTAATATTTCAGAAGAGTCAAGATCATCCTAGGATCACAGCTTAATGCTGGAAACATGATAACATCAATGAACTCCAGAGCTGGGTTTACAATAAGATATGGTGCTGGAATAATTGATTGGATTGTTGATGAACTGAAGAATATAGATAGAAAAACAAAAAAGATGTTGAATATATTTCAAGGCTTGCACCCTCAGGCAGACGTTGATCAACTCTACATGAGTAGAGCAGAAGGCAGGAAAGGACTGATTAGCAGAGAGGAGATAGTTCCAGTTGAAAAAGTAAGCTTGAGTGAATACCTAGGAAAAAATCAAGAAACATTGATAAAGGAGATCATAAAAAGAGGGATCTATGATAGAAAGGTTTAATTCAAAGAAAAAGAAAGCCAAAATAGCCACAGATTTGAAGCAAAATCAATGCACTCAACCTATGAAAAGAACACAAAAGATGTCAGAAATTATAAAGACATGTGGACATAGTTATGAAGAGGGTATCTGGAGAAGGAAACAGAGGATTTGATCATGGCAACCTAAGACTAGGCAATAAGGACAAATTAGGTCAGAGTCAATGTGGATAAGGTGATTACATCACCCCTTTACAGAATGTGTGGAAAGATGAATGAGACAATTCGTCATGTCTCAGAATGCTCACAACTGGCTCAGAATGAATATAAAAAATGGAGATATGATAAAATGGCAGCAATAATACATTGGCGACTATGTAAAGAGTGGAGACATCTGGTGTCCTTGGCCCTAGGCCCACCTCCCTACTCACCACCATCGGCATGGAGTTGGCTACCCACAGCTGTGAGCCTTGCAAGCTGGAATGGCATCTCCCTCACCACCATCTGGGGAAATGCCTTCTCTATTCTGTTGGCCAGGGCTGCAGGATGGCCAGCACATGAGCCCCCATAGTAGTAAGAAATGGGGAGAGTGAAAGAGATTCCATTATGTTCAGGCATATATGTATATATTTATTTACCACACCACATATTCTAAAATGTAAAGAGTTTCGTTTTAATTGTAGTGAAAAATGGTATGATCACTTGGTGACAAAAGAGATGAAAGTTGGAAATCTATGGGATATTACAATACAAAGGGGAAACAACGATTGATCACAACAAACCAGATATAGTGTTGATCATCAATAAAAAAAGACGTGCCTTATTGTGGACATAGCCTCCCCTTTTGACAAGAGAATAAGGATAAAGAAAAAGAGAAGAAAAACTACTACAATGACCTCAAATATGAAATTTTGAAAGTAGGGAAGAGTAAAGCAAATAAGGTAATACTGGCACTGATAATTATAGGAACACTAGGATGTGTAACAGATAATCTTGCTAAAACATTGCAACAAATTGGATATGCTCCTGATATAGAGCCTGTGCAAAAACATGTCTACTTGGCACTACCAGGATAATCAGAAAAGTGATGGACACCACCTAGAAGAGCAAAAAGTAATTTTTATTATCTTAAACTCCAAAATGGCGCCTGATATTAAGAAGAACAATACTGATAGTTAACATCAACACTGTGAAAATAAGGATAATATTCTGGTTCCTTCAAAAGATAAATCTTTTGCCTTATTCTCAAGATTTCCTTAAGGAGGAACAATTTTATGAGTCTATGGACTTATTTTTGAAAATAAGAATAATAATAATAATTGTTTCTACGTTTGGCACAAGGCCAGCAATTACCCAGTGCATTACTGGTACTTTATTTTATCGACCCCGTAAGGATGAAAGGCAAAGTTAACCTCAGCGGGATTTGAACTCAGAATGGCAAGGGCTGTAACTCTATGTGTCAAAGCATGGCGTCCGACTCTCTACCGATACTGCCAATCCACCGCCCTCATAAGAATAATAATAATGGTTTCTGATTTAGGCACAAGACCAACAATTTTAGGGGAGGGGAAAGTTAATTAAATCAAACCCAGTGCATTGCTGGTACTTTATTTTATCGACCCCGTAAGGAGGAAAAGCAAATCTAACCTCAGTAGGATTTGAACTCAAAATGTAATGAACTGTAACTAAATACTGCAAGGAATTTTATATGATAATCTACCAGTTTTGCCAATCTACCACCATGTCTAATTATCAAATTTTAACATAAATATAAAGCTCTGCAGTATCCATATGAACCTCCACCTGTTTTAGAAAATATCAATGTAAGAATACTATGGAACATTAGATTATAGACCATCATATAGAACATAATAAGCCTGACAGCATTCTCCATAACAGAAATAACAATAATGTACTAATTATTGGCATAACAAAAGACTATATAATGCTGTGGAAAAAAGAACTGAACAGTAAAGGAATTACACTGACCTAGCTATTGAATTATATTCATTATGGAAATAAGGAGTGTGCCTATCATTACATTTGTAATTGGCCCAATTGGAGAGATATACAATCCTCCTTGAAATGACATTAATAAATTACTTATAAGCATCTTCTAGAAAATAGCAATAATACGATCTGAAGATATTCTTTGAACATTCCCACTCATTTCTTAACCAAGGATATTCTGTGCCATGGATATATATATATATATATATATGTGTGTGTGTGTGTGTGTGTGTCTGATGGTAGCTAAGGTATGCCGGTGGAGCACTCTATGCTCTTACAGAGCAGAGTATGATATAATATATATATATATATATATATATATATATATATATATATATATATATATATATATATATATATATATATATATATTTACACTTACATATAAAATAGAGTTGAAAAAATAAAAGCTTCTTCTTCTATTATATTTATATATATATATATATATATATATATATATATATATATATATATATATATATATATATATATATATATATTAGTAAAATAAGAAAAACAGTAGAAAAGGTTAATGGGATTTTCTCATAGAATAACAGCAAAATATTTATTTACAAAAAAGGAATTTATCGTACCTCTTTCAGCCAAAAGTTATTAGGCTTCTTCATGCTACAGGAAATGTGATTAGAAGTGTATAATAACATTTATAAGGTGTATGTTAATAAGGAGATGGTAAAAGAGAATATGGTTTACTTACATATAAATGAGTTCACAATTATATATATATATAATTGGCAGTGGCACTAAGGCAGTGTTTAAGCACAATAGAGGTGTATATGAAAACATATATAAACATGTGTTCATAAAGCAAAATTCTATATAGACTCTAGTCTATTTCTATGCCAGTACAAGTTGAGTGAATGCCACCGATGAAAGATTAATAAATCTTGAAACAGTGCTGTCTGATATTTTCAAAACTTACTTACAACTCTGTGATATATTCACAGAGGAAAAATAGATAAAAATAAATTTTTCATTACGAAAAATATTTTCTTTGATAGCAAGACTACCCATATGTTTATTACTCTTACTCTTTTATTCTTTTACCAGTTCCAGCCATCTGGCTGAGGCCATGCTTCGGTACCACCCTTGGAAAAAGTTAAGCCTGTTGAGGTTGACAGGAGTCGAACATGCAATCTCTAATTCCCTAGTCTAATGCGTTATCCAATGACCCACAAGAGAGGATTGTATATTAACTTATAATATAGTGTTTTAAAACCTCCACATAGTGTTTTAAAACCTCTCTCTATATATATATATATAGAGAGAGAGAGAGATGCATGTATATATATATATATATATAGGGTGTCCATAAACTTTGCATGCAATTTAAAATTTATACAAGTATTTTAAATTACACACGGACTTTATGGACACCCTGTATATAACAATGCACAAAATTTGTATCCCATTTGTGTCCATAATTCCCATGTGAGTGCAGCATACTTCTCTTTCCTTGTTTCCATCTAGTAGCTATTGTTTCCAACTGAAAACTTGATCCTCATCAACCTTGCTAGAATAACTATAATTGGTTTGTTTTTAATGCTTGAAAAGCATTACTTCAAAAGCTTCATTTTGATTGATCCATTTGAATCCTCCTAATGAAGGGGAAGAAAAAATCAATCAATTGTATGTTCCTCTATTCTTAGTTAAGTCATGAACACTGACATTTTACTGTAGAAAAGAATGGAGCTGATCATCAGATTTGAGTAGGAAAATTATGTTTCCATTAGTCTTTCCATTGCTGATATTATCTGCTGGTCACAACTCCTAGCAGGTGGTGGATTTGAACTCAGAATGCACAGAACCAAAACAGATACTGTAAAACTTCCCTTTAACAATTCTGCCAATCCACAGTACTTTATTTATCATTACCAAAAGGATGAAAGGCAAAGTTGAACTCAGAGCACAGAACAAGAACTGCTTCATTGAGTTGAAATCATCTAATGTATTGAGTACCTTATTTAACTGTGGTTCTCTTCCATTCCTCTTTGAAAATCCATTCTTAATCATATATATATGATTTCCTTTGAAAAATGTTTTCCTTTGAATAAAACAGTTCTAGTCCTGTAGAAACCATTTCTATATTAAATATTGTATATACTCTACTATGTATTGAGTACCTTATTTACTGTGGTTACCCCCGATTGAACCCAGGATACATATATATATATATATATATATATATATATCGACAGACAATTGACTTTCATCAAATCGGATCGAGGAAACAATAGATATATATATTCATATATATAAAACTCTAGTCCAACAAACTAATAAAATCATTTTTAAGTTATCTTAACAAAGAATTGAACACATGATGTTGAAGTATGTAGATTTGAAGCATCTGTCTATACTGGCATTGTTATTGCTGTTGTTGTTGCCACTGTTGTTGCTAAAGTTTTGTTATTGATCTTGTTAGACACCCCACTGGAATTTGGTGAAATAATGAACTTTTCTCTCCCTTCTGCCCTTTCCTGTTACATCACACATCACTCTTATTGTTCAAATCCCTGTTCCATAACAATTTGACCAAATATTAACAAGTAAACATGCCACACTAGGAATGGCAATAAATTGTGAAAGATTATCAATAATGAGACAATAAATTGATGCATGAGTGAGCAAACAAGCTGACATCATCCAAAATGAAGCGATCAACTGTAGATGATGTTGGGAGTAAGAGAGAGGTTGAGAGATGGTTGGGCTAGGTGTCAGGTCAGACCAGGTAGGTAGGTTGGGGATGGATTGTAAAAGTTGATCTAATAATCGTAACAGTAATCTCAGATTATATGGAGAGAATGGCAAATAAATTATATAATAAGAAATCGTGGTGATCAAATGTCAAGAAAGAATATTCATATTGATCAATTCATAGAGGAAGAAACAGCTATGCCATAATTTTGGATATTAAATATTTGTAAGTAGAATTTACAGAAGTTGTTAAAGAATATCAGAATAGACAAAAAGTAATGACTGTCTTACACAACAGAAATTATATGCATGAAAACCTGGTTACACTGAAGCATATATTTAAGGAAGTATATGTTTCAGTAAACTACACAAGGATTTTTATTTTATTTTAGATTATAAAAACATTCTATATAAATATATATGTGGTGTGTGCCTGTTTGTGATAGTGTGTAGTTGCATGTGTGTGTGTGTACTATATATCAATATACTCTTTACATATACATATTCCACCTCACATTCCTATCATATTATATGTGCATGTGTGTATTCTTATATTAGATGGGAATATTACAAGTGTTACTTAAAGGCTTACAGGTTCATGCCAAAGCACTTACCATCTGCTTATATCGTACATCAGTAGAATGTTGTAAAATGTCTTGTAATTAGAATGTTGGTTTCTGCAATATGTGTTCTAACTGTTCCATTAAAGCAACACCCTGTTTGTAAAATTAATGTGCAATTGGCTGTGCCTTCCACAGACACAAGTACCCATAACATAATTTTCTAGGACAATCACAGCAAAAACCGTCCAACCCACACTGTAAAGTGGTCATGTAGGTGACATGACAAAAACCACCCAGACCACACTGGTAAGTGGTCATATAGGTGTCACGACAAAAACCATCCAGCACACACTGTAAATGTGGTTGGTGTTAGGAAGGGCATGCAGCTGTAGCAACCAAGTCAAAAGCAGTTCTGTATGAGCAAGACATGATCATCTGGCCTGGCTTGTCTCACAATGGGGCAACTCGTCTAACCCATGCTAGCATGGAAAAATGGATGTTAAACGGTGATGATGATGATGATTCAGTGTGACACAGAGTGCGATAAGGATGGTTTTTTGAATTATAGGTGCAGTTCATCTGATAAGCTTCCAAACAGTTTTATCAACCAAGTTTCACTCACAAGGCTTGAGTTAACTCATGGTTATGCTAAATAACACTTGCCCAAAATTCTTGTGACCTTATGATTGCCAAGTGAACTTTTCAACTATTTAGTTACATCACATGATTACAATACATAAAAACATATACAATAAATATATAAGCATCTAAGGAAATGAGAAATAATAAATAAAAATTAATAATGAAATAAAACAAAACTATAAAAAATATACGATATGCAAAATAAAAAATATATAATTGTTTCTACATTTGGCACAAGGCCAGAAATTACCCAGTACATTACAGGTACTTTATTTTATTGACCTTGTAAGAATGAAAGACAAAGTTGACCTCGGCGGGATTTGAACTCAGATCGTAAAGGGACGTAACTATGCTGGAAAGCATGGCGTCTGACTCTCTACCTATGCTGCCAATCCACCAAAATATATAATGCAAGTTAAAAAGTATACATGTGGCAAATATATATATATAATATAAGTACGCGACTCACATGTCCCAATAGCTTTTTTTAGTTATTGCTCGCACCAACCTGAGGTATATGATTTTTAATGCGATGAAATACCAATGATGGTTGGCAAATCACTGACGAGGGACTAATTTTATAATATGTAACCCATGTGCAACCACTCAGTATTCCTCTTTCTTCTCATGTTTTTTATACATATGTACACGTACATACATATATGTATACAGACGCACAGTAGTATGTATATATATATACATACATGCACACATATATATATATGTACGTATGGATTCACCAAACATCATCATCATCATCACCGTTTTACGTCCGTTCTTCCACGCTAGCATGGGTTAGACGGGTTGTCCTGTTGTGGGCAGTGTCTGGTCGGCTGACCATGCCTTGCTCATACAGGAACTGATCTGGCTTGATTTCTACAGCTGGATGCCCTTCCTAACACCAACCTCATTTACAGTGAGTGCTGGGTGCTTTTTCGTGGCGCCTACACGTCCACTTTACAGTGTGGGCTGGGTGCTTTTTTGCCGTGGCACCTCCACGACCACCTTGCGGTGGGGGGGGCATATTGTTTATATGCTTCAGCATGTACCCATGGGAGGTCGGGTACCCTGTATTACTGCGTGACGCCAGAAGTCACGGTCGTGTGTCATTGACTTTGAGAGGTGTAGTTGGGAAAGGTCGGCTTTTATCACCTCATCCCAAGTCATCTTGGGTCTCCCCACTCCGCGGTTTCCATCAACTTCTAGTGCTCTGCACCTTTTTATGCAGCTGTCATCCTTCATACGCATCACATGTCCATACCAGCGTAACCGCCTCTCCTGCACGCAGCATTTGATTCCTCTTATGCTCAGTCTCTCTCTCAATTCCTTTATGCTTTGTCGTTCACGTATATTACTGTTACACATCCATCGGAGCATGCAGGCTTCGTTTCTCTCTAATCTACGTAAGTCTTCCACCTTCAGCGCCCAGGTCTCACTACCATGCAACATCGCTGTTCGGATACACGCATCATACAGTCTGCCTTTCATTCTGAGGGAGAAGCCTTTTGCAGCTAGCAGTGGTAGTAGTTCCCTAAACTTCTTCCATCCCGTTCTTACCCTAGTTATTGTACTTTCTGAGCACCCACCTCCGTTGCTAATTCGGTCACCTAGGTAGCAGAAGCTGTCTACTGTTTCTACAGGGCCCTCCCAGAGATTGGTGGTACTTGTTTCCTGTGGCTGTTTGCTTGCTGTTTCAGCACAGCTGCTGCATGTGAATCCTACATTCTTAATTAAGCTTCCTGAGATCCCGCTACATCTCTTGTGTACCCATTGTTTGCATTTGGGGCAGAGAATGGAGTTCCTACCTACACCTTTCCTACATACTGAGCAAGGCCATTTCCCTGAGGGGATCTGGGTTCTGTTTTCTCGTCTACTTATAAGGACCTTAGTCTTTGTCATGTTGACTTTGAGGCCCTTTCTCTCTAGTCCCTGCTTCCAGGTTTGGAATTTATTCTCTAGTTCTACCATAGATTCAGCTATGAGTGCGAGGTCATCAGCATACAGGAGTTCCCATGGGCATCCGGTCTTAAACTCCTCCGTTATTGCCTGCAGGACTATGATGAACAGGAGAGGGCTAAGAACAGAGCCCTGGTGGACCCCAACCTGTACGCTAAATTCCTCGCTATACTCATTGCCAATCCTAACTTTGCTGACTGCTCCCCTATACATGGCTTGTACCGCTTTCACAAGCCATTCATCTACTCCTAGTTTTCTAAGAGCCCACCAGATTACTGCACGTGGAACTCTGTCAAAGGCTTTCTCAAGGTCGACAAATGCCAAGTAGAGTGGCTTACTTTTAGCTAGGTACTTTTCCTGTAATTGCCTCACAAGGAAGAGGGCATCAGTGGTGCCTTTCCCTGGTACAAACCCAAATTGCATCTCGTCTATATTCACCCGGTCCCTAATCAGCTGTGCTATAACTCTTTCTGTTACTTTCATGACCTGGTCCATCAACTTTATACCTCTATAGTTTCCTCTATCTAGTGCATCGCCTTTACCTTTGTAGCAGTTGACAATGATGCTACTGCACCAATCTTTTGGTATGGCCCCCTCTAGTATTACCTGGTTAACGATACGTGTGGTTATAGTGTGACCTACAGACCCAGATGCCTTCAGCATCTCGGCAGCTATACCCGATGGACCGGTTGCCTTCCCTATCTTCATATCTCTGATTGCCTTACTTACTACGCTGCCGCTGACTTGTACTGCTGGTCCCTCTATAGGGTCTACTTGGGGTAGGGTCACTTCTTCCCATGCATTCTCCTCATTTAGTAATCTATCATAATGACTCTTCCATGCATCTTTCTTCTCAGCACTTGTGAGGGCAAGCTCACCTTTATCATTCCGGATACACTTCTCTCCAATGACATCACAACTATCTCTGACACACTGCCTCGCAATCTTGAATACCTCCTGTTTCTGGTCCTCACGTTGTAAAACATGCTTGAATTTTCTATCCTCTGCTTCCCTCCTAGCTAAGTATACTTGTCGCCTAGCTTCCCTCTTGGTCTCTATGTAATGTACCCTGCTCCCCCCGTTCTTCCATTCTTTCCATGCCTGTCTCTTGGCCTTGACTGCTTCATCTACCTTATTGTTCCACCACCAAGTCACTCTCCTCCTGCTTGAGGTCTTACTCCAGCCACAAACCTCATCCGTCGCCTCTAGTAAGTTATTTTTTAGGAACTCCCAGTTCTCTTCTACGTTAAATGTCTCTATCTGTTCTTCTTTACTGTCGTAGGCGTTGAGTAAAATATCTTTAAATCTGTTACTGGTTGAGGGGACTTTCAGCTTCCAGATCTTTCTTCTCCAGGTTGGCCTCTGTTTCAGGGCTCGTCTAGTTCTGACCGTGAGGTCGCTGACAACTAAGCTATGTTGGGATGTACATTCCTCACTAGGGAAGGCTTTTGTGTTTTCGACCGTCCATCTGTCACGTCCTCTGATGAGGATAAAATCTAACTGACTAGAGTGCTCCCCTGATCTATAGGTGATCAGGTGGTTGTCGGGTTTTTTAAAGTTTGTGTTACATATCGACATGTCATTGGCGTCGCAGAATTCTAGAAGTCTGAATCCTTCCTCATTCCTTGTGCCAACTCCATGGCCTCCATGTACTCTATTGAAGCCGTCGCAGTGTTTACCTACGTGTCCGTTAAAATCTCCTGCAATGATTAGGAAGTCCTTGTCGTCTGTTAGAGCAGTAGTGTGTATTAGGGACTCGTAAAACCTATCCTTAAGTTCGTCTGGCAGCCCCGATTGGGGTGCGTAAGCTGATATTATTGTGGTAATTGTCTTATTCAGGACTAGTCTGAGTTTAATGATTCTTGCATTTACCCTGTACACTGAGATTACTTTATCTACCCACTTGTCAGCTAATAGTATACCTACACCACCCATCCCATCGTCATTTCCCACCCAGAAAAATTTGTAGCACTGGCTTTTTCCTACAAGGACTCTAGCAGACCCTCCTCTCCATCTAGTCTCTTGCACACAGCATACATCAACTTCCTTTCGCTCTAGCATTTCTACGATTTCTCCTGCTCTTCCTTTCATTGAGCCTACATTGATGGTACCAACTCGGAGTTTTGGGCATTTGTCGACACTCGTAGGGGAGGGTCTCTGGGTTGGCGCTTCACGTGGGTGCTTGGTAGCTCGCAGATTCATATTTCATCTATTGATTCAGAGTTGCTCGTGTATTCCCAGCTCATCCATCCATAACGGTGGGAAAATTGAGGGCTAGAAGAACAGTGGTGGTGGGGTAATGGCAGGGTGTGTTGGGATGCGCCAGAGGAGGAGAGAGTTAGTTAGGCAGGTAGTAGCAGCAGCAGTGGAAATGGCATGCTAGGTTTGATTGGTCGAATAGACTATGGTGGTGTGTGGGGGTGGGGGGAGGGAAATTGTGAGGTAGGAACTGAGGGTCGCATGGTAAATATCCAAGTTAATACTACATCAGTAAAATTAACAATAATAACGTCATGAAAAAACTACTAAGAGAAACCCTCGAAAATTTATCGCTAATACAGCAGGGAAAATTTAACGCTAATACAGCAGGGAACATCATAATATTAACGACAATATGTAGGCTAAAATACCTTCGTAGATTAGATGGATGGCTGGAAAAATTGGAATCAGCTCTAGTGATACATTTTAGCAGAGAAGAATGGGAAAGTGTCTTATCTCTTCAATATTTTCAGATTGAATGAATTAGGTTAAAGACAGGGTAGTAAGCCTTAAAGAAGTGCATAGAGAGGGGTGGTAGGAACTGAGGGTCGCATGGTAAATAACTGAGAGAACATTTATTATAATGTTCGGCGTGTTTGTAAACAAACATCCCGTATTAAGCCGTAGTGTCTAGCAACCATCGTTGCTCGTTTGTTCAACACTGACAAAGGAACGCTGTACTAGTTTCAAGCTTATTAGCTATCATCAGCAACGTATACCTTCCTGCCAGATTGTTGAACGTATATACTTACCTTATGCATATTAACGGCTGAGTAGCCCAATTTGCATATCGAGTGGGTTAATCGGCCGGGTGCACCGAAAACGATAAACGGAAAAAATGAAACAAAATTTCATTTCCCACTCTTAGTACGGCTGTTACTTAAATATAAGTATGTACACGTACATACATATATGTATACAGATGCACAGTAGTATGTATATATACATACATGCACACATATATATATGTACGTATGTGTACATACTTATATTTAAGTAACAGCCGTACTAAGAGTGGGAAATGAAATTTCGTTTCATTTTTTCCGTTTATCGTTTTCGGTGCACCCGGCCGATTAACCCACTCGATATGCAAATCGGGCTACTCAGCCGTTAATATGTATAAGGTAAGTATATACATTCAACAATCTGGCAGGAAGGTATACGTTGCTGATGATAGCTAATAAGCTTGAAACTAGTACAGCGTTCCTTTGTCAGTGTTGAACAAACGAGCAACGATGGTTGCTAGACACTACGGCTTAATACGGGATGTTTGTTTACAAACACACCGAGCATTATAATAAATGTTCGGTGAATCCATACATACATATATATATGTGTGCATGTATGTATATATATATACATACTACCGTGCGTCTGTATACATATATGTATGTACGTGTACATAGTTAACAGCTGTACTAAGAGTGGGAAATGAAATTTCGTTTCTGTGTATCATCATCATCACCATCATCACCGTTTTACGTCCGTTCTTCCACGCTAGCATGGGTTAAACGGGTTGTCCTGTTGTGGGCAGTGTCTGGTCGGCTGACCATGCCTTGCTCATACAGGAACTGATTTGGCTTGATTTCTACAGCTGGAAGCCCTTCCTAACACCAACCTCATTTACAGTGAGTGCTGGGTGCTTTTTCGTGGCGCCTACACATCCACTTTACAGTGTGGGCTGGGTGCTTTTTTGGCGTGGCACCTCCACGACCATCTTGCAGTGGGAGGGTGTGGGGGCATATTGTCTATATGCTTCAGCTTGTACCCATGGGAGGTCGGGTATATATATATAAAATATACATATATAAAAATAGGAAAATTTCATAAAGGAGAGAGGTGGATTTTAGAATAATGGGGTTGTTTGTTAAACACAAACACATACACCCTTATATTTGTATATACAAGTACACACATATGTATGCATATACATACATAAGTGAACATACATATATTCACATTTGTGTGCATGTTTATTTTAATATGTAACAGAAAGGATGTTGTGATAGAATATATCATATCTGCATATATGTGCAAGTTCTGAAATTGTTCTTTTGTATAGTGTAACAGAATATATATGTATATCTTTCTCAGTGTTATTCTTCTGTATCATTC
Organism: Eledone cirrhosa; assembly: GCA_964016885.1. NCBI lineage: Eukaryota > Metazoa > Mollusca > Cephalopoda > Octopoda > Eledonidae > Eledone > Eledone cirrhosa. The sequence goes on along the minus strand of OZ024740.1, from coordinate 337,243,049 downwards.
AGGTTTTAGACTGTGGTATATAGTGGTCAGGATATGCATAAATACATATGAAGTTAACTGTGTTTATTCAAGGTGAGGTTTTCTATAGTATGCAACTATAGAAGCGATGATATGAAGAGAGATAAAGCAAAGTTGTTGGTGACAATGAAAACAATTGATTTTCAAGCACGCTTTTTAAAAATGCATAAAAAGCTACTTCTATATAGCTCAATGTAAACAGATATTAGCAATAAAAATATATTTAAAAATTCACTCGGTTGGCAAAATAAATGTTTGCAAATATTTGTAAAATGTACTTCTCAAAGGACATGAAGATACAATTTCAATTTAGATTTTAACAAACTAAGTGACTGGATTAATACAATGTGCTTTCCAGATAAACAGAGAAGGCATTTAAATTCATTAATTACAAGGACATAATCTCTTGAAATTATTAATTCCTCTGTCCTTCAGATCCCAAATATACTTAGAGAGTGTGGTAGTGTTTCTTTTATGTCTGTGCCTGAAGGTATAAGAATGTTGGTTAGATCTTGTTTTAAAGTTTTGTTTTCAGTTTGATTAAATGTTGATTTAATGCTGGAATATTCTATATGTATGTGCATATATATGTCAAGTTATTCTTAAGCACTACTGGTAACATATAGCCCAGTACAACCTGTCACATGGCTTGCTTGGTGAGGAGGAGGAATTTTGGTCACCCTGTGGGATGAAAAACAAAACCCATTAAAGGATAGAGGAACTCAGACAAACCATCCAATACTATGAACATATTTATATGTTGAATGTTGATATGTATATGTATATAGGTGTGTGTGTGTATATATATATATATATATATATATATATATATATATATCAATGATATTAGTAAATGGAAACTATATTTATAAAACCATATTTATTCTATTATATATATTTCAAGGGTACCAAAACTTTGGTACGCTCTCATCAGATAAAATACAAAGTTTGTTTTATAAATATTGACATAACCAGGAATGATACCTTAACGGTTCAAGATTTACCTGGTTCAATATTTATAAAACAAACTTTGTATTTTATCTGATGAGAGCGTACCAAAGTTTTTGTACCCTTGAAATATATATAATAGAATAAATATGATTTTATAAATATAGTTTCCATTTATTAATATCATTGATATTATACTCCAGAAAACCTGTCAAGTGCTTCAAATCGGTTATAAATATATATATTTGTTGAATTACCAACAAATTAAATATCCCTTTGCTTATATATATATATATATATATATATATATATATATATATATATATATATATATATATATATGGTGGTGTCATACCCAAAGACTGGTGCAGCAGTATTCTCATAAATTGCTACAAAGGTAAAGGGGATGCTCTGGAGAGGAGCAATTATAGGGGTATAAAACTGATGGATCAGGTTATGAAAGTGGCAGGAAGGATATTAGCACAACTAATTAGAGAAAGGGTCAAACTAAATGAGACGCAGTTTGGTTTTGTGCCTGGAAAGAGTACAACAGATGCTCTCTTCTTGGTGAGACAATTACAAGAGAGGTTCTTAGAGAAAAATAAGCCACTATACTTAGCCTTTGTTGACCTAGAGAAGGCCTTTGATAGGGTACTCCGATCTCTCATCTGGTGGTCCCTAAGGAAACTAGGTGTTGAGGAATGGCTTGTGAGGACAGTGCAAACTTTGTACAGAGGTACTGTCAGTAAAGTCAGGGTAGGAATGGAGTTTAGTGAGGAATTCCAGATACAAGTAGGAGTACATCAAGGTTCGGTCCTCAGCCCGCTCTTGTTCATTATATTCCTCCAAGCCATAACAGAGGAGTTTAAGACTGGCTGTCCGTGGGAACTTCTCTATGCTGACGATCTGGTTCTTATAGCAGAATCAGTAGAGGAGCTAGAGAATAAATTCTGGCTATAAAAACAGCAGTTGGAAGAAGCAAGAGGACTGAGAGTGAACTTAGCTAAGACAAAAGTGTTGATGAGTAGAAAAGAGGACAAAACTCTGATTCCGTCAGGGAAATGGCCATGTTCGATATGTAGAAAAGGAACTGGCATAAATTCTATAAAATGCACACAATGCAGATCCTGGGTACACAAGAGATGTAGCGGGATAGCAGGCAAACTAACAGGTAGGGAGAAATATGTATGCAGTAGATGTACAGGGAAATTAGACAGTAGAAGTTGCATTAATAGACACATTTTTCAAATGCAGGCGGGTGCTATAGAAGTGGTGGATAGCTTCCAGTACCTAGGAGATCAGATTAGCATGGGAGGTGGGTGTTCTGATGCCATAGTATCTAGAATAAGGACGGGTTGGAAGAAGTTTAGGGAGCTGCTTCTTCTGCTGACGAAGAAGGGTTTCTCCCTGCGTACGAAAGGCCGGTTATATGATGCCTGTGTGAAGAGCGCGATGCTGCATGGTATTGAGACATGGGCAGCAACTGCAGGGGATATGCGATGGCTGGAGAGAAATGAAGCAAGCATGCTCCATTGGATGTGCAGTGTCAATGTGTGTGAACGATGCAGCATGAATGTGTTGAGAGAGAAACTGTGTCTGAGAGGGATAGAATGTAGTGTGCGAGAGAGGAGACTGAGGGGGTTTGGATATGTGATGCGCATGGAGGATGACCGATGGGTGAAGAAGTGCCAGGAAATGCCAGTTGAAGGAAGACATGGTAGAGGTAGACCACGTAAAACATGGGTGGAGGTGGTGAGAACAGACCTCAGATCGCTGAAGCTCACGGTAGAGATGACGAAGCACTCTGACAAGTGGAGAGATGCTGTGCTGAATAAGACCCATCCCACCCTTGCAAGCAGGGAAAAGCGGATGTAAAATGATGATGATGATTATATATATATATATATATATATATATATATATATATATATAGGTATTTATGTGTGTATATATATATATATGCAGACATAGAAATACTTGATTTGGTGCCCAAGTGCACAGTTAGCCAAGCAGGAGAGAAGATTCATGGTTTTTATTAGGGCATCATTCCAGAAGAAGGAATGTTTTTATGTAAAACCTGTGACTCGATGGCAGCCAATGATGTTGGCCTGTTTTTTTTTGTTTTGTTTTTTTTTTGGAGAGTAGGATTAGTTAAATACAAAGTTTTCTTCACTTAAAAAAACCTCAAGTGCAGGCACTTGAGCTAAACATCTTATATGTGTGTTGCATGAACGTGGATGGCTGTAACCAAAAATGGCTTCTTTTTTTTCTTTCATTGCAGAATAAGAAAAAAGAAATGTAAGTCCTTGGCAGTGCCTAAAAGTCACTTTCATGCCATTCATATGTGAGAAAGTTATCAAGTGATAGCAATTCTCGAAAGCAAGATGCAACCATCATATATTTATTTATATATATATATATATATATATTAGTATTGGTGCTCTGAAATAGCGATGTATACATGAATGTATGTATAGTATATTTGGCAATATACTGTATGTTTAATTTAAAATATTTTGAAGACCATTCGTAATGAGTTTTAAAGTAGTGACTATATCACTTACTTATTCTCGACAAAAGCAAAGAAGAGTGATCGACAGTCCTGTTTCTCACTCATTGTCAAATATACTATATATACATTCATGTATACATCGCTATTTCAAAGCACCGATACTAATACCTAATTTTTGCTGGACCAGCAACCCCTCTGTTTAATCAGCTCTTAAATATTACTGGAATTCTATAAGAATCCAGCTTCTATAACTCTCAGCAAAAACAAAGGAGTGAGAGGTCTTGATAAACGCTAACGAGAGAGAAACAGACTGTCTGTCGATCACTCTTCTTTGCTTTTACCGAGAATAAGTAAGTGACATAGCCACTACTTTAAAATTCATAGTAAGTGGTTTTCATATATATATACATAAACATAAAACTATAAATAAACTATAAATTAAATAGTGCTCTATGTACAATACATAGAGCACTCTTTTTTTCCTTTACCTTTTCTATGTAAATACTTAACACACACACACACATATATATGTGGTGGTGAAATATATTACTGAGTAATCAACAAAAATATATTTTTAATTCAAACTCCATATTTTATCCAAACAGCTACACCCAAGGATCTCAATGATTGCATTCAGCCATAAGACCACAAGTTTCTCACCCCTGCAGCCAGGTGTGTTTTGAAAGAGATTTGACTGCTATTTCTAGCAGGTTGAGTTACCACATAGTTCATCTTTGCTTAAAAGATGCCTATGTGTATTAGGAGTAATGGCTATGTCTAGTACAGTTCTTACCTTAAGTTCTGCCACTGACTATCTATAGCAAAAAAAAGAGGTCAAGAATATAAACATCTATTGAGAGTACACAGTTCCTTTCTTACCAAGATATTTACCTATTTCCCTGCAACAACACATGGTAACTAGCAACTGGAAAGACCAATGGAAACATTGTTTCCTCGGTCCGCTTCACCCCACTCGTTAAGCAAATGAAGTCTGGGATCTTGTTGATCATATCTCAATACTGTATACAAGCAACTCCAGCCAATACTCATCTTTTGTTTCATAAAACAGAAGCAGAATTTGACAACCACCCAAGTAACTGAGCAACTCTCTCTCGGAACACTCTGATCACCACTTGCTATGATTAAAAGGCGAGAAAATCTGGCCTAAATAAAGTCAGTGAATTGGTAGAGGCATTAGAGCATTGAATAAAATGTTGTGTGGTAAGTATTCTGGCTCCTGGTGTTCAAATTCCCCCAGCATTATGGATGTTATTCAAGTGGTCTACCTCTTGGTCTACCTCTCGGTCTACCTCTTGGTCTTCTGCCAGTTGACATTGAATAGAATGTCATCTAGTTTAACACCATCACCTAATATTTGGAGGTTATAAGCAATTGGAGTCACGTCCCCTGTTGGAGAATATCTTCTACCCTCCCTCTAGCCATTATTTGAGGCCTCTGAAATGAGTCATGGGCATTGATTTTTTTTCTGACTAAGCAATAAAAAAAAGTTTGCTTCTGACTAATCTGGACCAGGATCCCATTATTTTGGTTAAAATGGGAAAATATCAATGTCTAAATCATGGAAGTTTAGATTACGAAAAGTAGCTAAGAGCTAAAAGAATGACATTGATTGAAAAGAGCTTATATAGCAGCACTGAAAGAAAACATTTTTCCAGAGGACAGCAGATTCATTTTCTAATGGTTTGATCATAGTAAGGAAGTGCAAAAAGAAACTGCTGTAAGGCTTTACAGTTATAAATAACACTGTAAAAAGCTATCAGAAGAACTAAAATAAGTGAGTGACAGAATCATGATAAGGAAAAATTCAATCTAAAAAGTCAAAACTCACTTCTCGTCACAGAACAGAAATTTTGATGAGAATGAAAGATATTTTGTCTAAAACTAAAAATGAAAGTACACTACTAGTTATGTACCTACAATGTCAAACACAAACAATATAAAACAAATGGTATGAAGACTTGGTTGTTCTTGTTAAATCTCTTGGAAAGGTTGACAAGTTGTTCATCTTTGAAGATTTTAATGTGAAAGAGTTGGTAAAGATTATAATGCCTGAAATAAGGAGACTAATTGTAAACATGCATGACATAGGAAAGTCTAATAATAATGTTTTTTTTTTACTTCTAAACTTTTGTCTTTTCATACACTTTAGCTAGGAAAATGTATATGGTAAATGTAATAAGCATTAAGCAGAAGAAAATTATTTGAATCCTTACCAGCACCAGCTTTATTTTCTCTTTATTGTATGTTTATCTAATCATATTGTTTTCAGTTAATATATACAGCTAGCGATGCCATATGGGAAATTACAAGACCAAAACCATAATATAAAAGACGATAACATACTGTTCGTAGATAATCTGTTAAGTCACCAGGTCGCAGACCAAAGATTGTATCAGAAGCTCCCAGGGGATGTATTAGACTGTTCAAAAGTTTGCAGTACACTTTTTCATTCTGAAAGAAATTTTGTAAAAAAAAAAAAATTAGAATGTAGTTTCTTCTTTGATTTATTCAATTCAGTTATTTATGAGTGAACAGAACAATTGTTTTGGAAGACAATGTAATTTGTTGGTTGGTTAATCAGAATCTGTATCTATTGATTGGATAGACACAGTGTGTTGTCAGATACAGTGTGTAAATTTTCACTGGATAGATCAACACAGTATGAGGATATTGACCAGATAAATAGACAGTGTGTGGACGTTGAATAAATAGATAGATACATACATAGATAGATAGAGAGATAGAAGAGATAGTATTCAGATTTTTACTGAATAAACTCAGTATATGGCTGTTGCCTGCCTAGACACACTGTATACAGTATATAGATATTGACTGGACAGACACAGTATGTTAATGTTGGCTGCATATGCAAAGTGCACAAATGTTGACTCTGCATATATATATGACATGATATATGTGGAAGAAGAAGACCAAGGAAAATATGGAACAAAGTGGAACAAAGTGGTGAAGACTGACCTAAAGAAGTTGAACCTCACAAAGATGACAGACAACTAAAATGACTTGTGATTCACTATGCTGAAGACCTGTCCACTAACAAATCACTAAAATCAAAACTGGTGGTGGAATGGGTGGGGGTGTATGTGGAGGAGATTAAGATTTAGTTACAACACTTTCTTCTATGACCCTGCTGTCCTTCTACCATTTCCTATTAGTGATCATTTTCATTTTTATCCCTATCACTAGAGTAGCAGATTAGCAGTATTGGTAGTGTGTCGGACATCATACTTTGCAGCATAGAGTTACGGCCCTTTATGCTCTGTGTTCAAATCCTGCCAAGTTTAGCTTTGCCTTTCATCCTTACAGGGTCGATAAATAACTTGGGTAAAACTAAAGTTCTGGTAAGCAGGAAAGAAGACAAGACCCTGATCCCATCAGGAAAGTGACCCTGCTATTGACAGCAAAAGGGGTTCTCTCTACGAAAGAAAGACCAAGTCAGTTGAAGAGATGCTGTGCTGCAAAGAACCTGTCCAACCTATGTAAGCATAGAAAAGTGGACATAAAACATTGATAATAATAATGACGACAACATAATTATAGTGTAATGCCATGACCTGACTTCATGTATATTTTGCAGAGAGACATTTTGAAAGTGTAGATAATGATCATGCTGATAAATCTGAAAAAAATTTGTAAACTACGAAAAGTTGTGTAAGATATTAAAACGAAGGATTACCAAATTCAATTTATTTATAAAAAAAAAAATACTTCTTGTAGATATAAACACAATTTAGATAATAAATATGATTTACGAAAAAGTTAATTAAATAAGGTACACAGGCAAACAGATATCTATCTATCTCTCTCTCTCTCTCTCTCTATCTCTCTCTCTCTCTATATATATATATATATATTTTATATATATATATATATATATATATATATTTTATATATATATATATATATATATATATATATTATATTATATATTATATTATATTATATTATATTATATTATATTATATATAATAAAGTATGATATAATAAAATATAATATAATATGATATAATATAATATAATGTGTCTGTGTGTGTATATTCATTGTTGTATTTTAATATCACTAAGATAAACATCATTGTATATGTCTGTTGGTTTTATAAACTGGCAGTGAGACAATAAATCCAATTTACGAAGATTTACTCTATTTAAAAGATATACAAACAGATATGTGTATATGTGAGTGTGCGTGAACAATGAAAACAAAAAACGAGGCCCAATGCTTAATTAATCCATTGTATTACAATCGTTTCAAAGGGAGAAATAACCAGGATAATATCAATACATTGACTAATCAATGCCGTTATAAGTCCTACCTTAATTAGGTAGAATATTAGGGTATATATATATATATATATATAAATATATATATATTAGCAGCTTCTCTTACAACTAATACATGCCGACTATATATACTCACTCCACTTTTCCCTTCACTGCTCTGTATACACACATACACACCCTTATATTAACATACTTTTGCTCATAGCTTCGTACTTACATGCACACACACTCTTTTACTCACATATACACACACTTTTCTTCTTAGCTTCGTACGGACGTATAACACACACACACACGCACACACAAACACATGCTTACGCAAGTGCACAAGTATAGCTCTTTTTACAAAACGTTTTTTTTTTCCATTTCAGGTAGACGCGCTCCATCATCCACTTTTCTAAAAAAATAAATCAGACACAAAACGCCAGCACCAACAGTTTTGCAAGAGATGTCAACATGGATGGACCTGTTATTTTTATTTAAAGACATTTTTTCCAATTCCAACCCGCCTGTCCCCTCAATCTATCTTATTTCTCATTCTTTCTTCTGATGAAGGACTAGCGTCCGAAACGTTAAGACCCTCTTCCTGCTATATCAAGCATTAATCCAATATATCCCTTCCATATACTGTACTGATTGTGTTGTTATTTCTGTTTACCTTTTACATATATATATATACCCATGCAAGCGTGGAAGATGGACATTAAACAATGATGATGATGATGATGTAAGAGGTGAGTTTTATTGTAGCACAATAAAGCAATGCAAATATCGAATAAGTAGCACTCAACAGTTTATAGGACTGGAATATAAATAATTGTTTCTACTTTAGGCACAAGGCCAGCAATTACCCAGTACATTACTGGTACTTTATTTTATCGACCCCGTAAGGATGAAAGGCAAATTTAACCTCAGCGGGATTTGAACTCAAACCGTAAAGGGACGTAACTATGCTAGAAAGCATGGCGTCCAATCCTCTACCGATACTGCCAATTCACCGCCCTAAACTGGAATATAAATAATATATGTTGATTTAACACTTCACTGCTCGCAAGTGTTTTTTAAGCTTCATATTATGTCTCCCTATTTTATCTGATGAGAATGCAAATATCATCCCATGATGATATTTGTTTTTGAAATGCACATAATAAAATACATGGAACTCTTTTAACCATCTTTTGATTTTATATTATATATATTATATATATATATACATATATATATATATATATGATATATATGTGTGTGTGTGAGTCCTAGGATCAATCAGGAGTAACCACAGTAAGTAAGGTACTCAATACATAGTAGAGTGTATACAAGATTTAATTTCCTGATGATTTCCTTCGAATGAAACACTTCTAGTCCTGTAGAAGCCATTTATATATTATATCTTATACATATATATATAAAAGAAAATTTCGCTCTACATGGCTGAATACAATAAATGTAATCTGAGTTTTTCGAATATTAATAATAACATTGGATTCATTTACAATTTTGCAAAAAGCCTCAATTTTATAGCCATGTCAGTAGAATGAACACTTCATTCTTGCTCTTGTGTTGGCATATATATATATATATATGATAGCTGCCCCGTTGTTATCGAGTATGGCCATTGCATGATATACCATTGGATTGGCAGTATCCGTAGAGGGTCGGACGCCATGCTTTCCAGCATAGTTACGTCTCTTTACGATCTGAGTTCAAATCCCGCCAAGGTTGACCTTGCCTTTCATCCTTACGGGATCGATAAAATAAAGTACCAGTAATGCACTGGGTAATTGCTGGCCTTGTGCCTAAAGTAGAAACAATTAATAATTATTAATTAATTCTATCGTGCAATGCCTGTACATGAAGATATTTTTTAAAGTGAGGAAAGACTGTGCACTGAACCAATCCCACTCTCTGAGCGACAGTAGCTATAACCCGAAAAAAAGAAAAGATCAACATCATCGGTAACTACTGAGCCGCAGGTTTTATATCAGAGTTATCCCAGTTTCCTGAGATACCTTCTCCTAGAAGAATGCCCTGACAAAGGCAAGGGTCCTTCACTCCCAGTGGTTTAACAATCGGTACATGTGTATATACATATTTACACACTTTTGGATGGCCGTTGACTCTTATGAGTTCTTCCGCCCTTTGTCAAGTTTGCAGGGTGTTCAAAATCACCCTCCTCACCAAGTAAACTTGGTGGGGTTGCCGGTTTAGTCGCCGATGACTCAACCATGCTACAGGTTGTACTGGGTTACATGTTACCATATATATATATATATATATATATATATATATACACATATATATGTATGTATATGTATATATATATATATATATATATATATATATATATATATATATACGTCAATACTCATCTTTTTCCATTTCTTAGAGGGTTCTTAACCTCACTATCAGGCTAAAATTTCTTTAGTCAAAAAATATGGCAAAGGCTTCAATTTCTAATATATCATCATCATCATCATCGTTTAACGTCTATCTTCCACGCTAGCATGGGTTAGACGGGAATTGTCCCACGTGAGGCAAGATTGGTTGTCTTACTTGTATAGGACTGTATATATATATACATATATCATCATCATCCTCATCACCACCGTTTTACGTCCATTCTTCCATGCTAGCATGGGTTAGACGGGTTGTCCTGTTGTGGGCAATGTCAGGTCGGCTGACCATGTCTTGCTCACACAGGAACTGATTTTGGCTTCATTTCTACAGCTGGATGTCCTTCCTAACACCAACCTCATTTATAGTAAGTACTGGGTGCTTTTTTGCTCTGGCGCCTACACGACTACTTTACAGTGTGGACAGGGTACTTTTTCATTGTGACACTTCAAAAACCACTTTGCAGTGGGAGGGGGTGGGGGCATATTGTCTATATGCTACAGGTTCATCTTGTACCTGTGGGAAGTCGGGTCTTCTGTATTACTGCGTGATGCCAGAGGTCACAGTCGTGCGTCGTCGCCTTTCAGAGGTTGAATTGGGCAAGGTCAGCTTTTATCACCTCATCCCAGGTCTTCTTGGATCTCCCTACTCCAAGACTTCCATCGATTTTTAGTGCTCTGAACCTTTTTATGCAGCTGTCATCCTTCATACGCATTACATATCCATACCAATGCAACCTCCTCTCCTGCACACAGCATTTGATTCATCTTATGCTCAGTCTCTCTCTCAGTTCGTTTATGCTTTGCCGTTCACGTATATTACTATTACACATCCATCGGAGCATGCAAGCTTCTTTTCTTTCTAATCTATGCAAGTCTTCTACACACAGCGCCCAAGTCTCACTACCATGTAACATTGCTGTTCGTATGTACGCACCATACAGTCTGCCTTTCATTTTGAGGGAAAAGCTTTTTGTAGCTAGCAATGGTAGTAGCTCTCTGAACTTCTTCTATCCCATTCTTACTCAGGTTACTGTACTTTCAGAATACCCACCTCCGCTGCTAATTTGGTCACCCAGGTAGCAGAAGCTGTCTAGTGTTTCTACAGAGCCCTCCCAGAGTTTGGCAGTGTTGTTTTCCTGTGGCCATTTGCTGCTTACTGTCCCAGTGCAGCTGCTGCATGTAAAGCCTACATTCTTAACTAAGCTTCCTGAGATTCCACTACATCTTTTGTGTACCTATAGTTTGCATTTGGGGCAGAGGATGGAATTCCTACCGACACCTTTCCTACATACTGAGCAAGGCCATTTCCCTGAGGAGATATGGGTTCTGTTTTCTTGTCTACTTAGGAGGACCTTAGTCTTTGTCAGGTTGACTTTGAGACCCCTTCTTTCTAGTCCCTGCTTCCATGTTTGGAATTTCTTCTCTAGTTCCGCCATAGATTCAGCTATAAGTGTAAGATAATCCGCATACAGATGTTCCCATGGGCATCCGGTCTTAAACTCCTCTGTTCTAGCCTGCAATACTATAATAAACAGGAGAGGGCTAAAAACAGAACCCTGTGTGCTAAATTCCTCGCTATAATCATTGTTAACCCTAATTTTGCTGACTGCTTCCCTAAACATGTCTTGTACAGCTTTCACAAGCCATTCATCTACTCATAGTTTTCTAAGACCTCACCAGATTATAGCACGGGGCACTCTGTCGAAGGCTTTTTCCAGACCGATAAATGCCAGGTAGAGTGGCTTACTTTTAGCTAGGTACTTTTCCTGTAACTGCCTCACAAGGAAGAGAGAATCAGTGGTGCTTTTTCCTGGCACAAACCCAAACTGCGTCTTATCTATTTTTACCCGGTCCCTAATCAGCTGTACTATAACTCTCCGTTACTTTCATGACCTGGTCCATCAGCTTTATACCTCTATAGTTTCCTCTATCTACATAATTCTGCAAATAACACGTGATGAAATCGCCTTGTCTTGAATCATAATCAGAAGATAGAGCTGGGCCATTGAAATATGTATAGTGATTTCGCAGAATTAAAATTCTAAAGTAAATTTTCCAGTCCGGCCTTCTGTTGTTGTTTTAATGTATATATATCATCATTATCGTTTAACATCCATCTTCCACGCTAGCATAGGTTGGATGGTTTTGTCCCATTGGAGGCAAGATTGGTCGGGAGACCGTGTCTCGCTTGTACAAAATGGTTTTTAATTTGGGGGCAGGAGGGTCCATTTTTTATTTGGGGATCCATTTTTTATTTTTGGGGGGATACATTTTTTTTTGGGGGGGGGGGTCGTTTTTTCATTTAGAGGATCCATTTTTTATCAAGGGGATCCGTTTTTTATTTAGGAGGAGGATACGTTATTTCTTGGAGGGGTCCGTTTTATTTGGGGGATCTATTTTTATTGAGGAGGGTGATTTTTATTTGGGGGATCCATTTTTTATTGGGGTGTCCGTTTATAATGGGGCGAGGAATCCGTTTTTTATTGATGGAGGGTCCATTTTTTTATTTGGGGGGAGTCTGTTTTTTATTGGGGGGATCCGTTTTTTATTTGTGGGATCCGTTTTTTATTTGGGGGGTCCGTTTTTTAATGAGGGATCCGTTTTTTATTTGGGAGGGTCCATTTTTTATTTGGGGGGATCCGGTTTTTTTATATACGTATATATATATATATATATATATACGAACAGCAATGTTACATGGTAGTGAGACCTCGGCGCTGTGTGTAGAAGACTTGCGTAGCTTAGAAAGAAATGAAGCTTGCATGCTCCGATGGATGTGTGATAGCAATATACGTGAATGGCAAAGCATAAACGAACTGAGAGAGAGACTGAGCATAAGATGAATCAAATGCTGTGAGCAGGAGAGGAGGATGTGTTGGTATGGAGATGTGATGTGTATGAAGGATGACAGCTGCATAAAAAGGTGCAGAGCACTAGAAGTTGATAGAAGCCATGGCGTGGGAGACCCAAGAAGACCTGGGATGAGGTGATAAAAACGGACCTTGCCCAATTGCACATGTCAACGGCGATGATACAGGACCGTGACCTCTGGCATCACGCAGTAATACAGAAGACCCGACTTCCCATGGGAACAAGCCAAAGCCAAAGCATATAGACAGTACGCCCCCATCCCCTGCCACTGTAAAGTGGTCGTGTAGGTGTCATGACAAAAAAGCACCCAGACTACACTGTAAAGTGGTCGTGTAGGCGCCACGGTAAAAAAGCAACCAGCACTCACTGTAAATGAGGTTGGTGTTAGGAAAGGCATCCAGCTGTAGAAATTAAACCAGAATCAGTTCCCGTATGAGCAAGACAAGGTCACCTGACCTAACATTGCCCACAACAGGACAACCCGTCTAACCCATGCTAGCGTGGAAGAATGGACATAAAACGGTGATGATGAAGATGATGATATATATATTTATTGTTGTTTTTCAATATTATTGTTCAGCTCAATATATAAGAGACAGGCAGATGAAAAGGAAGTGTGCTTCTATACTTTTATGATCGTGCATGCAAAACTGGAAGCTTCAGACAGAAAGAATTATCATTTATATATGAATAAACTATATATTCTCGCCTGTTTTCAAAGTCAAGCAGTTGCAAGAGCGGGAGGGATCAACCTGATGAGAACCATTTCAGTTCAAAATGCATCAACGATTGTCCCCCTTGCTGGACACCAGCAGCTGACGATAGCTGCTCTTGTTTTTGCATAGCTACGGCTTTCTAAATGTTTATTTATAAACATACCGTATTTCTTTAGAAATACAAAATTCTAATACACATCTGTATACAGCTATGCTCAAAGCTAAATTCTAATTCTATTATATATATCATCATCATCATCAATATCATCATCAACGTTTAACGTCCGTGTTCCACGCTTGCATGGGTTTGGACGGGGGTTTTCCCACTTGAGGCAAGAGTGGTTGTCTTGCTCGCATAGGACTGTCTGGCAGGTTTTCTACAGTTGGATGCCCTTCCTAACACCAACCACATTTACAGTGTGGGTCTGGGAGGTTTTTACCGTGTTGCCTACACGGCCACATTACAGCGTGGACTGTGTGTTTTTTTGTCGTGACACCTACACGATCTCATTTGTTTCGGCCTGGATGGCGCGGCACCAACATAACTTTACATAGAACGGGGTGGTGTGGATGGGGTTGGGGTGGTATTTTGTTAGAGATGCTATATATCTATATATATAGAGAGAGAGAGATAGAGAGAGAGAGAGAGAGAGGGGGAGATGTATATATATATATGAGTGTGTGTGTATGTGTGTGAGTGTATATGCATATGCAAAAAGTAAATGGAAACAACACAACAAACAACACAGTACAATGAAGAATATATTAGTTTAACACTTGATATAGTAGGAAAAGAGAATTTATGTTTTAGACACTTCATCAGAAGATAGAATGGGAAATAAAAGATGAAATAAAAAATAGAGAAGAAGATGGGGGGAGTACTTGTGTATTCAGTTAACCATGTTGGATATATATATATTTATAAATATAACCCTTTAGTTACCAGCCCAGCCAAAACCAGCTCTGGTTCTATGAAATAAAACCACCCATTTCAAAGGTTTCCAATTTAATTTATAATCTTCCAACATCATTTTATATAAGAACCTTACATTAAGATACTATCTTACTAATGAAATAATTAATAATTTTAGCAAATCCTTCAAAATTCTTCATTAATTAATTAAAATAGAGTGTATTTAATTAGAAATGCAGTCATAAAAAGGATAAAAGAGTAAAGATCCCCTTCAGTCTCAAATGTCGATGGGTTTTGCACCTAGAAAGTTCCCCTTCAAGGCACAAAACCAAACAACGTTGTTTGTGAAAGACCAATAGTCACCCATTCAAGTCTCCCCTATCCATGCTATTGATATAGTCCAAGGTAAAGGTCAATATGACTTGGCACCAGTAACATCACAACTCATTTCTACAGCTGAGTGAACTGGAATAAAGTGAAATAAAGTGTCTTGCTGAAGGACATAACGTATCACATGTTCTGAGATCAAACTCATGACCTCATGATTGCGAATTCAACTCTCTTGCCACCAAGCCATGTGCCTTCTCTCTCACCATACACACATACACACACATATACACACACACGCACACACACACACGCACACACACACACACACACACACATACATACATATATATATAAATATATATTTCTTTATTAGCCACAGGGGCACAAAAGAAGGGGACAAATACAAAGGGGGAAGTTTACATACAATAAAAACGTGTAAAATGTTATCACAGATGGAATTTAAAAAAGTTAGTCGATTTTCCCCAATAGAGGGAGACAGTTTATATGGGTAACACATACCCCCGAAAAAAAATGTGCAACCCTCATCTCCAGGAGTACGAAGAGCTTGTACTCGTTTCCTCTCCTCCTCCTTTTCCTCAACCTACAGGCTGATATAGAGAGAAGGCCCATTCACTCGGGCCATTCTCGCCACTTTCACCCACCTTTCATAAAACTTGCTGGGGTACAGCACCTCTCTCTCCATCCTGATTCTTCTTCCAAAGTGGTATTTGAAAAAAAGAATCAGTTGTTGGCCGGAGAGAAAGGTGTCTGACCTCAGCCCTTTCAACCTTGTCCACTATACAACCTCTTTCGCCATAGCTATCACACAAAGGAAAACCGCCTCTCCTTCGTTTTTGAAGGAGGGTGGCGGTTTGATCATGACAATGGACTCGGTGGTCAACTGGATTGGTCCCACCCGCGACAATAGTCGTTCAACATAGCCCCACAGGTCAGTGATGCCCGGGCAGTGTATGAATGCGTGCGCGACGGTTTCTTCGTCTCGCACGCACCTCGGACAGATCTTTTTTGCAGGGTCCCTGCCCGGGCGCCCATGTCTGTAGAGCTTGTCTCGAACTGGTAGAGCTCCTCGGTAGCACTGCCAGGCCAGGGACTTTTGGAAGTTGTCCATCGGTCCCGGGCGGAAGGTCCTACCGAACAGACTGGCCAGTTCATCTTCCTCTACGCCCAGAGTTTCACCGAGCGCGTCGTCGCACTTGCTGCGGACCAACCCTCTATAGAATGACGAAGTGGAGTCTCCACTGATCGCCGGGTCCGCCTGCCAGATAAATATAGATAGATAGATAGATAGATTTTACTAGTTTCAAGTAGTAAAACCATTATTCAGCAGAGTACTCTAGAGTGTAAATATGGTAGAGAGTCGGAGCCTGGCAGCTGAGCTCTTGCCATTTTGACAGCAGTTGAAGAGCTCAGCATTTTAGCCCTGACTGCCTACTATATATATATATATATATTTATTATGGTGATCATTGTTTGTTGATGCTGGCAATTGACCAATAATGGTGTAGTCAGGTGAAAGCACTCCATGTCATGTGTACCACAAGGTATTACATATATGATATCAGACAGAGTATCAATATTAAAAAAAGGAAGAGGGACAGTACCACATATTCAACATCAGAGACCAGCAGCCAGTGGTCAGCAGAGAGACAATCAACAAGGTGGGTGACAGGCAGGTGAAATATAAAAAAAACAGGCTGCTTGTCTCTGTCCGCTAAGACATTTTTGCCTATCTCTGTTATTGACAGCATTTGGCTGATTTAATAGCTGTTCTAGCGATGAGTTTTCTTATTTTTCTATGAATATATATATATATGTATGTATGTATGTATGTATGTATATATATATATAAATTGAATGAACAACAACTTTCAAAAGCAGGCATATCAAGGCATTAACTGTTACATAATGACAATTTAATGCCTTTGAAATGTACAGAATATGTATTATGTGAGACAATAAATTGAAGCATAAGATGTAAAACCGTCTCTTCTTCTTACTTTATATATCTATATATATAAATTAAGAAGATTTAATATGTTGATGATTCTACAAATTGTTTCGTTTTACAAGAAAACTTTTTGAAGCAAACTTTGCAAAGCTCACTTTGAAAAAATTCCTCTGAGGAATGGAAGTTTGTACAAGTGTCAGCATAATTAAAAAAATAAATTTGTATTTACTCTGCATCACAGTATTGAGATATTTCAATTAGTTTGTAGTTTTACCTTGTCTTAACAAGCAAACATATATATATTTATTATCATCATCATCATTGTCATCATTTAAATCTATTTTCTCTGCTAACAATGGTTTTGTGTGTGTGTATGTGTGCATTTATATATATATATACATACATATCATCATCATCATCATCATCATCACCGTTTTGCGTCCGTTCTTCCATGCTAGCATGGGTAAGACGGGTTGTCCTGTTGTGGGCAGTGTCTGGTTGGCTGACCATGCCTTGCTCATACAGGAACTGATTTTGGCTTGATTTCTACAGCTGGATGACCTCCCTAACACCAACCTCATTTACAGTGAGTGCTGGGTGCTTTTTTCCATGGCGCCTACACGTCCACTTTACAGTGTGGGCTGGGTGCTTTTTCATTGTGACACCTCAAAAACCACTTTGCAGTGGGAGGGGGTGGGGGCATATTGTCTATATGCTTCAGCTTGTACCCAATATATATGTGTGTGTGTGTGTGTGGGTGTGTATGTATATATATATGAATGTATATATAATATATATATATAATTGGCACTAGCACTAAGACAAGATTTAAATATAATAGAGGTGCATATGAAAACATATACAAACATATATAATACATTATAAACAATAAACATAGGGGTAACCTCGCTGATAAAGAAAAGTATTTTTTCATAACGATATGAAACAAAAAGAAACAAAAAAAATCATTTTTCTCTATTTTCCTCAATGAATGTATCCCTGAATTGCCAGTATATTCTGAGAATGTCTGACAGTGCTGTTTCAAGATTTGTTAATTTTTCAGCAGTGGATTCTTACTCAAAATATATTGGCATGAAGTAAACTATAGTCTATATATAAATTTACATGATGATCTTTTGCTATAGAGGATCTATTGTGGTTTGGCTATGACTCATTTACAAGTCTTTAGGAGGATTGCTGTGAGCCAATCAGGTTAAGTAGCTGAATTGGAGTTTATTTCATCTATGACTATTACCTCTTTCTTCTATATTTTTATGTGTAAGTCTGTAATGTTAAAGAACCCATCTGGCTTAATCATTTGTATGTCAGAGGTAGCTATACCAGATCTAATATCTGTGGTGGTCATGTGTGTTGATGTGCATAGTCTAGACTCGGTATCTGTTGCAGCCAGGTCTGCTGCTCACAATTTTCTGTAAATGTTTAAAAAGGCTGGCTGCTCAGCTGCTGCAGTTCACGCTACACCTGCATATTGCTTCTGTTTCAGGTAGAGGCTGTGTCTCTGTCATTTGAATTTTCCCTGCAAGGTCACAGAGTAACCGAGTGAATTGTTTTCCCTGCATTTTTTTCTCTTGGTCCAGAAAGGCAAAGGTTTGGAATGGCTTCAGATGGGAAAAGCAGTAATTTGACCCATCTCTTCCATACCAGCAAGAGCTTTTTAGAAAGGACATATTTTGAACTAAGTATTTAACGAACTCTTTTCCTTTATTTTGTCTTTCTTACCTATTTCTAAATGCACAAAGTGATGGTTACATTATCGTAAGTTTTATAATTCTGATGTGTACATGTGTATATACTTTGCCACATATAGTTAAGCCCTTTAAGTTTTGATTTGAAATCCTACCATGGTTAGATTTGCCTTACATCCTTACAGGGTCAATAAAATAAAGTACCAGTAATGCACTGGGATTGATTTAATCAACTTTACCCCTTCCTTTCAAATTGCTGGCGTTGTACCAAAATTAGAAACAATTTTTTTGATATGTAAATACATAATATGTAAATACCTTGACTCTGCTAAAGCTTTCAATTCTGTGCCACACAAAAGACTTATGGCAAAACTCTCTGCAATGGGTGTGAAGGATGATCTTTTTAACTGGTTGAAGTCCTTCATTCTCAGTCGAAGAGAGGTAGTTACAGTTCTAGGACAGCATTCCTCACCATATGAGATGTCATCTGGTGTACCACAGGGATCTCTTCTTGGCCCCCTTTTGTTTGTGGCATATATTAATGACATAGATGCCAACTTAAAGAATGCCACAGTACTGAAATATGCAGATGACATCAAGCTGTACCTTGAGATAAAAAGGACAGATCCTGAACACTATAGATCATCATCATCATCATCATCATCATCGTTTAACGTCTATCTTCCACGCTAGCATGGGTTTAGACGGGAATTGTCCCACTTGGGGGGGGGGGAAGATTGGTTGTCTTGCTCGTGTAGGACTGTCTGGCAGGTTTTCTACGGCTGGATGCCCTTCCTAACACAAACCACATTTACAGTGTGGACTGGGAGGTTTTTACCATGTTACCTACACGGCCACATTACAGTGTGGACTGTGTGTTTTTGTTTTTTTGTTGTGACACCTACACGACCTCATTTATTTAGGACTGGATGTTGCGGTACCAACATAACTTTACATCGAAAGGGGTGGTGTAGATGGGGGTGGGGGTAGGGGTAGTGGGACGGGGGTGTATTTTGGTTAAGAGGTGCCTACTGACTGTAGGTTTCGCTTTGTACTTAGGCAAGGCGGGTCTTCTGTATTACTGCGTAGCGCCAAAGATCTCGGTCCAGTGACATTGTCTAGGAGAGGTGTAAGTGTGTAAGTTCGGAATTTATCAAGTCGTCCCAGGTTTTTCTAGGTCTGCCTACTCCGTAGCTACCGTCTATTTTGATCGCCCTGCACTTTTTTATACAGCTGTCGTCTTTCATGCGCATCACATGACCATGCCAACGTAGTCTTCTCTCGAGTAAACAACATCTGATTCCTCTTATTCCTAATTTCTCACTTAGTTCATTTATGCTTTGCTTTTCACATATATTACTATTACACATCCAATGGAGCATGCATGCTTCGTTCCTTTCCAGTCTGCGCAGGTCCTCTGCACACAATGCCCATGTATCACTGCCATGTAGCATTGCAGTTCGTATACAATCTGCCTTTCCTTTTTAGAGAGAAACCTTTAGTGGCCAACAACGGTATAAGCTCTCTGAACTTTTTCCATCCCTTTCTGACTCTAGCTACTGTACTTTCAGAGCACCCTCCACCACTGTTGATTTTGTCACCCAGATAACGGAAGGTGTCCACTATTTATATAGAACCATCTGGGCAATGGAATGGGAACTTGCCACTACTTATTGCACCTGAGCACCGGCCACATATAAATCTATGTTCTTAGTTAGGTTACCTATGATCTCACTACATCTTTTATGCACCCATACTTTGCATTTGGGACATAAAATGGAGTTTCTGGCTACTCCTTTCCTACACACTGAGCATGGCTTGCCTGCAATCTGACCTGGACACAATGCAACAATGGATCACAGACTGTCAGCAGTGATTTGTGTTGGACAAAGTACGTCTCTAAAATTGTCAAGAAGGCCGAGGTAGTCTTAGCATCACTCAGCAAGACTTTTGTCAGCTATCTATTTAAAGCTATCTATTTAAAGCTATCTATTTAAAGCTATCTATTTAAAACTGTATATAGCTATGGTGTGGCCACACTTAGAACTTGCATCACCAGTCTGGAACCCCTATCTTGCTCAGAACATTGACCACCTGGAAACTGTTCAGAGACATTCGAATACCCTCCATCAGGCATCTACCATACTCTGAACACCTTACTTCCCTGGGCATGGATACATTGAAGCTCAGTCTGGCAACTGACTTGGTAAACACCCACAAAATTATTAACCATCTTGCTAACAACAACCCTGAGTACCTTTTTGATTTCCATGTGTCTAACACACGTGGGTATGCCAACAAAGTCAGAAAATAACACAGCTCCCATGACTTTCGGAAACATCTTTTCATGCTCAGAGTTGCTGAAGCATGGAATAAACTACCTGCATCAGTTATTAGCTGTTGAGACACTGCATCCTTTAAAACCTCCATGCTTCCTGAGATTCCCCAACACTACACCTAATATTCCTCCTCCATACACACTCACACATGTATATCATGACTCATACACTGTTCACTTCCCTGACATTTGTATATTATTCTATGTACTATACATGCACCTTTGATGAGTTGTAGTGCACCTGAGCACTGTACACAATAATTCCATTATTATTATTATATATGTATATACATATATCATCATATATATATATATGATGGCTGCCCACTCGTTATTGAGTATAGCCATTGCACGATATACCATTATTAATAATTATTAATTAATTCTATCGTGCAATGCCTGTGCGTGAAGGTTTTTTTTAAGTGAGGAAAGACTGTGCACTGAGCCAATCCCACTCTCTGAGCGACAGTAGCTATAACCCAAAAAGAAGAAAAGGTCTACTGAGCCACAGGTGTTATGCCAGAGTTATCCCAGTTTCCTTGTTTGCCTTCTCCAAGAAGAATGCCCTGACAAAGGCTAGGGGTCCTTCACTCCCAGTGGTTTAACCACACGATCGTGTGTCCAGCCCAACTATTTCTATGTCCCCCAACATATACATACATATATATATATATATATATATAATTAAAAGTTTAAGAAGGTTTAATGAATTAATCAATGAATAAAGTTTCACAATAGATTAGAAGCACTCTACAATAGGTTTTCTGGAATTATTAATATTACTTCAAAATATTAATAAATATAGACATTCATGTGATCAAATATATTTTATTATACCTATTTCAGAGGCACTGAGCTATTTCAACAGTATGTCCTCATCAGATAAAATAAGTTGATGCCTGACATACCTTGACTATGTTGATGGTTTTAATTCAGTCATGGCATGACTAAATTATAACCCTCAACATAGTCAAGGTATGTCAGGCATCAACTTATTTTATCTGATGAGGACATACTGTTGAAATAGCTCAGTACCTCTGAAATAGGTATAATAAAATATATTTGATCACATGAATGTCTATATTTATTAATATTTTGAAGTAATATATATATATACAGAAGACCCGCCTTGCCTAAGCACAAAGCGAAACCTACAGTCAGTAGGTACCTCTAACAAAAATACACCCCGGTCCCACCACCCCCACCCCATCCACAGCACTCCTTTCAATATAAAGTTATGTTGGTACCACAACATCCAGTCCGAAACAAATGAGGTTGTGTAGGTGTCACAACAAAAACACACACAGTCCACGCTGTAATGTGGCCGTGTAGGTAACACAGTAAAAACCTCCCAGTCCACACTGTAAACGTGGTTGGTGTTAGGAAGAGCATCCAGCCGTAGAAAACCCGCCAGACAGTCCTATACGAGCAAGACAACCAATCTTGCCTCAAGTGGGAAAATTCCCGTCCAAATCCATGCTAGCGTGGAAGATGCATGTTAAACGATGATGATGATGATGATATATATATATATATATATATATACATACATACACTACTACACACCACCACCACTATACTACACCACCACCACTACACTACACCACCACCACTACGCCACCACCACACTACGCCACCACACAGCAACACCACTACACTACACCACCACCACACTACACCACCACTACACTACACCAGCACTACACCACCACCATACTACACCATTACACAACATCACACTACACACACCACTACACTACACCACCGTTATACTACACCACCACCACCACACTACACCAGCACCACACTACACCACCACTACACTACATCACCACCACACTACACCACCACCACACTACACTACCACACTACACCATTACACAACATCACACTACACCACCACCACACTACACCACCATCACACTGCACCATTACACAACACCACACTACACCATCACAACAATACACCACCACTACACTACACCACCACATTACACCACCACACTACACCCCCCCCCCCGCACAACAACACCACACTACACCATTACACAACTCCACACTACACAACCACCACACTACACCACTGCTACACTACACCACCACACCACCACACTACACCATTACACACCTACACTACACTATCACCACAATACACCACCATACTACACTATTACACTACACCATTACACAACACTACACTACACCATCACCACAATACACCACCACACTACACCACCACACTACACCATTACCACACTACACCACCACTACACTACACCACCATGCAATAACAAATGAGTAGAAAAATGATATTTAAAATAACAGAAGAGAAGAAGAATAACATTTTCTATAGAAGAAGAAATTGTGAAGCAGAAGTTCTACCCTGGGCCTCAACTGAATCCTCCATTAATTATGAAATTAACTCAACCAACAGTAATATTCCAACAGTTCAAAACCTGCCAACTTTCAACTGAGTGCCAAGCCAGAAAATGGTCATAAAAGACAGCGAGAAAGAAGCCTTGTAGTTGTTCCAATGATTTTGTCAAAAGAAAATGTCTGATAATCGATCATGACAGTGCTGTTTATGTCCAAATAGTAGCAGGTGTGGTAGGGGATGTATATATTACAAGAATTATTTGGATAAGCAGATCAAGCCATTTTTATGGCGCCTTGCTATTAGAATTCTTTAGGGAAACATATCATCATTCTCTGTGGTCAAGTGATGCAAAGAAATATCTTGCTTTATTTAGTTTTATTGCTGATATAGCATCTCTGACCATTTCCCCAGTTATGTAGGCAGCAGCAACAACAGCAATGGCAGCAGTAACCTGTTTTTGTTACAGTTGATTCTTTGATATCACATTGATTTTAATATGCTATATCATTCATGAAAAATGGGGAAGCTACAATTTATGGAACATTCTCTTTAAGGAATTCAGTTTGGGATTCTTCTTGTTTTATGGAATATTCAACAGCATTTAGCATTGGTTGATTTCCAAATAATTTATTCACCCACAACACTGGACATGTTACAACATTTCTCTAGTCACAATATTTATCTGATCACCATATTGCTCCGGTTACTCATTCTATTGCTCCAGTCACAGTAATATTCTAGTCACAATATTAGTTCAGTCATAATATTACTCCCATTACAATATTACTCCACTCACAATATTAGTCCAGTCACAATATTACTCCAGTCACATATTGTTCCAGACACAATATTATACCAGTCACAATATTATCCCAATCACAATATTATCCTAGTCACAATATTATCCTAGTCACAATATTACTCCAGTCACAATATTATCCCAGTCACAATATTACTCCAGTCACAATATTATCCCAATCACAATATTAGCCCAGTCACAATATTACTCCAGTCACAATATTATGCCAGTCACAATATTGTTCCAGTCACAATATTACTCCAGTTCCAATATTATCCCAGTCACAATATTATTCCAGTTACAATACACAAAGGTGGTAAATTGGCAGAGTCATTAGGGCATTGAATTAAAACTGCCTCAATATTTGTTCTGTTTCTCTGTGCTCTGAGTTCAAATCCTATCGAAGTCAACTTTACCTTTTATCCTACCAGGATCAATAAGAGGTCAAAAGTACAGGGGAAGAAGGGGGAGGGTGATTCTTCCTCTCTCTCTCTCTCTATTTCTCTGAAAAGAAAAATAAACTGGGTTCTAATCCAGAGAAGGAGATGGATACCACCAGTCTTAAAATGGCCAAGATATGCTGTGTGTCATGACAGCACCCCTACAACTCCATCAGGATTTAAAGGCTCTTTTACCTTTTTTTAACATCACAGTACACAAAGAACACACTGTATGACTGCCACAATCTATTCCAGCTTGAGTCAATCATAAACAACATTGCATATTATAAACACATTTGTAAGGTGTCTTTCACAATGACATTAATGATTCTTTTTGACTACAAACATTACAATGGAAACTTAAGGAGAGTGTTTTATATGTTGGGTAGTTACACTTTTAATAGAGACATTCATCAGCTTTCAAACAATAAAAGGATTGTTGTTGTTCTTGCTTCTGCTGCTGCTGCTGTTGTTGTTGTTTTTGCTTCTGCTGCTGCTGGAGGTGGAGGTGTTGTAGTTGTTCATGCTTTATTGTTGTTGTTTTTATTTTCTGGTAATAATAATGGTGCTGGTACTGGTGCTGGTGGGTATGATGGAGTTGGTAGTTGTGATGATGCTGCTGGTGGGGCTGGTGGTGCTAGTACTGGTGCTGGTGCTGGTGATGGTGTTGTTGTTGTTGGTGGTGGTGGTGGTAGTGATGGTGGTGTTGTCGTTGTTATGGTGGTGGTGGTGGTGGTGGTGGTGGTGGTGTTGGTGGCGGTGGTGGTGGTGGTGGTGGTGGTGGTGGCGGTGGTGGTGTTGTTGTTGGTGGTGGTGGTAGTGGTGGTGGCGGTGGTAGCGGCAGGAGTCGTGGTGGTGGCAGCAGCAGGAGTGGTGGTGGTGGTGGTGGTGCTGGGGCTTGTGGTTTTTTCCTGAAGAGATGAACAAACACACAGACATACACAACACATGTGCATGTGGGTGTGAGTGTGTATTTGCATGTGATGTGGGGAGGGGTAGTATGGGCATATGATGGACTTCCTTTTGGTTTCAGTATATCAAATTCACTTACAAGGCATTAGTCAACTCTAGGCTATAGTAAAAGACACTTGCCTATGTTGTCATAGTGAGACACCACATGATGATATAGTGAACTTGTTAACTATACAGCTGTGCTTGTGCCAATAGCCATGCCCTATTATCATCATCATCGATCTACATCCATTTTTCCATGTTAGATAGGTTCAAGAGCCATGTCTTGTTACAGATTGGGTATGGTTTCCTACAATTGGATGCCCATGCAGTTTACAGATGGTACTGAGTGCATTTTATCATGGTGCCAACACTGGTGAAATTGCTTTGGGTCTTGTGAGACTATATATATAAATATATATATGTGTGTGTGTGTGTGTGTGTGTGTGTGTGTGTATGTGTGTGTGTGTGTGTGTGTGTGTATGTGTGTGTCTGTGTGTGTGTGTGTGTACATGTGTGATTTGCTTTTCGGTTCAATAACCCATGTTGGTTGATCCAAGCAATTAACTATGTTGTCATCAAGCAAAAGGACTCCATGTCTTGGGTGTCCATAAGGTAGTACATATATTGTATCAAATAGAGTATCAATATTAAGTAAGAAGAAGAGAGATGATTTTACATATTCCACATATTTTACATATACCACATCACACACAAAAAATATCCTAATGTAATAGTTATTTAATGTGTTGTTGTCAAACATGTGCTGAAAATGAATATGTCTGGTGACATACACCTGCTGTAATCCAAATGAATAACATCACTTCAACAGCAGACATATCAAAAACTAAAAACCAAAACATTGTTTACATTTTCAACACTTGTCTGACAACTACACATTAAATAACTATTACATGAGGACATTTTAAAGCTTTTGAAATGTACATAATAAGTGTGATGTAAGACAATAAACTGAAGTGGAATACCTAAAACTGTCTCTCTTCTTCTTACTTAATATATGTATATATGCATTTAGAAAATATATATATACATATATCAAGTATATGTAGTCATATTTTGACTACAGAAAATAGTCTAATAACAGGGCATATAAGCCCCATGATAAAAAAAAATGGACATCAGCATACATGGGAATTGAACCCACACTTCTTATTGTCCAGTTAAGTGTACAAGTTGATTACAACCTGCACACCAAATATTTCTCTGTTGAATTTAGAAGCTATGTGTTGATAGCAGTAAATGTAAATAATAATGTGTTTTAGAATACAGTGGCAATTGAAAATTTTAAAAATATAATTATAAGCTTTCACCATATTTTGACAACAGAAAATAGTCTAATGGTGGATAAATGGGTATCAGTACACATTGGAATTGAGCCCACACCTCTTATTGTCCAGATATGTGTGCTAGACCTCTTGGGAAACACCATAACAGCTTTCCCAGCATACACAGAGATTACAGGTATAGTACAAGAAATGAGAAGTGGTTTAGGTTTCAATCTAACAATATGCAATGCAAACTTCAGGAAACCTAATTATCAATATCCTTCCTATGGAAGAATGTACATCCCAACATAGACAGGTTGTCAGAGACCTTTAGGTAGAGGCCAGAAATTATATAAAGTCCACACAGTGTAATCTATGGATGCACATGGAATATTATAAGGATTACATGCTAGTTAACAGAAAAGACAAACTTTGCATGTAGCAGATGCACAGGAGTGATCACAAAGAGCACACATGAAATAGATTCCCTCAATTCTCAAGAAGGCTCCTAAAACAAATAGATAACAAACTTATAATTACTAAACAAAAATATTGATTTCTTCAGTAACTATAGGTCAAAAATCTGTTGTTTAAACTAACAATATAGGCTGAGGAGTTTCACCAAATACTTTAATATAGTGATATATATACTTCAGAATCAATTAACTGAAAATAATAAGATTAATGATAAAAAAAATTATTTGTGATTTTCAAAACATTTGTTAGAGTCATCCATCAACAATTATTTTTAATGGTTTCCTGCTCTTTTCCAACCAGAAAACCATCACACCTGTTCCAATACAGCTTGATCTCTTGTATATAGAAGTGCTGTTACAGCAGACAATAAACTTATTTTGTCTGACAATAGCACAGATTGTATACAGTTTTGTCAAATGACTACATACACTTCACTGTCAACTATAATTATGTATTATGCTTGAAAACAAAAGCTCATTGCAACCAATGCTAGTCTCTGTAATTTCTAACGGCACAACAATTCCTATGAAAAGATCAAAACTTAATAGAAAACACCTGAGAAATCTTGTCCAATCAAAACTGATAAAATATTAACTTCCAGATATTTTTGTCTTTCATTTAGTTATTTTTGTTGATTAGATTTCTGTTTATTTTTATTAATTTTTTTTTTCTTCCTTTGCTATTTTTATTTATATTTCCCAGAAGAACAATACTGCTATGAAATAAATAACATTTTAAGAACAATTGCTCTAAAATAGCAACAACAACAACATAATAATAATGATGATGATGATGGTGATCTGCCATTTTTGTTTTGTATTGTTTTTCTCTCCAGAGGCTGGAAAATGACAGCTCTTCTTTAAGTGTAAGTATTAAAGAGACATGGTAAAACAGCTAATTGATCTCATGTAAATTACTTATAGACAAGGATGTAATTAATTAGATTTATTTATTTAGTAACACTTAACAGAGATATTTAATAAATATTAAATAGTTAAGGTTTTTTTTTTTTAAATGATTTAATTTACACAAAATTGTTACAAACTCACTTTGAAGGAAAATATTTCATGAAGTATCTGCGTATCTGATTATGTCACTGTTGTAACTGGTTGTATATATATTTATATATATATATATATATATCATCATCATCATCATCATTTTACATCCGCTTTTCCCTGCTTGCAAGGGTGGGACGAGTACCCACATACACATTCAAACACACACACACATACACACACAGACCCATACACTCAAGGGGACACACACACACATACACATAGACACAGACACAAAAACACAAAAACACATGCATACACACACAAACGCATACACACACATGCACACACACACGTGCACACACACACACACACAAACATACATACACGCACGCATGCCACACACACATATACAAACACAAAAACACATGCACACAGACAGACACACACACACACACACACAAACACAAACACACACACACAAACACACACACATTTATATACTTCTTCATTTGTATCTGATGCTTCCTTTTACCATTACACTGAGTGTTTCCTGTTTCCTGTCAATACAGAAACAAAAAAACTCAGACAAGCAATGGACTCAGGTTTGAATCAATAAACTCTACTAGATGGATTGAGTACTATTTTCTCCCACTTGCAAATCCAAATGCATACACATACACACACATGCACAAACACTCACACATATTCTCATTATCATCATAATTGCATACACACACACACACTCACACATATTCTCATCAGCATCATATGTGCACACACACATACATACATACACACACACACATACATACACACACTCATTCTCATTATCATCATATTTGCATACACTCACACACACACACTCACACACTCACACACTCACACACTCACACACATTCTCATTATCATCATAGTTGCATACACACACACACACACACTCACACACTCACACACATTCTCATTATCATCATAGTTCCATACACACACACACACACGCACTCACACACTCACACATATTCTCATTATCATCATAGTTGCATACACACACACACACACACACTCACACACTCACACACATTCTCATTATCATCATAGTTGCATACACACACACACACACACTCACACACTCACACACATTCTCATTATCATCATAGTTGCATACACACACACACACACACACACTCACACACTCACACACATTCTCATTATCATCATATTTGCATACACACACACACACTCACACACTCACACACATTCTCATTATCATCATAGTTGCATACACACACACACACACACACACACACACTCACACACCCACACACATTCTCATTATCATCATATTTGCACACACACACACACACACACACACACATACACACACACACACACTCACACATATTCTCATTATCATCATATTTGCACACACACACACATTCCCATTATCATCATATTTGCACACACACACACACACATACACACACACACTCACACATATTCTCATTATCATCATATTTGCACACACACATTCTCATTATCATCATAGTTGCATACACACACACACACACACTCACACACTCACACACATTCTCATTATCATCATATTTGCATACACACACACTCACACACTCACACACATTCTCATTATCATCATAGTTGCATACACACACACACACACACACTCACACACATTCTCATTATCATCATATTTGCACACACACACACACACACACATACACACACACACACTCACACATATTCTCATTATCATCATATTTGCACACACACACACATTCTCATTATCATCATATTTGCACACACACACATACACACACACACTCACACATATTCTCATTATCATCATATTTGCACACACACATTCTCATTATCATCATCTTTGCACACACACACACACGCACACATATTCTCATCATCATCATCATATTTACATTCACATGAATTAGACAAGTTCTCTCCAGTATAGCATTCCTCCTTTTGTTTTTGTTTTTTTCTATTTTGTTTCCCTTTATGAGATTCAGAGATCAACTTTTACCACTTCTGTCTACGTCTTACTTGGTCTTTCTTTCCCATTATTTCCTTCCACTTGAAAGTCCTGACACTTCTTCACACAATAATCATCACCTATATATATTATGTGTCAATACCAGCACAACCTTCTCTCCCACAATGCTACATCTGATAGCCAGTTTTTCTCTCAACCTATCTATACTTCCTCATTCATACACACTAACATTACACATCGACTCGAGCATACTTGATTTGTTTCTCTCCAGCTTTCACATATCCTCTGCATTCATTACACATCTCACCACTATGCAGCATTACACTTCTCACACATGCATCATACAATCTACCTTTTGCTCAGAGAGAGAATCCCTCTTTTGTCAACAGAACTTTATGCAACCTATTTTTATTCTGGCTACTAATTATTAACAGTAGCACTAATACAAGTATGGCTGAGAATGAAGGTGAATCTACAGTATATTTATAAATAATTAGCATACATATAGTGTTACTGTGTTTTAAACTGGTTGAAATCCTTCATTCTCAGCCGAAAAGAGGTAGTCACAGTTCTAGGGCAGAATTCTTCACCATATGAAATGTCATCTGGTGTACCACAGGGATCTGTTCTTGGTCCCCTTTTGTTTGTGGCATATATTAATGACATAGATGCCAACTTAAAGAATGCCAAGGTACTGAAATATGCAGATGACATCAAGCTGTACCTTGAAATCAAAAGGACTGATCCTGAAATCTACAACTCTTTCCTACAATCAGACCTGGACACAATGCAGCAATGGATCACAGACTGGCAACTGAAGCTGGCTGTGGACAAGTGTACCACAATGCATTTTGGGAGGAAAAATCCAGCGTCCACATACTCCCTCCACAACACTGATATCAAGAAGTCCTCTTGTGAACGTGACCTGGGCATTACTGTCAGCAGTGATTTGCGTTGGACAAAGCATGTCTCTAAGATTATCAAGAAGGCCGAGGGTGTCTTGGCATCACTCAGCAAGACCTTTGTTAGCCGCTCTCCAGCCATCTATTTAAAGCTGTATACAGCTATGGTACGCCCACACTTGGAATTCGCATCATCAGTCTGGAACCCCTATCTTGCTCAGAACATTGACCTCCTGAAAACTGTTCAGAGACGTGCAACCAAATGCATACCATCAGACACCTACCATACTCTGAATGCCTTGCTTCCCTGGGCATGGATTCATTGAAGCTCCGACGTCTGGCAATGGACTTGGTAAACACCCACAAAGTTATTAACCATCTTGCCAACAACAACCCTGAGCACCTTTTTGATCTCCATGTGTCTAACACACGTGGACATGCCTACAAAATCAGAAAACAGCACAGCTACTATGACTTTCGGAAACATTTTTTCACGCTTAGAGTTGCTGAAGCATGGAACAAACTGTCTGTGTCAGTTGTTAGCTGCTGAGACACTGCATCCTTTAAAACCCTCATGTTTCCCGAAATTCGCCAAAACTACACCTGATGTACCCCTTCCATACACATGCACACATGTGTATATCATGACTCATGCACTGTTCATTTTCCTGACGTTTGTACATTACCCTATGTACTATACATACACTTTTTGATGAGTTGTAGTGGACCTGAGCACTGTACACAATATTTCATTATTATAGTATATATCATAGCTACTTCAATATTCTTGTGAGAGAATTCTGTATGTGTATTTCAGAAATTATAATTTCTTCATCAGCAGATACTCTCTACGAAGAAGTTAAGTAACAGAAGCTAACATAAATACATACATGCATACACACACATGATGGCTGCCCCCTCGTTATCGAGTATGGCCATTGCATGAGAAAAAAAACAATATAATAATAATAATAGAAAGAAAAAAATACATACACATACATACATACATGATGGCTGCAAACTCTGCTAAGAGTATTGCAATCACTTGTCAGATTATAGAGTTTGGTGCACTTTTAGGTTATGGCCAGCCACAAGAACCTGTAACATATCCTGAACACCCAATGCCTGTACTTTGAAGGTTTTTTAAGTGGGGAAAGGCCTTGCACTCAACCAGTCCCACTCTCAGAGCATTGAAGACACTACCTGAAAAGGAGAACTGGTCAACATCATCAGATGCTTCCGAAACTGCAGGGGTTTTTTCAGAGTTTCCCTCCCCTAGAAAGGTGTTGTGACAACAACTGGGAGCCTTTTACTCCCAGGTGAAAAAAATACATACATACATACATACATACATACATACATACATACATACATACATACATACATACATACATATATATATATATATATATATGAAGGCTGCAACTCAATTTTGAGTAATGCCATCTCTTGATACATAAGCATGAGCATCATAGACTGGGATTTTTAGTCATGCTAGAGACTTGCCTATGGCCAGCAATGCCATGCATCAAAAACAATGTCACATATCAAGTGATGCCTGTACTTGAAGCTTTTTTAAGTGAGGAAAGGTTTGCATGGGGTCAATCCCACTCTCTGAACATCAACTGCATTTACCCAAAAAGTAGAACTAGTCTACATTATTGGATGCAAAGGAGGTGGATTGGTAGTATTGGTAGAGGGTCGGACGCCATGCTTTGCAGCAAAGAGTTACGGCCCTTTATGGTCTGAGTTCAAATCCCGCCGAGGTAACTTTGCCTTTCATCCTTATGGGGTTGAATAAAGTACCAATAATACACTGGGATAATTGCTGGCCTTGTGCCAAAAGCAGAAACAATTATTGGATGCAAAGGAAGTCATGGGTTTTATATCAAAGTGACCTTCTCCGGGAGAGATGTCTTAATGAAGACTAGGATATATGTACATACATGATGATGGCTGCCCCCTCGTTATCGAGTATGGCCATTGCACGAGAAAAAAAAAAATATATATATATATATATATACATATATACATATATATTAATAACAATAATAATAATAATAACATACATACATACATACATACATACATACATACATACATACCCAAATACATATATAACTCCACACATGCATATATGAAAGCATACATACATACAAACAAACATACATGCATGGATGTATGCATACATACATTCACCCATATGTATATGAATACATACATACTTACATGTATACATACATACATATGTACATACATGCATGCCTGCATGTATGTATGCATACACACACACATACATACATACACACAGACTCACACACACAGATACATACATACTTATAGTCATACTTATATACATACATACAGATAGTCAATGTGATCAGTCACACATTTTGATGTGGGAGACTATTCATTAAATTTAAGATGAATACTATTTCCGACAGTAATGCCATAACTACACGTCGTGTTGAATAACTGGATATTCTTCTAACTATATCCACTGAAAACACCTTTTATTCGAATTCATAGAGATATCCGACTAAATACATAATTCATTTTACAAGGATTTGCTACAAACAACATGGCTGGACACAACATCAACATAGTGATTTACTGAACACAAGGAACGAAAACAATTTACCAAAGAAAACTGGTGAGAAAATCAATGAGAAAGGTAAACAAAATTTATTCAGTTGTAACTACAGAAGAAACCAAAATTATAAATCGAATTTCTTTTGGAGTTACAAACTTAATGATGATTTATTTAATTGTTATAAAATGGCGAAAAAAAAATCCCTCCGTTGACTATATGAACAGAATAAAGCTACACTAGGACAAAATAAATCCAGAGCTAAATCACTTCACAGCCTTACAATTACGCCAACAATCAACGTTTGTTGAACATAAAAATAAGATAAATATTATTAATTGTAAGTTCCTCAGCACAAAGATGGAATCAACAACACGTGCTACAGGTCGCCATGCTACTAGACTTCCTAGCAGCCAGGCCAAACAGTGCCTTGAAACAACAATGCCCATAAGAAATTTGCCCTAGCAACGACAGTGAAGTATTATCTTGGTGATAGCAGAGATATTAACTAGAACAAAACACCACAAAAAATACCAGGCATAACAGACCAAATATAAATGATATGGGACAGGAAAAAGAAGGATGTACAGTAGTGGAAGTTAGCTGCCCAGCAGATGCCAATATAATATTGAAGATTAGTGAAAAGGAGAATATCTATGTAGAACTAATGAGAAATCTACAGATACTCAACTCTGACTATACCTTCAGATTTATACCTGTGATTATTGGGGCACTGGGATATGCTAATAACTGCCTCAGTACAAATCTTGAGAAGCTGGGCTTCACAGAAACAGAAAGAACACGACTAGTTAGGAAAGTACAATCCATTAATGGAACAGTAAAAATATGTAAAACATTCCAAAAATTCTGCACTTGTACAGATACAAAGCATATGCACACATATAACTCAAAACATACACACAAACAATAACATCCATATCTGCACACACATGCATGCATGCATACATATCTATCTAGTTGAAGTACATACATACATACATACATACATACATACATACATACATACATACATACATACATACATACATATATACACACACACGTACATACATACATACATACATACATACATACATCCGCACACACACACACTCACACGCACATACATACATACATACATACATACATACATACATGCATGCATGCATGCATACATACATACATACATACATACATACATACATACATACATACATACATACATACATACATACATACATACATACATACATACCTTGCCACCAGGAAGGTGGCCGGTCAAAAAAATATACTCGAAATTAAGAGAAAGAGAAAAAAACATACATACATACATACATACATACATACATACATACATACATACATACAATTATCATATCATATCATATCATATATCATATTTTACAGACTTCCTAAATACTTTATTCTAGTTTATTTCCATCAGAAAAGAATGTTCTAGGAAGTAGGAGACAACTTAGTTTAAGAATATTACATTTCTTATAGACTGTCTAATTCAATTCCAGAATACTTTGTGTATATCTTATTGTCTACCGTTTGTTCCTTAGATTTTGACTTCCTTAATCCATTGTATGTATTCAATACTAAATTATATCAATGTGTTTTGAGAACCTTCTGATGTAAAATATATTATAGTCATACATCTTTGACAATCAAATAATTTATATGCATATGTCTATCTATTTTCTACCTATCTACTTATCAATATATTATCATCTATCTATCACCAACCAATCAATATGTGAAATATATTATTGTCATATTTTTGACAATCAAATAATATATATGCATATATCTTTCCATTAATCTATTTATCTATCTATTTATTTATCTGCCTATCAATATTTTCTCTATCTATCAATTTATTTATAACTATCTATCTCTCTATCATTCAGTCCATAAATATATAAAATATACTATCTTTGACAAATAATATATATATATATATATATATATATATATATGTGTGTATGTCTATCCGTTTATCTATTTATCTATCAATGTATATTCTATTTGTCTATCAAGCAATCAGTTGATATATCTATCAATTTAACAATTTCTATCTAGCTTTCAATCTATGATTCTAACTATACTTCTATCTATCTAACTAGCTAACAATGAATATATATTACTATCGGTCTGTTAATATATCTATCTGTTCATTTAATCTGTTATGGTTAAGAAAGCCAGGGCCAAATCATCCCTATGGCCAAACAAAATACCCTATCTATTGTACCAGAAATGTTCCAATATCTTTGAGTGGCTCTACGAAATGATAAGGTCAGAGCAAACAATGGATAAGAACCAAAGAAGTATACATTCCAAAAGAACAGAAGTCAAGCAACATCAACCAATTCAGACCATTATGACTTCTGAATGTTGAAGGTAAAACCTCCTCTGTTATAGCAGCATGGCTAACTAGATACCTCAAAGAGAATAAGTACCTGAATATGTCAGTTCAGGAGAGAGGCATCCCTGAAGTGTCTGGTTGTGTAGAGAATGCTTCAATGATCTCAGAGGCAATCCAAAGAACTAGAGCAGAGAAGAGATATCTTGATGTATTGTGGCTTGATCTGGCAAATGCCTACAGTTCGGTCTCACAAAAGATGATCTAACTAGCTTTACACTTGATGTTGAATGCATGGTTGCTTCTGGATCTATGTGTGTTTAGTAAGACATCTGTCTACTGATGATGGGGCTGGTGCCTTAATGGAACCTGTTATTTAATAATGGTAAATGGTATTATTTCTTTTCAACCCTGAAATAGCTGTATAGACAATAGGAATCAGTTTTTACCATCTTTATGTAAGTTCATTCGTTTACTTTCTGATTTTCTTGTTATTGTACCTATTTATATATGCATGGTCTTGGATACATCCTGTTTAGGCAACATTTACCTATTGACTGTGAGCTCAAGCAGTTTCAGCTAGTAACCTAAGCTGAAACCACCTGAGCTCACAGTCAGTCCTCTACCTCACTAATATACCCACTCTGCATCATACCATGTATCAAGCAATATTCTGATTTGTGGTCTCCATACCACAGGCACTCCATATATATATATATATATATATATATATACGTGTGTGTATATATATATACGTGTGTGTATATATATATACGTGTGTGTATATATATATATATGTGTGTATATATATATAAATATATAAATATACACGTGTGTGTATATTTTTCACTGGGAACAATTTGTCAGCATTTTCTTTTCCTTTTACCAATATATATATATGTGTGTGTAGGAGGTGAGTTTTATTGTAGCACAATAAAGCAATGCAAATATCGGATAAGTAGCACTCTACAGTTTGTAGGACTGGAGTATAAATAATATAAGATCAAAAGATGGTTAAAAGAGTTCCAAGTATTTTATTATGCGCATTTCAAAAGCAAATATCATCATGAGATGATATCTGCGTTTTCATCAGATAAAATAGGGATACATGATATCAAGGTTAAAAAACACTTGTGAATAGTGAAGTTTTAAATCAACATATCTGTTGATTTAAAACATATATGTTGATTTTAAACTTCACTATTCACAAGTGTTTTTTAACCTTCATATCATGTATCCCTATTTAATCTGATGAAAACGCAGATATCATCTCATGATGATATTTGTTTTTGAAATGCGCATAATAAAATACTTGGAACTCTTTTAACCATCTTTTGATCTTATATTATATATATATATATATATATATATAGGAATAATTTTGAACAATACACAATAATATCGATCATATTGTCCTTTAATCACTCAATTACAAAATATGCTAAGAGTGGATTTGAATGTCACTTCGAGAGATCGTCTGACCAATGAATAACTTTATGGGAATCTTTGTTTAGTATCAAAATCATCAAAGAGCATAGAGTCAGATTGCAGGGCATTACTGGAGAGCTAAAGACAAAATTGTGAGTAAAGTCCTTTTGTGGGAGTCTACACAAGAAACAACTTGCAAAGGATGACAAGCCAAGACCTATAATAGATTTGTGATGACATAAACTGCAATCCCTCTGACCTGCTGAGTATGATGAGCAATAGAATTGGATGGTAACAGAGTGTCAATGAAATTTGTGCAAGTAGTGTGACCTATTTGTGCAAGATGTTGCTCACTATCTTTAATACTACATCTTTTACTCAGCCCCTCCTTTGCCAGATCCCCCCCCCCCCTTCCTTCCTTGCTCAACCATGCCAACATGGAGAGTCAGATGCATCCTTTCAATATACAGCCAGCCATCACTGACTCTCTTCCAGGCCACATTTCTCTCCCCCATATCTTTGGCAAGCAACATGTAGCTTTCCTCCACACACACACACTCCCATTATAGCCTTTCCAACCTGGCCAAGGATGAAATACTAGATAGAAAAAGGCTGCATTACAATTTTAAGTGCTAAATTCATTGCCAAAATACCATTTTGACAAGGTTCTGTAAAAATTGTTAAAAGTCAAAAGAAACTTACTCAGTACATGATAATCTGTCTAACCCATTAAGCACAGAAAATAGCTGTTAAATGGTGATGATATATATGTGTGCGTGTGCGTGTATGTTCGTATATATGTTTATATATATATATATGTGTGTGTTTGTATATATAAATGTATATATATATATATATAAATATATATATATATATATTTCCATCTCTCTCTCCCTTTCTCACCCTATCCATCTATCCATCTATCTATCTATCGACCAAACCTACCAATATATGTTTTAATTTACATATCATCATCATCATCATTTCATTTTACGTCCGCTTTTTCCCTGCTTGTAAGGGTGGGACGGGAATTGATTCTGGCTTGATTTCTACAGCTGGATGCCCTTCCTAACACCAACCTCATTTACAGTGAGTGCTGGGTGCTTTTTTGCCGTGGCACCTCCACGACCACTTTGCAGTGGAATGATGGGGACCCCAGTCCTTATCATCTCATTTCTACAGCTGAGTAAACTGGAGCAATGTGAAATAAAGTGTCTTGCTCAAGGAAACAACAAATCACCCGGTCTGAGAATTGAACTCACAACCTTTCGATTGCAAGGCCAATGCTCTAACCACTAAGCCATGTGCCTCCATATATATATATTATAATTGACATCTCTCTGTGTTGAGAATTTTATTCCCTTGATCTCTGTCTTCCAAGATGGTTGGTTGTATAAGTCTATTTTTATCTAATAGAAGGCTACCAACAATGTTTCCTCTTTGTGGTTACTTTTGTGGTTAGCTGTATCACTAGGGCTGGTGATATGAAAAAATACACCCAGTACACTCTGTAAAGTGCTTCACGAATGAGTGGAGATAACATAGACGAGCAATATCATCAAATAAAAACTAGCTCAGTGGGTGACTATCTGTACAACCCATGCCAGCATGACAAGCGAACATAAAACGTTAATAATGATGATGACGACGACAATAGTGACGATGGTGGTGATGGTGGTCTTCGTCGTCGTCGTCGTCATCATGGTTGTGGTCATGGTGAAGCAGAAGAGAAGGAGGAAGGCAATAACGATGATAATGATGGTGTTGATGAGGGAAAGTAAAGAATCTAACGACAGAGTTGCAAATACAGCAGCTATCACTAGTTGTTCTTCGTGGAAGTACTTTTGCCATCCTAGCAAAGGGACATAACTGAGAGAAGTTGTTCAACAGAGGGTGTGCATGACTTGAAGAAAATTGATACTTCTTCATCTAAGTTAGGCATGTTGTTAGTTAACTCTTTTGATACCAAATCTCCTGAAACTGCTTCTGGTTCGATGAAACAAAGCTGTTTGTTTTAAATAAAGTGTTCATATTTATCTAAAAATCTTCCATCATAAATTTATGCAAGAACTTTTATTATGTTTAAATCACAGATAAATAATAAGAAAATTAGAAATATTACTAAGTCTCTCCAAATTCTTGATTATTTTCAAAATTAATTGAAAAACTATTGGTAGTATCTTTCACTAGAAATATGGTAACAAAAGTGTTAACTTAAGCTAAACCGTTTATCTGACTGTTCTGTTGTTTCCCTTTTCCTTGAACTGACTTATCACAACCAATTCTATGCCATACACCACTCTACTCATACATACTCATGCATCAAGCCAAAAAGTGAATCTCTAAGTGTTCACTCAACCTCCCAGAAATAGTAGCCAATCTCTCTTAAATTGAGTAGTAAACTTAATCTATTGCCCACTTTAATGCTACTCCCTGGCATTTAGGTGCCTCTGGGTGCCTTTAGTTGAATCCACTCTATTGTCCAGTAAAACACCACCACCAGCACAATCATCTTCTCTTTGGATATCTTTAGTGTGGGTCCACTTTGTTGTCCAGTTTAACACCACCACCTGTTCCTTCAGTACATTTAGTAGAGTCCATTCTGTTTCAAGTATTCAGGTTAGGTCTCCAGTTAGGAGTTACCTTTCTCCCTCCCATAACTCTCAGAAACCCTAAATAGGAACATGAACACAGAACTTCTCACCCTGAATAACAATTAAAAAAATAAACATCCTATTTATCTTTTAAAAGAGAACAGACTGGGTAATGTAGTTCCAGATACAGTATGTGTGAATAAAAGATTGGATGGTCACAACAAGAGCATCTTTGATATAAACTTAAGAAAATTAACAAAGAGAAGTCAAGACAATGAATGGAAACAAAACAAAATGAAAAACAATTTTTTAAGGGGGATACCTTGAAAAATTATTTTTTTAAAATAAAAATACAAACAAAGTACACAGAATTCCATGGTCATTGGCCATTGAGATGGACTTTGGCAGTTTTGGCCCCTACAAATGGTAAAGCTGGTCCTCCCAGGGTCACAGCATATGACGTGAGCCAAACACTGTCCAGTGGAGAAACAGAGAAGGCAAAACATTAATTTATTTGATTATAGGTCTATTCAGGGTTGACCTGGAGCTAAACAACAACACTAACATGTAAATCTTCATTTCAACAGTCCCCTCTTTCCAAAGAAATCAAATTACACCAATATTTCTTTCAACATCACTATCATTCTTTTATCCTAACACACAGACATACACACACACACACACACACACACACACACACACACACACACACACAGACACACAAACACACACACATACATACATCAGACACCACACAGACCCACACACACACACACACAGAGACACACACACTCACGCAGACACACACACTGACACAGACACAGACACAGACACACACACACACATACTCACACAGACACACACAGGCCCATCACACACACACACAGACATACCCATCAACACACATGTACACAGCTTCAATCATACTAAAGTACACATTTACACATATTTGGTTTCACTTCACTAGAAGGCACTCTTATATACATATACTGAAATATACTAAAATAGTTCTCTATTTTCACATCAAAATATATACTTACACAATATGCAAGTAAATTATATACACCACAAACACACACACTTGTGCACATACATACATAATATATGTATGTATTATGTATGTGCATGTGTGTGTTTGTTAGTGTGTATGTGTGTGTGTTTGTGGTGTATATAATTTATTTGCATATATTATGTATTGTGTATGTATGTAAGTATTGTGTATGTATATATACATGCATGAATATATTGTGTATGTATGTATGTATTTATGTATGTATTATGTATGTATGTACATATATTATGTATTGTGTATGTACCTATGTATGTATTATGTATGTATATATGTATGTATGTATTGAGTATGTATGTATGTATTGTGTATATATGTATATATGTATGTATTGTGTATGTATATATGTATCTATATATGTATGAATCATATTATGTATGTATGCATGAAGTATATATGTACATATGTGTAGCGAGAGAAGCCTATAAAAGTATAAAAGAATATATATTCTTTCATTCTTTTACTGGTTTCAGTCATTTGGACAGTGGCCAAGCTGGACATCACCTTCAAAGGTTTTAGTCAATCATATTGACCCCAGTACTTATTTTATTCTTCTACTTATATTATCAGTCAATATTTATTGAATCATTAAGTTATGCTTTTTGATACAACACGAGTTATACACCGCTAAACATAAACACAGACAACATAGGTGTGGGCATAGACATACATATATAAAAATAATATATATATATAATCATATACATATATATATATATATATATATATGTATATAATTATGATGATATATATATATATATATATATATATATATTCTTATATTTATGTATGTGGAAAAATGTACATTAAACAATAATGATGATGATATACATACATATGTATATCATCATCATCATCATCATCAACGTTTAACGTCCGTGTTCCACGCTTGCATGGGTTTGGACGAGGGTAGTCCCACTTGAGGCAAGAGTGATTGTCTTGCTCGCATAGGACTGTCTGGCAGGTTTTCTACAGTTGGATGCCCTTCCTAACACCAACCACATTTACAGTGTGGGTCTGGGAGGTTTTTACCGTGTTGCCTACACGGCCACATTACAGCGTGGACTGTGTGTTTTTTTGTCGTGACACCTACACGATCTCATTTGTTTCGGCCTGGATGGTGTGGCACCAACATAACTTTACATAGAACGGGGTGGTGTGGATGGGGTGGGGGTGGTGGGACGAGGGGGGGGGGGGGTATATATATATATATATATATATATATATATAGATATATATATGTATGTATATCATCATCATTATCGTTTAATGTACATTTTTCCACATACATAAATATAAGAATAAATATATATATATATATCATCATCGTCATAACCATTTAACATATATTTATATATATATATGTATGTGTGTATATATATATATATATATATATATATATATATATATATATATATATATAACCAAAGATTAATATGGTTCATTGATTACTCAATGAATACAGTTTTACAATAGATTAAAAGCACTCAACAGAAAAAAATCTTCCTGGAGTTTTTAATATTATTCAAAATATTAACAAATGAAGATATTCACATAATCAAAATATATGCTTTATTATATATATTTCTAAGGTACTATGTTGTTTTTTCAGTACGTCCTCGTCAGATAAAATATATGATTTGATATATGACATACCTCTACGGTCTTGATATTTCAATTCCAGTATTGGCAGTGATTTATTTCATCAAATCTCAACATTTATATAACACAAGTAATAATATGATAAATATAAAGAAGAAAAGGACGTGGAGCACATTAGAGATATGAGAGGGTGTAAACAGGAGGAAGGCAATAAAAAAGAAAGAAAGAAAGAAAGAAAAAAAGAAAAAATAAGAAAAAGTAAATAAATACATACATAAATATTTAAATGAATAAAAATAAATAAAAGAATGGATGAATAGAGGAAGAAGAAAGGATAAATAACGACAAAAGGGAGGGAACATAGAATATATGTTGGGATATATAGAAAAAAACCGTTGTTTTCAATATTACGTCAATTGAGGCAACCAATCAATTACCATAAACCATTGAATATCTGTTGTATTTGATTATGGTTAAGCTAATTATACTTATATATTATATCAAAATTAGTCAATATACATTACTTTTTATAGCCGTCACATAATTGGTTTAATTAAAAATTTATATAATTTAATTTAACTCATTATAGATTATAATTTTAGTTTAAGTAATATATTCCTTAAGTATTTTGTTACAATTTTTTTTAAAAATTTATCTTTAAAACAAATTTAAATAATTATTAAACATGCATTTAAAATATATATTAAAATACATGCATCACCATCAATATATATAATATATTAAGATCATTTTTAGCCGAATAATTTTATTTAAATAGGATATTTACTTTATAAAATCATTTCTATTCTTTAATTATCATATAATTACAGGATTAAATTGCAGTTATATTTACTCTCAAAAGTTTATTCTGTTAATTTATATTTACTTCTGTAATTACATATTATTATAGTTTCCTTTTAAAGATATTCTTATATCATTCAGGGGGTTGGCAGTATCGGTAGAGGGTCGGACGCCATGCTTTGACGCATAGAGTTACGGCCCTTGCCATTCTGAGTTCAAATCCCGCCAAGGTTAACTTTGCCTTTCATCCTTACGGGGTCGATAAAATAAAGTACCAGTAATACACTGGGTATTGCTGGCCTTGTGCCAAAAGTAGAAACAATTATTAAACTACATAATTCATGTCAAATATAATTTAGTAAGCTATTCAAACAGAATAAAAATATTTACGAAGAATGTAACTCATTCACCATATGTGAACATTTAACTTCTCTGAAATCTAGTGATAATCCAAAACCATAAATCAACAATTGTCAAGTTAAATATTGAACTGTCCTAAACAAAACATAGGATACAGAGACTCTTAATGAAATTATTCTAATAGATAAAACATCAATAAATTATTACGCAAGTAAGGTAAAAAATTAAATATATATTTTTTTTAATTATTATTAATTGTCAATATTTTTTCGAAACTTGTACAATGCCTGGAATGTTTTACCGAATTTATGTTGGCAGCTGCTAAATAATTCATTTTTCTTGTTAATTAAATTGTCATAATTTGTAATTATCAATAGAGTCTACAGATTGCAAAGATTGCAATTTAGCGAAATGGAAACATTCCGATAGGAATTGGCATTTTTTAACCGAGTCCAAGAGATGGAGTATTTAGTATTCTTGTCCTTCAAAGACCATATTAATTGTGAGAGTGAGGTTGAAAATTTTTTATCTGGATTGGAAAAAGAATTTTTATGACTGTACCAACGAACCTTAAATTTAGATGAAGTGGCACCAATGTAGTTGTATATATTATTATTTGTCTTAATGGTACATTTATATACTAGATTCTTGTCAAGGTAGTTATTTTGTAAGGGACATTCTGACTTCTTTCTACAGTTACATTTCTTCTCGATATTATTTCTATACCCTAAACTATTCGTATTATTATTATTTTTTAAAGGTGTTCTACTATTATTCATATTTAAACTATTATT
Organism: Eledone cirrhosa; assembly: GCA_964016885.1. NCBI lineage: Eukaryota > Metazoa > Mollusca > Cephalopoda > Octopoda > Eledonidae > Eledone > Eledone cirrhosa. Next base: position 337,198,156 of record OZ024740.1, on the reverse strand, counting down.
ATTGTTATTCCCATAAACTAGTGTATTATTATTATTATTGTTATTATCGCTATTTATATGCAGGTTCAAATTAAGATTTTTACTATTTATTTTTGCTATATTTTGAGCAATATTCATAGTTGTTGAATAAGAGAGTTTAACTGTCTCCAGGTCCTTTTCTTCTTTATGTTTATCATATTATTATTTGTGGTATATAAATGTTGAGATTTGATTAAATAAATCACTGCCAATACTGGAATTGAAATATCAAGACCGTAGAGGTATGTTATATATCAAATCATATATTTTATCTGACTAGGACATACTGAAAAACAACACATCTATCTATCTAAGGCGGGTAAAATTCCCGAGATCCATGGACGAGTTCTCTCCAGCGGTCTCTGTCCCTCATTATCGCTGCCATATCCTGCATCTCCAACAGACCAGTGTCTGTCCTTAGGGCATCAACATATGTTAACCTTGGTCTTCCTCTTCCAGTGTGTCCATGTAGGGGCTCCCAAAGACTTGGACACTGACCAGGAAACTCACTCAGATGGTGGATGGGTGCTACACGAGAATGCTGAGGATGGCTCTGAACATTAATCAGTATACACTGAGGATGAAAAACTCAGAACTGTATGGGAGCATCCCAAAAGTCAGCTCAAAAGTGACACAGAGGAGACTGAGGTTGGCTGGACATGCTCACCGACATCCAGAGTTGACAAACAACACATTACCTTCGAAATATATATAATGAAGCATATATTTTGATTATGTAAATATCTTCATTTAATATTTTGAATAATATATATATATATATTTAGAGAGAGAGAGAGAGAGAGAGAGAGAGAGAGAGAGAGAGAGAGAGAGAGAGAGAGAGAGAGAGAGAGAGAGTGTGTGAGAGAGGGGGGAGAGAGAGAGATAGAGAGAGAGAGAGAGAGAGAGAGAGAGAGATTCTTTTATTATTATTATTATGACAGTCTGAATGAGTTGGTGTAAACAACCTGACAAAACTTATGTACCTCACTGTTGTAACTAATCATATATATATATATATATATATATATATATATATATATATATATATATATATGTAAATATCTTTAAGTCGTTTGGAAGCCTCGACAATGCAAATGGGTAAATCTCCGGAAAAAAACCCCAGTTGATGGGTGTGAATCCGAAATATATAGGGACTATTAAATCTCTCCCAAAGTAACTCTCTCTTGTGTAGTTATTTTTATTTTATCCTTTATACTCTTCCCTTCATTCTTCTACACATCTTACACATCTTATACACACCACGCATCTCAACGTACACCCACTTACATCTCTCTCTCCACCACCGGATCTTGTTACCCGGAGATTTACCCATTTGCATTGTCGAGGCTTCCAAACGACTTAAAGATATTTACTTATTATTCCACAATGCTTCAAGCAAACTTCAATACTCTATATATATATATATATATTAGAAAGTGAGGTTTTTTTACAAAATGAAAAATAACCGAGGTGTCCTACACGAGTGAAAGTATAAAGAAAAAAAATGAAATCGAAAATGCAACTGGAGTCTTATTTTTAAAAATATATATATATTTATTTGGTTCCTTTACCGGTTTCACAGTTCTTCTGCTTTTCAAAAGTAGAGTTGAGATGGACGGTCTGTGGTTTTTCTCACATCTGAGAAAAACCAGACCCTCCATCTCAACTCTACTTTTGAAAAGCAGAGGAACTGCGAAACCGGTAAAGGAACCAAATAAATATATATATATTTTTTTTTTTTAAATAAGACTCTAGTTGCATTTTCGATTTCATCTTTATATATATATATATATATATATATATATGGAGAATAGATGATGATGATGATAATGATGATAATGATGATGATGATGATGATGATGATGATGATGGTGACCAAGAAAAATCAATCTGTAAACACTGAAATAAATATTTCAAAAAAGTTACGACCACATATTGCCTTTAGAAAACAAAAAAACATAACAGTAGTGTGTGAGGACGTTCTCGTGAGATGAGCAAAATGTATGCAAGGAGAATTACGTCATTATGTGGAGTGAGAACAATTTCTTTCTATGAAAGAATCAGGAGACTAATATTATTTTTAGAATAGCCGAATAATTTCCAGCTACCATATATGGAAAATTATATTAATAGTGGTAAAAAGATTAAACATAAAAATACTGAAGGTATTAATAATACCAAAAGTAATAATAATAATGAGAACATCAATAGCAAGGTTTTCAGATTTAGATTCATACATAACTATGCGCTGACCGATGTGGATGCATGCATAAACAAAGATACAGTGTATGAAAATTATATACACATGTATACATATATACACATATACATATGTGCATGTACACATGCACATGCACATGAATTTTCATGGGTGTGCACAAATGTATACATATACATACTAGCAAAATTAGATTAATGATGTCATGTCTGAAAATATCAGAATCATGCGCCATACCATTTGTGGAATAAGCTCAAAGATTCCAAGTAATAAATCCAAGCATAAACTAGTTCATAAACTACCAAACCGATCTTAATGAAATTTGACACGTATGTGGGGGCTCATGCCCATTTGATTTCTTATGTATATTTCATTTTAATCAAAGGGCTCCCCGGAGGCTCAAACCCCCGCTGAAAACCCCCGTTTAATTTTTTCCCTTCGATTTATATGAAATTTAAACCATAGGTAAATGACAAGATACGATGCCTATTCACAAAATTTCAGCAAATTTCAATAATATTAAGACACCCTAATGGGGTTAAAGCCCCTATAAGGAAAATGTTGGCCAATAAATAGAACAAGATTTCACAAACTCCTCCTATGGTTTTGGAGATAGACCCCCCCCCCCCCATAACCATATATATTCTGAAACTACATTGCCCAGGGTACTTGGATATGTATATTTCATGTTAATCAAAGGGTTCCTCGGGGGGCACAAAACCCCCGCTGAAACTTTTTTCCCTTTGATTTATATGAAATTTAAACCATAGGTAAATGACAAGATATGGTGCCTATTCACAAAATTTCAATAATATTAAGACACCCTAATGGGGGTTCTATTTTTTTCCTTATAGCAATACTGAAGTTCTCTGACAAACATATTTTTGCCTGACCAATGCAATCAACAATATTTGTTTGTATTATTGTTTCATAAATGAATTTGTCTTCGCTTTTGATTATCTGTCCTATATTTTGATTTCATTTTTGTTCTGAGAGGCATTGGGCATTTTAATGGGAACTGGGAATACCCCCCCGCTCCCGGGTATTACTGGGTACCTCAGCTAGTATATATATATATATATACATATATATATATATATATAAACATGAAGTACAAGTCAACAGGTTATAATTCACTTCATTTATTTATAATCGCTGTTATATATGACCTCATCAGACAGCTAGAAGTTGAACATATATCATCATCATCACCATTTTAGACCATTCTTCCATGCTAGTATGGGTTAGAAGAGTTGTCCTGTTGTGGGCAATGCCAGGGCAGGTGACCATGTCTTGCTCATACATATCTAAGTTTGTCTTGATTTCTACAGCCCTTCCTAACATCAACTTCATTTACAGTGAGTACTGGATGCTTTTTATTGTGGTGCCTACACGACCACTTTACAGTGTGGGCTGGGTGCTTTTTGTCATGACACCTACATGACCGCTTTACAGTGTGGGCTGGGTGCTTTTTGTCATGACACCTACACAACCACTTTATAGTGGGAGGGGGTGGGGGCATACTGTCTATATGTTTCAGCTTGTACCTGTGGGAACTCAGGTCTTCTGTATTACTGCATAATGCCAGAGATCTCGGTCCTGTGTCATTGCTTTTGAGAGGAGAAATTGGGCAAGATCAGCTTTTATCATCTCATCCCAGGTTTTCATATATATATATAAAATGTGTGTGTCTGTGTCCACATCTATGTCTGTGTTTATGTTTACCAGTGTATAACTGGTGAGTTATTCTAAGGCCTAATTTAGCAATTCAATAAATATTGATTGATAATATGGATGAATAAAAGAAGTACTGAGATTAATATGCTCAACTAAAACCTTTGAAGGTGATGTCCAGTTAGGCCCCAGTACGGCCACACTATGTAAAATATATATATATAAGAATAACATTAAGAAAAATGCTGATGTTACATAAATCGTTTATTCATAATACTTATTTCAACAGTTCCCTTATGCAATCCATGATGTAATTTATGCATTCGTTGTTGTTATCATCATCATTTCATTTTACGTCCGCTTTTTCTCTGCTTGCAAGGGTGGGACGGGAACTGATTTTGGCTTGATTTCTACAGCTGGATGCCCTTCCTAACACCAACCTCATTTACAATGAGTGCTGGGTGCTTTTTTGCTGTGGTACCTCCACGACCACTTTGCAGTGGAATGATATGGACCTCAGTCCCTATCATCTCATTTCTACAGCTGAGTAAACTGGAGCAATGTAAAATAAAGTGTCTTGCTCAAGGAAACAACACATCACCCGGTCTGAGAATTGAACTCACCTTTCGATTGCAAGACCAATGCTCTAACCACTAAGCCATGTGCCTCCATATATATATATATATATATATATATATATATATATATATATATATATATATATATATATATATATATATATATATATATATATATATATATATATATATATATATATATATATATATATATATATATATATATATATATATATATATATATATATGTATTTTTTTTTTTATTTATTTAAAAGAATAGAGGTGTAACACACAAGTTATGATATATTGGTAAATGGAAAAGGAAATGCTGACAAATTGTTCACAGTGAAAAATAGTTTAATTAGGAATAAGTGAGAATTAGTAATAGTATGGGTTAGTATTCAGTTTTGGTTTTAAGTTTTACCGGTTGCGCATTTCTAATGCATTTCAAAAATAATTTTGAGATAGAGCGTCCGTGATGTTTGCTCTGATCTGATTAGTTTTGGGAATTCTACCTGTTTTTATGTTAAAAAAGTGGCTCCAGCGGTATTAAAATAAGTTTTGCGCCAATTTGTGTTGCAAAAATTCTTGTGGTCAAAACAATTTTGATTGGTCGGTAGAGGTCATGTGAATGTTAAAAATTGATTTTGCGCCAAATGTAGGTTTGTGTCGGCTGATTGAGAAGTCACTGAGAAATAAGTCTTTCAAAACAAATATGTGTGTGTGTGTAGTAGTAGTAGTAAAGAGGCTCGTTGTTGTGATAATGGTCAGCAGGGATGTGTGTGCGAACCGCAGCCTGTTGACAGTTCAAATGCCTATTAAGACAAGTGTGTGTGTGTGTGTGTGTGTGTGTGTGTGTGTGTGTGTGTGTGTGTGTGTGTGTGTGTGTGTGTGTGTGTGTGTGTGTGTGTAGCAGAGTAATTCGTGGTAGAGGCATGGTCAGTAGCAATGTCTGTAAGTGTGTGGGGGATATTTTAACATGTTAAAAGATATTTTTCAGCTCTTGTCTTATACGGAGAAGTGTGTGTGTGTGTGTATGTGTGTGTTAATGTACGCGTGTGTGTGTATATATATGTGTGTGTGTGTGTGTGAGAGAGAGAATGTGTGTGTGTGTGGGTGGACCAGTATTTATTTCTGGTAAAATGGTGTACATTATTCGATATTTTCAGTAAAATCGATTCTCTCAATAGAACATCAAAAACCTTAATAATAAAAGGTGTGAAATGATATATAGTATTGGCATAATACCAAGGTGTGTGTGAGTGTGTCCAGATTGTACGTACTGCAAGGGGAATCCATTAGGCCTTGCCGTATTGGAATACCTGTGCACAAATATGTATCTGGAGGGTGTCCAGAAATTGTATACCTGTGCACAAATATGTATCTGGAGTGTGTCCAGATTGTACGTACTGCAAGGGGAAGTCATTAGGCCTTGCCGTATTGGAATACTTGTGTACAAATATGTATGTGCCCATCAGTGTGCAATGCATGTGTGCGTTTATGTATGTGTGTGTGTCGGCACGTTTATATCTATAGACATCAAAAGGAATGCAAATTTGTGTATATTTGTGTTGCACCATAGAACATGTGTGTTTACGTATGTCATTGTGTTTATATGTGGGTAGAGATGTATGCTGATGTAGGTATGTATGTTGACGTGTGTATGTTGTGAGTTCGTCTTAGGGAGAAGTGTTTAGACGGGGTCCGTATTTGTTAATAAAGTAAGATTCCTTGCTGATGCGCTGGGTGTGGGTGGCATTATCTTTAAATTTGTAGAGGGGAAAGATTCTGAAGTTGGGATGATTTTGGGCGGCACAGGTATCAATGTGTTCACTCGGTGGTATTTTCCTGTATTCCCGTATTTTAATTTGGGATCTATGGACAGTCAGCGTTGGCGGAGGATGTTTTTGGTCTGGCCTATGTATTGTTCTCGACAACCTGAGCAAGTTAATACATATATTAGATTTTCTGATGCGCATGTGAAATTGTGTTTTACTATAAAACGTTGTCCTTCTTTGAAATAGAATTCCGAACCCTCTATTAGGTTGATGCAAATGCCACAGTTGGGTCTATCGCATTTTTTTACTGTGGGTTTCGTTGTTGTGGTTGGCAGTACTTTGGCATGTGTTAGGATGTTTTTCATTGACTTAGATTGTCTTTTGCTCTTTATGATATCGTGTGTTCGTAGGATTTTGTTCATTCTATGGTCCTTTTTCAACACAGGGATGTTCTGGAGGATGGTGTCAAAGGCCTCATTGTTGAGGGGGTTGTGTGTGGAGATGTATGGAAGAGCTTTTAGTTTCGGTTGATTTACTTTAGGGTGTCTAAGGTCCTG
>OZ024740.1:337146333-337176333 GCA_964016885.1 Eledone cirrhosa | reverse complement strand
AGGCTGTTCAGTTTGTTTACAAACGAACAAAGCGACGTTAGCGCCGCTAAACTGATACGTGCATATATGTATGTGTACCTGTATGCATATGTATATATATGTGTATATATATATATATATATATATATATATATATATATGTGCATGCTACTGTACGTCTGTATACATATATGTATGTACGTATACATGCATACTTACATTTAAGTAAGTGCCATACTAAGAGTGAGAAATGAAATTTCGTTTTCATTTTGTTTCAATTTATCGTTTTCGGTATGCCTAACCGATTTAACTCACTCAATATGCAAATTAGGCTGCTCAGCCGTTAATTTTCATAAGGAAAGTATATACTTTCGAACGTTCAACTATCTGGCAGATGGGTAAACGGTGCTGATGATAGCTAACAAGCTTGAAACTAGTACATCGTTCCTGTGTCAGTGTTGAACAAAAAGGTGACGTGGTTGCCTTAACACCGTATGGCATAAATTCAGGCTGTTCAGTTTGTTTACAAACGAACAAAGCGACGTTAGCGCCGCTAAACTGATACGTGCATATATGTATGTGTACCTGTATGCATATGTATATATATGTGTATATATATATATATATATATATATATATGTGCATGCTACTGTACGTCTGTATACATATATGTATGTACGTATACATGCATACTTACATTTAAGTAAGTGCCATACTAAGAGTGAGAAATGAAATTTCGTTTTCATTTTGTTTCAATTTATCGTTTTCGGTATGCCTAACCGATTTAACTCACTCAATATGCAAATTAGGCTGCTCAGCCGTTAATTTTCATAAGGAAAGTATATACTTTCGAACGTTCAACTATCTGGCAGATGGGTAAACGGTGCTGATGATAGCTAACAAGCTTGAAACTAGTACATCGTTCCTGTGTCAGTGTTGAACAAAAAGGTGACGTGGTTGCCTTAACACTGTATGGCATAAATTCAGGCTGTTCAGTTTGTTTACAAACGAACAAAGCGACGTTAGCGCCGCTAAACTGATACGTGCATATATGTATGTGTACCTGTATGCATATGTATATATATGTGTATATATATATATATATATATATATATATGTGCATGCTACTGTACGTCTGTATACATATATGTATGTACGTATACATGCATACTTACATTTAAGTAAGTGCCATACTAAGAGTGAGAAATGAAATTTCGTTTTCATTTTGTTTCAATTTATCGTTTTCGGTATGCCTAACCGATTTAACTCACTCAATATGCAAATTAGGCTGCTCAGCCGTTAATTTTCATAAGGAAAGTATATACTTTCGAACGTTCAACTATCTGGCAGATGGGTAAACGGTGCTGATGATAGCTAACAAGCTTGAAACTAGTACATCGTTCCTGTGTCAGTGTTGAACAAAAAGGTGACGTGGTTGCCTTAACACCGTATGGCATAAATTCAGGCTGTTCAGTTTGTTTACAAACGAACAAAGCGACGTTAGCGCCGCTAAACTGATACGTGCATATATGTATGTGTACCTGTATGCATATGTATATATATGTGTATATATATATATATATATATATATATATGTGCATGCTACTGTACGTCTGTATACATATATGTATGTACGTATACATGCATACTTACATTTAAGTAAGTGCCATACTAAGAGTGAGAAATGAAATTTCGTTTTCATTTTGTTTCAATTTATCGTTTTCGGTATGCCTAACCGATTTAACTCACTCAATATGCAAATTAGGCTGCTCAGCCGTTAATTTTCATAAGGAAAGTATATACTTTCGAACGTTCAACTATCTGGCAGATGGGTAAACGGTGCTGATGATAGCTAACAAGCTTGAAACTAGTACATCGTTCCTGTGTCAGTGTTGAACAAAAAGGTGACGTGGTTGCCTTAACACCGTATGGCATAAATTCAGGCTGTTCAGTTTGTTTACAAACGAACAAAGCGACGTTAGCGCCGCTAAACTGATACGTGCATATATGTATGTGTACCTGTATGCATATGTATATATATGTGTATATATATATATATATATATATATATATATGTGCATGCTACTGTACGTCTGTATACATATATGTATGTACGTATACATGCATACTTACATTTAAGTAAGTGCCATACTAAGAGTGAGAAATGAAATTTCGTTTTCATTTTGTTTCAATTTATATATATATATATATATATATATATATATATATATATATATATATATATATATATATATATATATATATATATATATATATATAGTATTAAGGATACTATTTATGGTTATGTATATAATAAAACCTTTTATAGTTGCCAATAAGAAGGTAGCTTGGAAGTGTCACTATGAAAGGCTACTAAATGAGGAGAATAAATGGGAGAAAGACAGTCTCCCCCACATCGACCCAATAGAGGGACCAGCAGTGTTAGTCGAGGGTAGTATAATAAGTAAGGCAATCAAAGACATGAAGACGGGCAAGGCGGCCGGGCCTTCGGAAATAGTTGCCGAAATGCTGAAAGCATCTGGAACGGTGGGACACACTATGGTCACCCGGATAGTAAACCAAGTCATACAGAATGGGGTCGTTCCGAAGGACTGGCGCAGCAGAATCATCATTAACTGCTACAAGGGTAAAGGTGATGCCCTAGATAGGGGAAACTATAGAAGCATTAAATTAATTGACCAGGTCATGAAGGTCACAGAAAAAGTAATAGCGCAACTAATCAGAGAGCGAATTGATCTAGACGAAATGCAGTTTGGCTTTGTGTCAGGAAAAAGTACAACAGATACTCTTTACATTGTACGACAACTACAGGAGAAGTACCTAGCTAAAAGTAAACCCCTATACTTAACTTTTGTTGACTTGGAGAAAGCTTTTGACAGAGTACCGCGCTCGATTATCTGGTGGGCCCTTAGAAAACTAGGTGTTGATGAATGGCTTGTGAGAGCTATACAATCCATGTATAAAGAAACAGTCAGCAAGGTTAGAATTAACAACGAATATAGTGAAGAGTTTAGCGTAAAAGTTGGTGTTCATCAGGGCTCCATCCTTAGCCCCCTACTATTTATTATTGCCCTTCAGGCTATAACAGAGGAGTTCAAGACCGGCTGCCCATGGGAACTCCTATATGCAGATGATCTAACGCTCATAGCTGAATCAATGGCTGAACTAGAGAAGAAATTCCAAACATGGAAGCATGGCCTAGAATCAAAAGGCCTTAAAGTTAACTTGTCTAAGACTAAAGTTCTAGTTTGTAGGAAGGAAAATAGGGCACCGGTCCCATCTGGGAAATGGCCATGCTCAGTGTGTAGGAAAGGAGTAGGTAGAAACTCCATTTTATGTCCCAAATGCAAAGTATGGGTACATAAAAGATGTAGTGGGATCACAGGTAAGCTAACTAAGAACATAGATTTTATATGTGGCCGGTGCTCTGGTGCAATAAGTAGCAGCAAGTGCCCACTGAATACTAACTCATTTTATTGCACAGATGGTTCTATAGAAATAGTTGACAGCTTCCGTTACCTGAGTGATAAAATCAGCAGTGGGGGAGGGTGCTCCGAAAGTACAGTAGCTAGAGTCAGAACTGGGTGGAAAAAGTTCAGAGAGCTTATACCACTATTGGCCGCTAAAGGGTTCTCTCTAAAAATGAAAGGCAGGCTGTATGATTCCTGCATACGAACAGCAATGTTACATGGCAGTGAGACCTGGGCATTGTGTGCAGAGGATATACGCAGACTGGAGAGAAACGAAGCTTGCATGCTCCGCTGGATGTGTAATAGTAATATACGTGAACGGCAAAGCATAAACGAACTAAGGGAGAAATTAGAAATAAGAGGGATCAGATGTTGTTTACTCGAGAGAAGACTACGTTGGTATGGTCACGTGATGCGCATGAAAGACGACAGCTGTATAAAAAAGTGCAGGGCAATAAAAATAGACGGTAGCCACGAAGTAGGTAGACCCAGAAAAACCTGGGACGACTTGATAAATTCCGACCTAACACACTTACACCTCTCCAAGACAATGTCACTGGACCGAGAGCTTTGGCGCTACACAGTAATAGAGAAGACCCGCCTTACCTAAGTACAAAGTGAAACCTACTACAGTCAGTAGGCACCTCTAACAAAATACACCCCGTCCCACTACCCACACCCCATCCACACCACCCCTTTCAATGTAAAGTTATGTTGGTGTCACAACATCCAGCCCGAAACAAATGAGGTCGTGTAGGTGTCACGACAAAAAAACACACAGTCCACGCTGTAATGTGGCCGTGTAGGTAACACGGTAAAAACCTCCCAGTTCCACACTGTAAATGTGGTTGGTGTTAGGAAGGGCATCCAGCCGTAGAAAACCAGCCAGACAGTCCTATGCGAGCAAGACAACCACTCTTGCCTCAAGTGGGAAAACTCCCGTCCAAACCCATGCAAGCGTGGAATATGGACGTTAAACGATGATGATGATGATGATGATGATGATGATGATGATATATTAATAATACATATTTAAGATTTAGTCAGTAATATACATAACATTGCAATGAATAATATTGTTTAGAATATAAGTCAGAGAAGCTTATAAATACAAATATAGAACCATCTCAAATATGGCTCAGAATTAACTAAAAGGAAGATTGCAGTAAAGCACGCTAAAATAAAGAACCTCACTGGTGTGTCCCTAGAAGCAAACAATTCTTGTCAAGCAATCTAAATCGTTAGCGCTTAATGAAATTTGTTATCCCCTAACTGCAGTTTCACAAGTTAAAATAACAGAATCATCCACCTCGCTAATTACTGCTAGAAATTACTTGATCGTCAGAGTGGAAATTTCTGTTCCTAAAATTAACAGAGATAAGATATATTCCCTGTTGCCGGTCATGTATGCTCAAAATAATCAAACATGGTGCACAAGTAACACATAGATGTGTAGAATTAATAACAAGACAAACTTTGTCCAGAACAGACAAGGTGACGAGTTTAAATTTTTACTAGAAATAGCAGTCAATTTAAAAACGTCTATCAACACAACATTTAACCTTTTAGCATTTACATTACTCAATATTTACTATTATATTTTCATGGTAAAGGTTTTATCTTACATAAGTATCTCATATAATATGGAATCTATGAGATTTTGATATTATTTATTTTGATAACAATACCTTAACATCAGTATGAGCAGCCAGTTATGACCGGTTTGAACAGAAAGAGGTGAGAGAATTCTAGCTGGATGTAGCCGGTTTAAATGCTAAACAGTTAAGGAATAGTAATTTATAATATACATTACATCTCAATAAATAATATCACTTGAGATGGTTCTATATTTATATATATATATATATATATTTATACAGGGTGTCCTAAAAATATGTATACACATATTTATTAGAATGCTATTGAAGTGTGTATACATTTTTGGGGGACACCCTATATATATCCTCACAAGGTGAACATTAGTGGTGATGATGACGAATAACACTGCCACCCTTGCTACCAGTTGTGCCGCATGAAAGGGGCCATCTGGCCTGTACCTCTTTATAATGGTGCCATCTAGTTCCACACTGTAAATGTGGTTGGGCATCTAACTGTAAAAATCCCGGCTAAATTTCACAGTTCCGTCTAAGCAAGGTGAGGCATGGCCAGATTTGTTTCATGTTGTGGACGACCCCTCTAACCTATGCAAGCATGGAAAATGGACATTAAATGGTGATAAAGATGATGATGATGATGATATATATATATATTATCATTATGATAATTTTATACCTGCTTTCCAAACTGGTGTGGTTTAGAAGGGTTGTAATGGTCAAGATCAGCCAGGTCAAAGTGACCTCATTTTACTCATATATTCCCATACTTGGCCCAGCTTTTATAGCTGGATGTTCTTCTTAATGTCAACCACCTTACAGAGAGTACTGGGTGCATTTTTTGTGATACCACTATTACTTGAGGTACACTCAAGTAGTTTTGATACTTTTTATTTTCAAGCATTTTGAATTGACCTTGGTAACTGTCACTCTAGTACATCCTTGATAATCATCATCATCATCTTCGTTTAACGTCCATCTTCCATGCTAGCATGGGTTAGATATTGTTATAATAAGCTAACATACCAAATCTTTTTGTTTTCCAAGTTGAAGTTTCAGACCACTGCAGCACTTTAAACATTATCCGTCATACACCTCTTGTCACAGCTGACTGGTTCCACAACGCAGTCGAGACATGACGACAACTTAGAGGCTTGATCTCCTTATAATATATAACCAGCAATTTCTCTGTCTGTCCGACAGTGGAAACACGTGCGCGCGTGCGAATGTTTTTTGCGCACGCGTAGAGAGAGAGTGAGAGTGAAAGAAAGAGACAGACTACGAGAGGGGGATAGCGGGAGGGAGAGAGGGAGAGAGAGAGTGAATAGACGCTAAAACATGTGCGCGCGTGCGAATGTTTTTTGCGCACGCGTAGAGAGAGAGTGAGAGTGAAAGAAAGAGACAGACTACAAGAGGGGGATAGCGGGAGGGAGAGAGGGGGGAATTGAGGAGTGCTACAGAAACATATATACATTTATGTGTGTGTGTAATATATATATATATACACACACAGAAATATATATACATTTCTGTGTGTGTAATATATATATATATACACACAGAAATATATATACATTTCTGTGTGTGTAATATATATATATATATATACACACACAGAAATATATATACATTTCTGTGTGTGTAATATATATATATATATATATACACACAGAAATATATATACATTTCTGTGTGTGTAATATATATATATACTAGCAGAAAACCACTCGTTGGGCGGTTTTCTGCTAGTCTATATATATAAAACTGAGGTTGTCTGTCTGTCTGTCTACTAAAACGGTCGGCACACATCTCCTCCTAAACCGTACGTTCAAATTTCGGTGAAATTGCTACACTTATAGATGAAGGTCCGGCAGAAACATCGGTCAAAAAAATTTTCAAATAGACCCACGCCAAGTGCAAAAATCGAATTTGTAATGTATTGATTTTTCAGTTCAAATGTATAAATAGAGATGAGAGACGAGTTATTTCCCTTTTATGGCATCATTTGTTTATCTATTTACGTTACGAACAAACTACGCGTGCAAAAGTACAAAAATACGCGAACAGTTTTCGGGCCAGCAAAATGTTAACCTGCAAAATTCATGAGTTCGAAGTTTCAACTTTAAGCTTCCATTTTGCTTCATTTCCATTAAAAAGTATTTTAAAACAATATTTCAGCGCATCAGCCTTGCCATCACCCGAAGCAACGCTGCGAGTGTGCTGGCTTGCCTCAAAAATCATTAGAGAGGTTACCCAGTACTCGCGACGTTGCTGTCTTTTGCTCTGGTATTGGCTCCGTTGTTCACCCCTTCCTTTACATTTTCTTTAATATTGTAGCATTGAAGGAATATATATTTCATTGTATCATTCTTTGTAGTGTTACCGAGGCATTTGTAATGTTATTTATGTATATATTTAAAACATATTTGTTATGTTATTCTACTGTAAATTTATTTATATGCTCTCTTTATATTTTCATTCTGAAGGAATTGCAAACGATTTGTAATGTTGTTTGTGCAACTATGAATAAAATATTTTTACTTGAAAACAAGCCTATTTGAATACACTACTACCCTCAAAAATCTATGAAACTACATACATGTTGCAACTCTCTCTATATATATATATCACACACACATATACATATACATCTAAAGAGAGAAAGGGAGATGTAGAGAGAGAGAGAGTGGGATAGGTCGTTATACAGAGAGAGGTACAAGATAATCAGATAGAGAGACAGAGAGAGAGAGGGGGTCTGAGTGAGAGAGAGAGATGGGGTATGATAAAAAAGGAGAGGGGTTGAGAAAGAAAGAAAGTTTAAGCAAAGAATTGCTGCTTTCAACATTAACGGGATCTTCTGAAACTAAAAAATTCAATCTGTGAACGCAGAATTAAATATTTAGAGAAACATTGCAACCGAACGTAAACAGGAAGACGATATTTTGGTTCGTGAAGACGTTCCCTTGTAATGAACGGGAAAAAGCGAGGATAATACGTCGTTATGGGGACCGAAAAGAACAATTTCATGCAAAGACAAGACCAAGTTTATGGTGTAAATGGAGTCGTTAGACTAATATTCTATTTAAAATAACCGAATGATTTCCAGCCCCGGAGTTTAAGAATGATGTAAATAAAATTGTAAACGAAAATGACAGAGGTTATTAAAATAGTTGTTTCTACTTTTGGCACAAGGCCTGCAAATTACCCAGTACATTACTGGTACTTTATTTTATCGACCCCGTAAGGATGAAAGGCAAAGTTAACCTTGACGGGATTTTAACTTTGCCTTAAAATAGTAAAAGTAAATAGTGAAGATTTAGGCCTGTACATACGTATGCGCCGACGGACATACACATACATATACATATGCACACACACACACACACACACACACACACACACACACACACACACACACACACACACACACACACACACACACACATGCGTGTGTGTGTGTGTAAACCTTATGCATTTCTACAGTATTTTCGCCAAACTTAAGACATAGGTTACTTATGTACTCCGGATGGTCATGGGCACTGTCATTTTTCCAGATATTGATTATAGGGCCCCCCGGCAGATAACCCCTTTAACCACTTTAACCACTTCCTTGGAGTCGACTGAAGCACTGCAGTGCAATGCAACAAAACGTCATAACTTCTGGAGTTCGCAACCGATTTTCACAAAACTTGACACATGGGCTACGTTTGTCCTACAGATATATGTTAACTCTCAGAATTGGCACATATTGGGTAGGGGACCCCTGGGGGCAGCAACCCCCTTTTGGAAAAAGCCAATGATTTTGTAAAAGTATAGTTTTCGAAGCAGCACTGAAGTATTGACATAAATGGTATACATAACTGGTATTTAATACCCGAGCAACGCCAGGTACCTCTGCTAGTATATAATATAGAAAGGCTTCTACAGGACTAGAACTGTTTCATTAAATATTTATACTCTGCTTTGTATTGAGTACCTTACCTACTGTGTTTACTCCCGATTGAACCGGGGATAAACTTATATATATATATATATATATATATATATATATATATATATATATACGATAAATTAACGGAGGCATAGGCCCTCGCTATTCCCTGTAAATAATGTGCACACGCTGATGAACCGAGACTAGACCATTTCTTTCAACAAATTTTTGGTGAAACATATCTTTGAATTTGTACTTGTGTTATATAGTTATAGAGGTATTTATTTACGCTTTAATTTATATTTTTAATTATCGTGTCTATAGTCTGCCTTTCATAGGGTATAGATTCCATACACTGGTGGTTTTTCCCTGTATTATTGATAATGCACTATATATCTTTAGCAGCATAGTATATAAATGTTATTGAGACACGAGTAACATAATAATGATGTCAACAGCAGAAATTAGAGATGAAATCTGGGAGCAGGTGAGGGATAATGAGAAGTGTGGCAGGGAGAAGGACATCAGAATGCCAAAGCTGGTCGACAAAATTCGCAAATTTCTGGACAAGGATTAACATGCATTTCTTCCAACGATTGCTAAACAATTTGACGTAATATCAAATTCTCGTAGATTCAATATTATGTAAGATAAAGTGTTTACATGGCTTAGTGGTTAGAGCATTGGGCTTGCAATCGAAAGGTTGTGAGTTCAATTCTCCGACCGGGTGATGTGTTGTTTCCTTGAGGAAGACACTTTATTTCACATTGCTCCAGTTTACTCAGCTGTAGAAATGAGGTGAATGGGACTGGGGTCCATATCATTCCACTGTAAAGTGATCGTGGAGGTGCCACAGCAAAAAAGCACCCAACACTCACTGTAAATGAGGTTGGTGTTAGGAAGGGCATCCAGCTGTAGAAATCAAGCCAGAATCAGTTCCCGTCCCACCCTTGCAAGCAGGGAAAAGCGGACGTAAAATGATGATGATGATGATGATGATGATGATGATGATAGAGTAATGTAAATGCTAAAGGGTTAAACTGCTTTTCATCCTTCCTGAGTTGATAAAATAAAGTAGCCATCAAGTACTGGCGTCAATTTAATCAACTTCGTCTTCCCCTCAAATTGTTGACCTTATTGTTAAAATAAAAAACAATATAGCACAGGGTTGAGTTGCTGATTATTTAAGTAAATGATGACATGAGCCTGCTTGTTGATGAAGTAGATGTACTGGCTGATTAGTTTGGAAAATGATGATGTTGGCACATCTGTTGATACCAGTACATATGGGTGGATAACTGGGCTATTAGATCAGTTGATTGGAACAAAAGGTGATGACAGAGGTATTTCTTTTGATGAAATAGGTAAACTGCAGTGACTGATTAGTCTAAAAGGTGAATATATAGACATATTTGTTGATGCTAAGTGTATCTGACTGGATGAACATTTGTTATGGCAACTGATTTACCCTACAGGTGATGATGTAGGCATTTCTGTTGATGCCACCTGTTTGGTTTTAGATGTTTGTTGACAAGAGCAGACTGTAAATTTATGGATCTATGTGTGAGTCAATGAGATGCCATGAAATATTCATTAGTCTTCTACATTCACTGTCCAAATTTCAATGCCATGCACTATAATACGCCTTATAAAGCTATATGCAATCCTCTACATTCACTGTACATATTTCACTACTATACATTGCCACATATCTTCCACACATACCACATGTAATTCTCTACATTCACTGTACATATTTCACTACTATACATTGCCACACATCTTCTATACATTGCCACACATCTTCCACACATACCACATGTAATTCTCTACATTCACTGTACATATTTCACTACTATACATTGCCACACATCTTCTATACATTGCCACACATCTTCCACACATACCACATGTAATTCTCTACATTCACTGTACATATTTCACTACTATACATTGCCACACATCTTCCACACATACCACATGTAATTCTCTACATTCACTGTACATATTTCACTACTATACATTGCCACACATCTTCCACACATACCACATGCAATCCTCTACATTCACTGTACATATTTCACTACTATACATTGCCACACATCTTCCACACATACCACATGTAATTCTCTACATTCACTGTACATATTTCACTACTATACATTGCCACACATCTTCTATACATTGCCACACATCTTCCACACATACCACATGTAATTCTCTACATTCACTGTACATATTTCACTACTATACATTGCCACACATCTTCCACACATACCACATGCAATCCTCTACATTCACTGTACATATTTCACTACTATACATTGCCACACATCTTCCACACATACCACATGTAATTCTCTACATTCACTGTACATATTTCACTACTATACATTGCCACACATCTTCCACACATACCACATGTAATCCTCTACATTCACTGTACATATTTCACTACTATACATTGCCACACATCTTCCACACATACCACATGTAATTCTCTACATTCACTGTACATATTTCACTACTATACATTGCCACACATCTTCCACACATACCACATGCAATCCTCTACATTCACTGTACATATTTCACTACTATACATTGCCACACATCTTCCACACATACCACATGTAATCCTCTACATTCACTGTACATATTTCACTACTATACTCTGCCACACATCTTCCACACATACCACATGTAATCCTCTACATTCACTGTACATATTTCACTACTATACATTGCCACACATCTTCCACACATACCACATGTAATCCTCTACATTCACTGTACATATTTCACTACTATACATTGCCACACATCTTCCACACATACCACATGTAATCCTCTACATTCACTGTACATATTTCACTACTATACATTGCCACACATCTTCCACACATACCACATGTAATCCTCTACATTC
Source organism: Eledone cirrhosa (assembly GCA_964016885.1). Taxonomy (NCBI): domain Eukaryota; kingdom Metazoa; phylum Mollusca; class Cephalopoda; order Octopoda; family Eledonidae; genus Eledone; species Eledone cirrhosa. The sequence goes on along the minus strand of OZ024740.1, from coordinate 337,164,390 downwards.
ACTGTATATACCCTGCCACACATCTTCCACACATACCACATGTAATCCTCTACATTCACTGTACATATTTCACTACTATACCCTGCCACACATCTTCCACACATACCACATGCAATCCTCTACATTCACTGTACATATTTCACTACTATACCCTGCCACACATCTTCCACACATACCACATGTAATCCTCTACATTCACTGTACATATTTCACTACTATACATTGCCACACATCTTCCACACATACCACATGTAATCCTCTACATTCACTGTACATATTTCACTACTATACATTGCCACACATCTTCCACACATACCACATGTAATCCTCTACATTCACTGTATATACCCTGCCACACATCTTCCACACATACCACATGTAATCCTCTACATTCACTGTACATATTTCACTACTATACCCTGCCACACATCTTCCACACATACCACATGCAATCCTCTACATTCACTGTACATATTTCACTACTATACCCTGCCACACATCTTCCACACATACCACATGTAATCCTCTACATTTACTGTACATATTTCACTACTATACATTGCCACACATCTTCCACACATACCACATGTAATCCTCTACATTCACTGTACATATTTCACTCCTATACCCTGCCACACATCTTCCACACATACCACATGCAATCCTCTACATTCACTGTACATATTTCACTACTATACCCTGCCACACATCTTCCACACATACCACATGTAATCCTCTACATTCACTGTACATATTTCACTACTATACATTGCCACACATCTTCCACACATACCACATGTAATCCTCTACATTCACTGTACATATTTCACTACTATACCCTGCCACACATCTTCCACACATACCACATGCAATCCTCTACATTCACTGTACATATTTCACTCCTATACCCTGCCACACATCTTCCACACATACCACATGTAATCCTCTACATTCACTGTACATATTTCACTACTATACATTGCCACACATCTTCCACACATACCACATGTAATTCTCTACATTCACTGTACATATTTCACTACTATACATTGCCACATATCTTCCACACATACCACATGTAATCCTCTACATTCACTGTACATATTTCACTACTATACATTGCCACACATCTTCCACACATACCACATGTAATCCTCTACATTCACTGTACATATTTCACTACTATACATTGCCACACATTTTCCACACATATCACATGTAATCCTCTACATTCACTGTACATATTTCACTACTATACATTGCCACACATCTTCCACACATACCACATGTAATTCTCTACATTCACTGTACATATTTCACTACTATACATTGCCACACATCTTCCACACATACCACATGTAATTCTCTACATTCACTGTACATATTTCACTACTATACATTGCCACACATCTTCCACACATACCACATGTAATTCTCTACATTCACTGTACATATTTCACTACTATACATTGCCACACATCTTCCACACATACCACATGTAATCCTCTACATTCACTGTACATATTTCACTACTATACATTGCCACACATCTTCCACACATACCACATGTAATCCTCTACATTCACTGTACATATTTCACTACTATACATTGCCACACATTTTCCACACATACCACATGTAATCCTCTACATTCACTGTACATATTTCACTACTATACATTGCCACACATCTTCCACACATACCACATGTAATCCTCTACATTCACTGAACATATTTCACTACTATACATTGCCACACATCTTCCACACATACCACATGTAATCCTCTACATTCACTGTACATATTTCACTACTATACATTGCCACACATCTTCCACACATACCACATGTAATCCTCTACATTCACTGTACATATTTCACTACTATACATTGCCACACATTTTCCACACATACCACATGTAATCCTCTACATTCACTGTACATATTTCACTACTATACATTGCCACACATCTTCCACACATACCACATGTAATCCTCTACATTCACTGTACATATTTCACTACTATACATTGTCACACATCTTCCACACATACCACATGTAATCCTCTACATTCACTGTACATATTTCACTACTATACATTGCCACACATCTTCCACACATACCACATGTAATCCTCTACATTCACTGTACATATTTCACTACTATACACTGCCACACATCTTCCATACATACCACATGCAATCCTCTACATTCACTGTACATATTTCTCTACTATACATTGCCACACATCTTCCACACATACCACATGTAATCCTCTACATTCACTGTACATATTTCACTACTATACCCTGCCACAGATTTTCCACACATACCACATGTAATCCTCTACATTCACCATCCATGCTTCACTACCATACACCATCAAACATCTTAACCCTTTAGCATTTACATTACTCTATATTTACTATTATATTTTCACAGTAAAGGCTTTATCTCACAGAGTAAGACCCTCAAGTACTGTGATCTGTCGGCCAGCTAGATTTTTCAGCCTGTGGCTTTCGAGACGTTTGGGGAAGTCGGGCCACTGACTGTGAGGTTCCTCTCTTCACTGGCAGCTCGCCTAACAGAGGTAATTGGCGAATCTCGTGAGGGCGCTTGGTTGTTCCAGTGCATTAGCCTGGCCATCACACGAGGCAACGCTGCGAGTGTGCTGGCTTGCCTCAAAAATCATTAGAGTACTCGCAGTACTCCTCGCGGCGCTGTTGTCTTTTGCTCTGGTGTTGGCTCGGTTGTTCACCCCTTCCTTTACATTTTCTTTAATATTGTAACATTAAAAGAATATATCCTTCTAAAAGAATCGCGAGCAATTTATAATGTTATCTAAGCATTTGTAATGTTGTTTAAATATATATTTAAAACATGTTTGTTATGTTATTCTACTGTAAATTTATTTATATGCTTTGTTTATATCATATGTGTTTATATTTTCACTCCCATTTGTAACGCTATTTATCCCTTTAATGTTAAAACCGGCCAAAACCGGCCAGAATTCTTTACCTCTTTCTGTTGAAACTGGCTGTAACTGGTCACTCAAACTGATGTTAAGGTATTGTTCTCAAAATAAATACTTTCAAAATCTCATAGATTCGTTATTATGTGAGATAATTATGTGAGATAAAGTCTTTACCATGAAAATACAATAGTATGTATAGAGTAATGTGAACGCTAAAGGGTTAATAATGTCACATAATATCGAATCTATGAGATTTTGATATTATTTACTTTGAGAACAATACCTTAACATCGGTATGAGTGGCTGGTTATGGCCAGTTTGAACAGAAAGAGGTGAGAGAATTCTGGCCGGATACGGCTGGTTTAAATGCTAAAGGGTTAAACTCATACTACACAGAGTTCTCTACATTCACTGCCAATGTTTCACTACCATACACTATCAGACATCTTACACACATCTTACACACACACACCACATATAGCCTTCTACATGAATGACCCTTGTCTATACATACATACATGATGGCTTCCCCCTCGTTATCGAGTATGGCCATTGCACGATTTACCATTATTAATAATAATTAATTAATTCTATCGTGCAATGCCTGTGCGTGAAGATATTTTTTAAAGTGACGAAAGACTGTGCACTGAGCCAATCCCACTCTCTGAACGACAGTAGCTATAACCCTAAAAGAAGAAAAGATCAACATCATCGGGAACTACTGAGCCGCAGGTTTATATTGGAGTTATTCCAGTTTCCTGAGTTGCCTTCTCCTAGAAGAATGCCCTGAGCAAGGCTAGGGGTCCTTCACTCCCAATGGTTTCTTATGTATGTTACATACATACATACATTCATACATACATACGTACATACATACATACATACATACATACATACATACATACATACATACATACATACATACGTTCGTACATGCATACATACATACACATATGGTGGCTGCCAACTCGTTTTCGAGTACGGCCACTACTTTATATCCATGTAGGAGAATCCCTACCGATGCGCTGAACGAGTGTGACTTTTCAGTCCGGCCAGCGACTTGAAAACTTTGGTACAAACACTACACTTGTGACAATTATTGACACATAGTGCTTGGCCCATGGTACCATGTGACGACAAGTGCAGAGAGATCTCCAGATATGAAGCAATGCCTGTTCCGTGAAGCTTTTATAGTGAGCAAAGGCACTGCACAAAGCCAGTCCCACTCTCTTAACCAAGATGATATTTACCAAAAAGAAGAACAAGTCAACATCATTGGATACCATCAGGGTTGCAGGTGTTATATTAGAGTTTTCCTTCTCCTAGAATTCTGCCTTGACAAAGGCTAAGGGGTCATCTCTCCCGATACACATATACGTACATGTATACATACATACGTCCATATAAAAGATTCAGACAAAACCAAACATTCAGACGAAACCAAACATCAGTCTATAGAAATATGAAGAGCAAAATAATAAGTGTGACTGAGGCCCCATCCCAGAAAGACAGATTCCTTTTGGAGAAAAATATGGGCTGAAAAGAAGAATTTCAACCAAGATGCAGTGTGGCTAAGAGAAATCCGAAAGAACTATTGCTCCTACACTACAACAAAAACATACAAAATAAGTGAGGGTACCCTTGAGACTGTGATAGGAAAACTCCAAGATAAGAAAACACCAGGAAGAGACATGATTATCAGCTACTGGTACAAAAAACTGATATTCTATTGGAGGTATCTTACTGACCTCTACCAACAAGTTCTTAAGGGAGATACACTTATACCAGAATGGTTGACATTAGCACAAACATTACTGGTCCCCAAGAACAAAGACACCCACTTGGCAAAAAACTACCGACCCATTGCATGCCAGAACCTGATGTATAAGATGTATACAGCCTGCCTGAACCTATTCCTCCAAGATCACTGTGAAAATAATAACATCATCACAGATGAACAAGCAGCTGGAAAGAAAGGGGTTTGGGGATGTGCTGAACAACTCCTAATCAACAAAACTGCAATGTCGGAGGTGTGACAACTTAGGAGGAATATGACTACAGTCTGGCTGGACTACAGGAAAGCTTTCAATTCTGTTCCCCACTCTTGGATGATAGAGGCCCTCCAACTTGCTAAAGTCCCAGACATTATTGTCAGAGCCATAGAGAGGCTGTCTTCTTCTTGGGCTACTATCCTAAGGTTAAAGACAGAGAGGGAGGACTCTATTTTCACTGATAAAATAAAATATTGCAGGGGTATATTTCAAGGGAACAGTCTCTCTGTGATATTATTCATCTTGTCATTAAACCCCTTGTCCTTTCTGCTCAAGAAATGTGAGGGATACATCATTGGCTCACAGGAGGACAGAAATACGAACCTAACCCATAATTTCTTTGTGGACGATCTGAAACTTTATGCCAAGAACATGGATGGGATGAAGAAAAATCTTGACCTGGTTACAACGTTCTCAAAGGATATAGGAATGGTGTTTGGCCAAGATAAATGCTCATACATGACTGTAAAGCGGGGAAAAACAACAACCCAATCTAGCAACATTGTCATCAATGGCCTAACTGTTTCACCGATATCTGATGAGGACTGCTACAGATACCTGGGGATAGATGAGAACATATCCTATAATGGTATCTGTAATAAAGAACGCATAACCAGGGAATACTACACCCGATTAAGAAAGATCTGGTTATCGGAACTCTCTGTGCAAAACAAAACAGTGGCTCACAATGTGTTTGCTGTGCCTGTCCTAACACCAACGTTTCGAATACTCAATTGGACGATAGACGAAATCCCAGCTGTTGATGTTGGAACTCGAAAAATACTGAACAACACCGGAAACTTCCACATCAACAGTGACACAGACCGCCTTTACTTGAAACATAAGCAGGGAGGCAGAGGCCTAACATTAGTCCAGACAACATTTGAATGTTGCATCATATCTCTCCGACAACATCTACGAACCTCGAAGCGTATGAGCCCGTCTCTCGGGCAAGTCTATCTGCACGAAACAGATAAGATCATGATAGTTGGGAAGGAACTCCTTGAAAGATATTCCCTATGTGATAATCAAAAACTCACACCCAGGGAAGTTGCTCAGCAGTATCGCAGTGAGTCCATGGATGAAAAACTGCATGCTTATCAGCAAAGAATCATTCATGGATATGTTGCCAGGAAGCTCCAGAGTGAGAGTAATATAGATAAGGAAAGTAGTCTATCTTGGACCAGCAACCGCTATATTGGCTCTCACTTTGAAGGATACACTTTTGCAATCCAGGAACAGGAGATTAGCACGAAATACCTGATTCACAAAAGAGATAGGGATGCAGGCAAAACACCTAGATGTGAGAACAAGTGCAGACTCTGCAGAACTAACATCGAGGATATCACCCATGTCATCAGCAGCTGTCCAAAGATGTCATCACTGTACTATCTACCTATGAGGCATGATGTAGTGGTCAAAACACTGTACAATGCAGTTCATAAAAAAGATAGCACCGATAATAAACACATTAAAAGCTACAACAATGTGGAAGACTTCCATGTACATAATATGAAAGAGTACTGGTAGAATGTTCCAGTAAAAACCCCAATAAAATGCAGGCATAACAGACCAGATATTATGATATGGGAGAGGGAGAAGAAAACATGCACAGTAGTGGAAATTAGCTGCCCAGCAGATGCCAATATAATATCAAAGATTAGTGAAAAGGAGAATATTTATGCAGAACTGATGAGAAATCTGCAGATACTCCACCCTGATTACACCTTCAGATTTATGCCTGTGATTATTGGGGCACTGGGGTATGTTAGTAACTGCCTCAATACAAATTTTGAGAAGCTAGACTTCACAGGAACAGAAAGAACACAACTAGTTAGGAAATTACAAGTACAATCCATTAATGAAACAGTAAAAATATGTAAAACATTCCAAAAATTTTGCATCTAATAACTGCATATACACATGTACAGATACAAAGCATATACACATGCACACATACAACTCAAAACATCCACATCCACACATACAATAACATCCATATCTACACATGCATACATACATATCTACCTAGTTGATGTTGTGTAAATTCCAATGAGAGAGTCTTGTGTCTATGTTAGAAACCGACTCTCTCTCTATTGGTAAAACTTTGTGAAATTATAAAACCAGAAGAACATACATACATACATACATACATATATACATATGTACAGACATACATGCATACATACATACATGGTGGCTGCCAACTCGTTTTCGAGTACAGCCACTACTTTATATCCATGTAGGAGAACCCCCACCGATGCGCTGAACAAGTGTGACTTTTGAGTCCAGCCAGCGACTTGAAAACTCTGGTACAAACACTGCACTTGTGACAATTATTGACACATGGTGCTGGGCCCATGATACTATGTGATGACAAGTGCAGAGAAATCTCCAGATACAAAACAATGCTTGTGCCGTGAAGCTTTTATTGTGAGCAAAGGCACTGCACAAAGCCAGTCCCACTCTCTTAACCAAGATGATATTTACCAAAAAGAAGAACATTCATACATACATTCATACATACATACATACATTCATACATACATACATACATACATACATACATACATACATAATGCTATATAGTTGACCTGCTATTTAATTAAGTCGTGTTAAATAATTATTTGCTTAAAAGAAGCAACAACAACACCATCAGTAACTACAATGTCATCCCACCATCCCCAACTTCTATGACAGTAAAATTGTTCAACAAATAGTGTTTTAAAAAATTGGTTCACGATTACAATGATAAAGCCTACTTCAAAAGTACCACCTAGGGTATGTATTAAATATGTTATACATATTTATAGATAGATTTCTCAATCATACCTGATTGTCACATGTGGTGTTTGTGTCAATTATCTTATACAATCTGTTGTATAAGTTCAATCCTATTCTATTTAATATCAATCTGGGTATGTATCAAGTACACTTAGTTATTATTACCTTAATCCTAGCCCCCAACTAACTCTTATTCTGGGTATGTATCAACTACATTTAGGTGGTAAAGTAGCAGAGTTGTTAGAACATCAGATAGAGTGCTTTATGGTATTCATTCCAACTCTCTATTCTCTGAGTTCAAATCCCACCAAGGTCAACTTAACCTTTCATCCTTTCGAGGTCAATAAAAAAAGTACCCGTCTAGCACTGGGGTGGATTCTTCCTCTATATCTTTTTCTCATTTCTTCTCTCTCCATTTCTATCTCCCTCTCTGGAAGAAATCTGCTGTACTCAGGCCTGGAGAGGGGTGGACTCTGCCAGCCTTAAAATGCCCCAAAAATGCTGTATATCAATACGGCACCCCTACGACGCTATCAGGAGTTACGGGGCCATACATACATCAACTACATTTAGTTATTACCTTAGTCCTTCCTCCCACTAACTCTCACTCTAGGTATGTATCAAATACCTTTAATTACCATTACCTCAGTCTTTGCTCCCTCTAACTATCATTCTGGGCATACATCAAATATCTTCTTCAGTCCTCCCCACACTAACAATCACTCTGGGTAGGTGTCAGATATCTTATAAACTCCTTTATAGCTACTACAGTTCTACCTCACATTTTCTTACTCCAGGTATGTGTCAAATATCTGATACACTCCTTACATTTACCTCAGTCCCTTCCCTCTAACTACCATTCTGAGTATGTGACAACTATCTCTATAACCTCAGTTATAGTCTATACTGGGTTAGCGCTACCATTAAGGCTAACTAAGCAGCCACCTAAAGGGTAGACTTCAGAAAGGTACATTATTGAATCTTAAAGGATCACAATTTTATCGAAATGTCTGTAGTTGAATTAAATATTCCCCCTCCATACACATGCACACATGTATCTGTGTGTATATCATGATTCATACACTGTTCACTTTGTTGATATTTGTACATTATTCTATGTACTATACATGCACCTTTGATGAGTTGTAGTGCACCTGAGCACTGTACACAATAATTCATTATTATTATTATACGAGTTCAAATCCCGCCAAGGTTAACTTTGCCTTTCATCCTTACGGGGTCGATAAAATAAAGTACCAGTAAAACACTGGGTAATTGCTGGCCTTGTGCCAAAAGTAGAAACAATTATTATTATAAATATATAATAATTTCCTGTGATCTATAAATATCTTTACCATACAGCAGCATTGTGGAAATATCAAAAGTGTTGGAGAGGTTGTTTGGTATTATGACTTGTCATAGGAATTATGATAGCTTAGGTGTATGTGGACTGTGTAGTGAAAAGGGCAGATTTAGTAATATTAGTATGATCAGAGAAAGAAGTGTCAAAAACTAAGAAGTTCATCAGTTTACCAAACTGTAAGTTGAAATTATTTCATTTGAAAGAATCAGGCACATAAATGAGGCTATGTTGTAGAGCTAGCCCAGGGCTTTAAATATATAGGTGCTAACTCTGAGTCCACAGTGTTTATATCAACCTAATATGTCCTTAAAAAGGATAAAATACAGATCATTAAATCCAACATGCCAACAAAGTCAGAAAACAGTACAGCTCCCATAACTTTCAGAAACATTTTTTCACGCTCAGAGTTGCTGAAGTATGGAACAAACTACCTGCATCAGTTGTTAGCTGCCAAGAGACTGCATCCTTTAAAACCTCCATGCTTCCTGAGATTCGCCAACACTACACCTAATATTCCCCCTCCATACACAAGCACACATGTATATCATAACTCATACACTGTTCGCTTTCCTGGCATTTGTACATTATTCTATGTACTATACATGCACCTTTGATGAGTTGTAGTGCACCTGAGCACTGTACACAATAATTTCATTATTATTATTATTATTATCTTTCATCCTTATGGGGTCGATAAAATAAAGTACCAGTAATGCACTGGGTAATTGCTGGCCTTGTGCCTAAAGTAGAAACAATTATTATTATGATAGAAGGAAACCATATTCAGTTTTGTACCACCACCACAACCCCACCACTACTCTAGCACAACTCCACCATTACGACCACTACCACAACCCCACCACCACAACCCCACCACCACAACCCCACCACTACCACCACCACTATCACCACCACCATCACCCTATATTTCAGTACTGTGTCACTAGATGAATCAAATATTTGATTTATTTTTTGTGTATCAATTGGATATATTCTGTGTTACTACATAGACACTACTTCCCTAGTGAGGAATGTACATCCCAACATAGCTTAGTTGTCAGCGACCTCACGGTCAGAACTAGACGAGCCCTGAAACAGAGGCCAACCTGGAGAAGAAAGATCTGGAAGCTGAAAGTCCCCTCAACCAGTAACAGATTTAAAGATATTTTACTCAACGCCTACGACAGTAAAGAAGAACAGATAGAGACATTTAACGTAGAAGAGAACTGGGAGTTCCTAAAAAATAACTTACTAGAGGCGACGGATGAGGTTTGTGGCTGGAGTAAGACCTCAAGCAGGAGGAGAGTGACTTGGTGGTGGAACAATAAGGTAGATGAAGCAGTCAAGGCCAAGAGACAGGCATGGAAAGAATGGAAGAACGGGGGGAGCAGGGTACATTACATAGAGACCAAGAGGGAAGCTAGGCGACAAGTATACTTAGCTAGGAGGGAAGCAGAGGATAGAAAATTCAAGCATGTTTTACAACGTGAGGACCAGAAACAGGAGGTATTCAAGATTGCGAGGCAGTGTGTCAGAGATAGTTGTGATGTCATTGGAGAGAAGTGTATCCGGAATGATAAAGGTGAGCTTGCCCTCACAAGTGCTGAGAAGAAAGATGCATGGAAGAGTCATTATGATAGATTACTAAATGAGGAGAATGCATGGGAAGAAGAGACCCTACCCCACGTAGACCCTATAGAGGGACCAGCAGTACAAGTCAGCGGCAGCGTAGTAAGTAAGGCAATCAGAGATATGAAGATAGGGAAGGCAACCGGTCCATCGGGTATAGCTGCCGAGATGCTGAAGGCATCTGGGTCTGTAGGTCACACTATAACCACACGTATCGTTAACCAGGTAATACTAGAGGGGGCCATACCAAAAGATTGGTGCAGTAGCATCATTGTCAACTGCTACAAAGGTAAAGGCGATGCACTAGATAGAGGAAACTATAGAGGTATAAAGTTGATGGACCAGGTCATGAAAGTAACAGAAAGAGTTATAGCACAGCTGATTAGGGACCGGGTGAATATAGACGAGATGCAATTTGGGTTTGTTCCAGGGAAAGGCACCACTGATGCGCTCTTCCTTGTGAGGCAATTACAGGAAAAGTACCTAGCTAAAAGTAAGCCACTCTACTTGGCATTTGTCGACCTTGAGAAAGCCTTTGACAGAGTTCCACGTGCAGTAATCTGGTGGGCTCTTAGAAAACTAGGAGTAGATGAATGGCTTGTGAAAGCGGTACAAGCCATGTATAGGGGAGCAGTCAGCAAAGTTAGGATTGGCAATGAGTATAGCGAGGAATTTAGCGTACAGGTTGGGGTCCACCAGGGCTCTGTTCTTAGCCCTCTCCTGTTCATCATAGTCCTGCAGGCAATAACGGAGGAGTTTAAGACCGGATGCCCATGGGAACTCCTGTATGCTGATGACCTCGCACTCATAGCTGAATCTATGGTAGAACTAGAGAATAAATTCCAAACCTGGAAGCAGGGACTAGAGAGAAAGGGCCTCAAAGTCAACATGACAAAGACTAAGGTCCTTATAAGTAGACGAGAAAACAGAACCCAGATCCCCTCAGGGAAATGGCCTTGCTCAGTATGTAGGAAAGGTGTAGGTAGGAACTCCATTCTTTGCCCCAAATGCAAACAATGGGTACACAAGAGATGTAGCGGGATCTCAGGAAGCTTAATTAAGAATGTAGGATTCACATGCAGCAGCTGTGCTGAAACAGCAAGCAAACAGCCACAGGAAACAAGTACCACCAATCTCTGGGAGGGCCCTGTAGAAACAGTAGACAGCTTCTGCTACCTAGGTGACCGAATTAGCAACGGAGGTGGGTGCTCAGAAAGTACAATAACTAGGGTAAGAACGGGATGGAAGAAGTTTAGGGAACTACTACCACTGCTAGCTGCAAAAGGCTTCTCCCTCAGAATGAAAGGCAGACTGTATGATGCGTGTATCCGAACAGCGATGTTGCATGGTAGTGAGACCTGGGCGCTGAAGGTGGAAGACTTACGTAGATTAGAGAGAAACGAAGCCTGCATGCTCCGATGGATGTGTAACAGTAATATACGTGAACGACAAAGCATAAATGAATTGAGAGAGAGACTGAGCATAAGAGGAATCAAATGCTGCGTGCAGGAGAGGCGGTTACGCTGGTATGGACATGTGATGCGTATGAAGGATGACAGCTGCATAAAAAGGTGCAGAGCACTAGAAGTTGATGGAAACCGCGGAGTGGGGAGACCCAAGATGACTTGGGATGAGGTGATAAAAGCCGACCTTACCCAACTACACCTCTCAAAGTCAATGACACACGACCGTGACTTCTGGCGTCACGCAGTAATACAGGGTACCCGACCTCCCATGGGTACATGCTGAAGCATATAAACAATATGCCCCCCCCCCCCCCCCACCGCAAGGTGGTCGTGGAGGTGCCACGGCAAAAAAGCACCCAGCCCACACTGTAAAGTGGACGTGTAGGCGCCACGAAAAAGCACCCAGCACTCACTGTAAATGAGGTTGGTGTTAGGAAGGGCATCCAGCTGTAGAAATCAAGCCAGATCAGTTCCTGTATGAGCAAGGCATGGTCAGCCGACCAGACACTGCCCACAACAGGACAACCCGTCTAACCCATGCTAGCGTGGAAGAACGGACGTAAAACGGTGATGATGATGATGATGATGATGACAGTATAAACTGATTATATTCTGTAATATTACATAGATAGTGAAGACTTGCTATATTCTGTGATACTACCCTAAATAAATATTTCTAATCAAGGCAACAGATTGTGCAATTACTTTCCTGAGATGAATAGAAAGATTAACTTAAATCTGAAGCAATATTGATATTTTCTTTCTAGTTTCTTGAAATAATTATTCTCTTCTGAATTAGACTTCTACATTAGCAATGGTAATTAAGAAATATAAAATGTAGATCATTTAATTTAAAATGATAGAAAGAAGACAAATTAGTATTATGGTTAACAAAATATGCCTACTTCAAATTTTCTCATCAACTACAAATTGTTTTTAATTATGATTTTAATTGTCAGCTGGGATCATGAAGTATTGACAACCTGAAGTCCTGCATGTCAGAAAGACAGAACAAGTGAAAGAAAGAATGTGACAACCTTTCATTGGCTGATTTAGGTTATTACTGTTAGCCCTGCAAACTCTGCTAAGAGTATTGCAATCGCTTGTCAGATTACAGAAAATGGGACACTTTTAGGCTACGGCCAGACACACAAGCCTGTAACATAACCTGAACAAGCAATGCCTGAGCTTTGAAGGTTTTTTAAGTGGGGAAGGCCTTGCACTCGACCAATTGCACTCTCTGAGCATTGAAAACACTACCCAAAAAGGAGAACTGGTCAATATCATCGGATGCTTCTGAAGCTGCAAGTTTTTTTTTCAGAGTTTCCCTTTTTTAGAAAGGTGTTGTGACAACAACTGGGGGCCTTTCACTCCCAGGCGAAAAAAAAAAAATTACTATTTGGATGGCAATTGACTCTGCTGAGTTCCTCCGCCCTTCGCCAGGTCTTGTATTTCATCCCGCAGGGTATCCAAGTATCACCCTCCTCACCAAGCAAGCTTACATACATACATGCATACATTATTATTACATACATAGATACACACACATATAAAAATACATACATACATGTGTGCATGCATACATGGCAGGCACGCCATTGGTTATGACGACGAGTGTTCCAGTTGATCCAATCAATGGAACAGCTTGCATGAAATTAACGTGCAAGTGGCTGAGCATTCCACAAACATACATACCTTTAACATAGTTCTCAGGGAGATTCAGTGTGACACAGAATGTGACAAGACAGGTCCTTCGAATTACAGATACAACTCATTTTTGCCAACTTAGTGAACTGGAGCAACGTGAAATAAAGTGTCTTGCTCAAGAACACAACATGCCACCGAGAATCGAACTCACGACCTAATGATCATAAGCTAAATTCCCTAACCACAAAGCCATACGCCTTCACATACATATATATGTATATACATACATACAGAACCTCGAAGCGTACAAGCCCGTCTCTCGAGCAAGTCTATCTGCACAAAACAGATAAGATCATGAGAGTTGGGAAGGAACTCCTTGAAAGATATTCCCTGTGTGATAATCAAAAACTCACACCCAGGGAAGTTGCTCAGCAGTATCGCAGTGAGTCCATGGATGAAAAACTGCATGCCTATCAGCAAAAAATCATGCATGGATATGTTGCCAGGAGGCTCCAAAGTAAGAGTAATATAGATAAGGAAAGTAGTTTATCTTGGACCAACAACCGCTATATTGGCTCCCACTTTGAAGGATACGTTTTTGCAATCCAAGAAAAGGAAATCAACACGAAATACCTAATTCACAAAAGAGATAGGGATGCAGGCAAAACTCCTAGATGTGATAACAAGTGCAGACTCTGCAGAATTAACATCGAAGATGTCACCCATGTCATAAGCAGCTGCCCAAAGATGTCATCGTGATACTATCTACCTATGAGGCATGATGTAGTGGCCAAAACACTGTACAATGCAATCCGTAGAAAAGATAGCCCCGATAATAAACACATTAAAAGCTACAGCAATGTGGAAGACATCCATGTACATAATATGAAAGAGTACTGGTGGAATGTTCCAGTAAAAACCCCAATAAAATGCAGGCATAACAGACCAGATATAATGATATAGGACAGGGAAAAGAAGGCATGCACACTAGTGGAAGTTAGCTGCCCAGCAGATGCCAATATAATATCAAAGATTACCGAAAAGGAGAATATTTATGCAGAACTAATGAGAAATCTGCAGATACTCCACCCTGATTACACCTTCAGATTTATGCCTGTGATTATTGGGGCACTGGGGTATGTTAGTAACTGCCTCAATACAAATTTTGAGAAGCTAGGCTTCACAGGAACAGAAAGAACACAACTAGTTAGGAAATTACAAGTACAATCCATTAATGGAACAGTAAAAATATGTAAAACATTCCAAAAATTTTGCATCTAATAACTGCATATACACATGTACAGATACAAAGCATATACACATGCACACATACAACTCAAAACATCCACATCCACGCATACAATAACATCCATATCTACACACGCATGCATGCAGACATGCAGACATATCTACCTAGTTGATGTTGTGTAAATTCTAATGAGAGAGTCTTGTGTCTATGTTAGAAACCGACTCTCTCTCTATTGGTAAAACTTTGTGAAATTATAAAACCAGAAGAACATACATACATACATACATGATGGCTTCAACTCAATTTCGAGTAATGCCATCAATTGATACTTAAGTATGAGCATTACAGACGTGGCTTTTTAGTCCTGCTAGGGACTTGCCTATGGCCAGCAATACCATACATCACAAAAAATGTCATATATCAAGCAATGCCTGTGCTTGAAGCTTTTTTAAGTGAGGAAAGGCTTTGCACAGGGCCAATTCCACTCTCCGAATATCGAATGCATTTGCCCAAAAAGTAGAACTGGTCTACACCATTGGGTGCAAATGAAGTTGCAGGTTTTATATCAGAATGACCTTCTCCTCGAGAGATGTCTTAATGAAGACTAGGAGTCTCTCGCTCAAAAATAGATGCACTTATTGGATGGCCGTTGACTCTTCTGAGTTCCTCCGCCTTTGACAGGTTTTCTTTTTCATCCCACAGGGGTCTCGAAAATCACCCTCCTCACCAAGCAAGCTTGGCAGGGTTGCCGATATAGTCACCGACGACCCAACCATTCACAGATTGTACTGGGTTACATGTTACCAGTAACGCTGAAGAGCAACCTGACATAAACATACATACATATATATACATACATACGTACATACATACATACATACATACATACATACATACATACATACATACATACATACATACATACATACATACATACAATGTGATAGCTAGAACCATCTGGCATGCACAAAATTAAAAACAAATGAGGAGGAATATGTTGAGATAGATGGCACTAAAGAATACTGGTGGAACCTGAAAATAAAAACTGCCACCAAATTAAAGCACAACCGGCCTGATATTGTTGTTTGGGACCATACATTGAAAATGTGCTCTGTTGTAGAGATTAGCTGCCCACTCGATATCAACGTTGTAAGAAAAAAAACAGGAAGAGACATCTACATCCCACCCCCATAGAATTGAATATTGTACCATCTCCACTCCATATAGTTCAATACTCAATCACCACTACAACAATCACCATATAATTCAGTAGCGTACCACCGCCACCACCACACCTTATATTTCACTACAGTACCACACCACCAACTTCACCACCATCACCATATTGTATAGTACTCTTCCACCACCACCACTACCACCACATAATATTTCAGTATTGTACCACACCACCACCTTCACCACTTAGGAAAGGCATGAACATCATATAATCTCACTTAAGCTCTCTAAAGTTACCTACATACATAGAAGTCCAAAATGTTTAAGAGAATTATGTCAAACAGATTGACACTTCAAGATAAATCTAATTGAAATATTCAACCTGTGTATTAGTTTAATAAGGGAGGTAAATCAATGCTAACTAGAAACTCTATTGAATATATCGTTTATATAATGATAATACGAAAGCAATAAATAATATTACAAACTACCGACAGGAAACTATTTAAAATGTTTACCTATTGTAAGTTTTATTCAGCTTTGGGGAAAAATCTGATGGTTGCAGTTAATTAAATACTGACAAATGATTTAAAACTCACGTAGTATACTCCTATTGAACGTCTGTAATATAACAAGTTTTACACAAGTATCACCATCTGCCCATTACATATATATAGTATAGAACACATGAACATAAATATTTCATTTGTTAAAAGATATCCAAACAGCTGCCAGGATATGAATATAGATTAAAATTACAGTTTCATCAAAACCTTTGATAGTAACTTTTGTTAGAACCAGGAATTCACTTTCTAAGAAACTTAGATTATCAAGACATTTATTGTCAGATCTGAAGAGTCATGCTCCACCATTCTTCTTGGTATTGTGTGGCTACTTAAATATCTAAACGTGGAAAGCAAAATATATTTTAATTTAACTAGCAAGAATACATTGCTTCAATTTGAAATATGTGATGATGGTATAATTTAAAGCAGCAGCTGAAAAGCCGAGTCATTTCTATTTATATGGAATGACAATGATTTAACGGGTCACTAGTTTGTTTACTGTCTATGTGTATATGTGTGAATGTGCCTGTGTTATATTTATATTTATATATACACATACATCACCAACATCATCATTATCATACATATACATCCATGTCAAATACTCATATATAAACATATTTATATACATACATTTATATATATATATATTTATAAAAGTCATTTCTATATAAAATAAATAAATATATATATATATATATACATATATATATATATATATATATATATATATATATATATATATATATATATATATATATATATATATAAGTAATTCCACAACATTTAATTCACCATTTCCGAGAACAATTGTTCCAGCTTATTCAGATCATGAGCTTGGTTTTAACCAAGCTGATGATCCAAATAAGGTGAAACAATTGTTCTCGGAAATGGAGAATTAACTGTTGGGACACTACTTCTACCAAACTCATGCCATAGACTGAGTGATCTACCACTACAGATATAATCCACCAGTGTTCTACTATTATATATAAAGGTGGTGAATTGGCAGAAGCATAAAGAATGCTTTATCATTGCACGCTCTGAGTTCAAATCCCACCATGGTCAACTTTGCCTTTCATCCTTCCAAAGTCGATAAAAAAAAGTACCAATTCAGTACTGGGGTCGATTGTTCCTCTAGAAAAAAAATCG
>OZ024740.1:337123833-337141333 GCA_964016885.1 Eledone cirrhosa | reverse complement strand
ACAATCATATTATGTTCATTTTTTTTACATATATATTTTTTTTACTTATTTTTTATCATCTTCATTCTAACTTATTTATTATTATTTTTTCTTTTTCTTCTTCTTTCTCTCAATTGTTAATACTATAAATAAAACTCTTTTTGTACTGTTGACTATGTTATTCTTTACTCTTTCACTATATATATATATATATTGAAATTTATTTTGAAACTTTTTCTTATTTGCTAAACTTTGATTATATATGTTCTGGCTCGTTAATTTATTAACCTGCCATTGAACCACATTCGCATATGGTTGGATAATACATGTGTCCCTATTCATTTTTTGCGTGTAGGGATATATACTTTATTATTATTAATCTCCCCCTGGTCGAGATGAAATCTGGTCGTTTTGACTACTGCTATTTATAGTGGTGGTAGATTGACCTCCCTGCCTCTGCTTCTATCTTTACACACGGCACTGGACAGAATTGCTTCCACATCATTCATTCTCATCTCGGGAACAATTTTGAATAGCGCCAGTTCGTAATTTGAACTCGGGAATTTTATATTCTCCGAGTGAAAAGAACCTTCTGGCGAGAGTTTATCTTTTCAATGGAAGCCCGCAAGGACTTTCCATTTATTTTTGAGACTCGAAACCGATTCGGTAAAGGTAACCATAGTAAGTACAGTGAATTTTTTGAAATTTATTTTGAAACTTTCTTATTTGCTAAACCTTGATTATATATATATATATATATATATATATATATGTTTCAAATCTCTCCAGTCTATGCATGCCCCCCCCCCAGTCACAGCCCATGTTTTATATATATATGTGTATATATGGGTGTGTGTGTATATATATATATATATATATATATAGCAAAGGTAAAAATATATATATAACCCAATTTTATGTGGGGAATTATATATGGTAGTATATAATTGCCAAACAGTTTAGAAATAGCTCAATGTGTTTATATATTAGTCTGAAGAAAAGGGAGAATTTTTTAGGGAGAAAAAAAACTTGAAAGGACAGACAGATACTATGCATTCTTACATATCTGTTGCTATTATTCATTTAAGATGTAAATATTAATAATGGAAATATGCAGACAATTGATGTTAATATTTCCTTGTGAGCTTGGAATGGAATTCTGTTATAATCTGCTTTAATTTAATATTATTTTTTAAATTCTTCTCAGGAAAGTGTGTTATGTATATAGATTTAAATGGTATATATTTAAATAGTTTATATCACTTATACAAATTACACACAACATCATTTCAGTAATTCTATGTATAATGCTGAATTTCATAATGCCTGCACTTGAAACATGTGTGAAGAATTACAATGATTTAAAAGCATGTCCAGGTGTTATAGTTATAAATGGATGGTTTGTACATTTTAATTTATTCTTTTAATTGATATTTATTCTCCATTCCTTTCGTAGACAATATGGTTTTCACTCTGATGGTATTCTATCCCTTATAATTGAACATATACCTCTTTGAGTATTTTTCTCTATATACTGTCTTACATATATATATCATCATCATCATCGTTTAACGTATAACTTCCACGCTAGCATGGGTTTAGACGGGAATTGTCCCACGTGAGGCAAGATTGGTTGTCCTGCTTGTATAGGACTGTCTGGCGGGTTTTCTACGGCTGGATGCCCTTCCTAACACCAACCACGTTTACAGTGTGGATATATATATATATATATATGTGTATATATATATATATATATATATGTAAAAGGTAAACAGAAATAACAACACAATCGGTACAGTATATGGGAGGGATATATTAGGTTAACGCTTGATATAGCAGGAAGAGGGTGCTAACGTTTCGGACACTAGTCCTTCATCGGAAGAAAGAATGTGAAATAAGATAGATTGAGGGGATGGAATTGGAAAAAATGTCTTTAGATAAAAATAACAGGTCCATTCATGTTGACATCTCTTGCAAAACTGTTTGTGCTGGCATTTTGTGTATGATTTATTTTTTAGAAAAGTGGATATATATATATATATATCTAATATATATTTGTGAAATGGGTGGTGGTTGAAATTCAGATGTGCACGGTTAAATGGTAGTAGATGTGGTCGGACTGACATGAAAATTTACAGACCTATGTAAAAAGTGCCACGGAAGCAAATAGATGCGGTTTCAAATCTCTAACTTGAAAAGTGTGGTCCCTGGGGCTCCAAAACGGTCTATTTACTATCGCGTTTGGTGAGTTATTTCCCCCTGTTCTAATACTTTTGTCTTATTTACAATTTCATACAAATAAAGCAGTAAATAAAGGATTATGAGTTATGTTTCATCACTATATATATATATATAATATGAAAACGCTTTACTAAAAAAAATATCAACTGTAATGTATGTATGCATGTATTTATGTGTTTATATGAACGGGGATATGCAAGTAAATCTTACTTTGTGGACAGCTTATCCTTAGCATAATATTCATGCTAGAACAGCATATATTTGAAAGTTTTCAGGGAGTTGAATTACTGATTTTCGATCGGCAGCTTTAGCTTTGAAAAAATGAAATGTGCAGTGTAAACATTTTTTATTATTCCTCCGAGGATGAATCTTCTCTGCATTTTTCCATCTCTTTCTTTCTCTCTGGAAGAAATCAGCCGTAGTAAGACCTAAAAAAAATGGTTAGATACACCATGACGCACCGTGCATCATGGTGGAGTTGAAAAGCAGACTCAGAACATGACGTTGTGTGGGGTGAAAATCGATGAAACAGGAATTTCCCATTCAAATTGAACTGAGAGTAATCTGTGAACGCAGAATTAAATATTTCGAGAAACGTTGCAACCGAACGAAAACAGGAAGACGATATTTTGGTTCGTAAAGACGTTCCCTGGCAATGAACGGGAAACAAGCGAGGATAATACGTCGTTATGTGGAGCATGAAGAACAATTTCATGCAAAGACAAGACCAAGTTTATGGTATAAATGGAGTCGTTAGACTAATATTCTATTTAAAATAACAGAATGATTTCCAGCCCCGGAGTTTAAGAATGATGTAAATAAAATTGAAAACGAAAATGACAAAGGTTATTAAAATAGTAAAAGTAAATAGTGAAGATTTAGGCCAGTACATATGTATGCCCCGACGGACATACACATACATACGCACACACAAATACATACACACCCACACAAACACGAACGCACGTGCGTATGTATAAACCTTATGCATTTCTACTGTATTTTCGCCAAACTTAAGACATAGGTTACTTATGTACTCCGGATGGTCATGGGCACTGTCATTTTTCCAGATATTGATTATAGGGCCCCCTGGAAGATAACCCCTTTAACCACTTCCTTGGAGTCGACTGAAGCACTGCAGTACAATGCAACAAAACGTCATAACTTCTGGAGTTCGCAACCGATTTTCACAAAACTTGACACATGGGCTACGTTTGTCCTACAGATATATGTTAACTCTCAGAATTGGCACATATTGGGTAGGGGACCCCTGGGGGCAGGAACCCCCTTTTGGAAAAAGCCGATGATTTTGTAAAAGTATAGTTTTCGAAGCAGCACTGAAGTATTGACATAAATGGTATACATAACTGGTATTTAATACCCGAGCAACGCCAGGTACCTCTGCTAGTATATAATATAGAAAGGCTTCTACAGGACTAGAACTGTTTCATTAAATATTTATACTCTGCTTTGTATCGAGTACCTTACCTACTGTGTTTACCCCCGATTGAACCCGGGATAAACTTATATATATATATATATATATATATATATATATATATATATATATATATACGATAAATTAACGGAGGCATAGGCTCTCGCTATTCCCTGTAAATAATGTGCACACGCTGATGAACCGAGACTAGACCATTTCTTTCAACAAATTTTTGGTGAAACATATCTTTGAATTTGTACTTGTGTTATATAGTTATAGAGGTATTTATTTACGCTTTAATTTATATTTTTAATTATCGTGTCTATAGTCTGCCTTTCATAGGGTATAGATTCCATACACTGGTGGTTTTTCCCTGTATTATTGATAACGCACTATATATCTTTAGCAGCATAGTATATAAATGTTATTGAGACACGAGTAACATAATAATGATGTCAACAGCAGAAATTAGAGATGAAATGTATGTTTATTTTTGTTGTAGCACAAATAATTGTTTCTACTTTAGGCACAAGGCCAGCAATTACCCAGTGCATTACTGGTACTTTATTTTATCGACCCCATAAGGATGAAAGGCAAAGTCAACCTCGGCGGGATTTGAACTCAGATCGTAAAGGGACGTAACTATGCTGGAAAGCATGGCGTCCGACCCTCTACCGATACTTGTTAACTTGTATGGTTGAAGTTACATATAAAATGAGGTTACAAAAGGGAATGTGCCATTGTGCCGGAAAGCCGGCAGGCCAAAGTGCAAAATCTCACCGTCACATGTTGTACGTGTTGCTGGTTCGAAGTTCCGGGTGCGAGAGAGAGATTCTTCAAATCCTCGCGGGGAAGTTCTCCTTCAGGGCGCGTAGGGATACATCCTCTTCTACTGGCGTTGATTGGCTGAGCTGAGCCAAATCACGCACAGAGAATGTATGTGAACCCGCGGAATGTAAGTCACTACAATACTCCCCCTCTAGACGGAAGACGATACAGATGGTGAATCAACAAGAAAAAATGCTGAAAGAGCACATCAGTGAAAAAATAATTGAGCAGAAGGATGCATGCAAGAAAAAAAATGAGGCGCTAAGGGCCGTGTTGAGCCACTGTGTCAAATGACTAGCTGTTTTGTAGTTTATACGTGACCACCAAAGGTCTAACAGAAAACGGATAAAGTCTGACATGGGCGAAGTTGCTGTTCTTGCATTAAATGTTAATGGTAAGTGTTGTACCAGTAGCTGTGGATGAAGCCAGTGCTGGCAAGAAGATGATGGGTAGGCGAGAAAATGTTGGCCTCCCAGATGTATTGCCGAATGTGCTAGGGAGCCAGGAAAAAATGGCTGGTTGCTTTGAAAAGAAAAAAGCAAGTTGAATCTGTAGGTGGGTAGTAGTTGCAGTGTAAATTCCATAATTCCGGCGAATCCACAGAAATGGTGGAAATGCTGACAAGTCCAGTTCTATTTGTTGTTTTCCCAATGAGTCGGGTAAGGTAACAAGATGGAGGTTGTTATGGACGATGAGTGTGCAACGAGATGCGAAACTGTTTGAGTTCAGCTGCAATTAGCATTCTCGTGTTGCGGTGCCTGTTTGAATCCAGGTGAATTAAGCTCTATGTGTCGCTAGCATGTGACGGCACCTCAACCAGGTGAAAAGGGATCTCGCAGAATATTACGTTTGAAGAACATATACTAAGAACAACATGTTGGTGGGTGACAAAGAAATGTGTGCATATGCAGGCATGTAATACAGCAAATAAATGTGTGGGTGCAGTCATATATACAATGATAAAGAAAATGATGCAGTCATATATACAATGATAGAAATAAATGAATTTCCATATAATACAGTTTTAAAAAAATAAATGTCCAAAATAAATGCCTGAAAAAAAAAAGGAAGAAAGAAAGAATTGTTTCTTTTCTTTTAACAAAAAGTTCGCTTTTCTTTTCTTTGAAATTTCTTTGGGATCGCTCTTACTAGGGAGCTAGTAGAGTTGTTGTTGTTGTTAAAGCAAAGTCACAATGAATCTTCTGTAGAGTCGAAGTCGAGTGTTGAAGAAACTAGAGTCACCAATATGGCAGCCACGTCTGACGCCATAGTGGTGAGAAGACTGATGTCTTAATTTATCGAGTCCTTGTGGTAACGAGAACGAAGGTATGGTGGTTGCGTCGGTAAAGTTACAAGCTTCCACATCGCCATTCCCTGGTGTTGGTTAGTAGTTAGCCATGTGTTGCTGCTGATGGCTGGTAGTAGAGAAATACTTGGTGGTAGCCGTTTTGAAATTTCCTCGTGGCGTAAATTTTATTTTTATACATACACTGCCAATTTTAATCTCATTTCAAAAGGAATATTTTGAACTGAAAATATTCATCACGTCGGAGTCACCACTTTTAGCAGCATAGTATATAAATGTTATTGAGACACGAGTAACATAATAATGATGTCAACAGCAGAAATTAAAGATGAAATGTATGTTTATTTTTGTTGTAGCACAAATAATGTTTGTTAACTTGTATGGTTGAAGTTACACATAAAATGAGGCTATAAAAGCGAATGTGCCGGAAAGCCGGCAGGCCAAAGTGCAAAATCTCACCGTCACGTGTTGCTGGTTCGAAGTTCCGGGTGCGAGAGAGAGATTCTTCAAATCTTCGCGGGGAATTTCTCCCTCAGGGCGCGTAGGGATGCATCCTCTTCTACTGGCGTTGATTGGCTGAGCTGAGCCAAATCACGCACAGAGAATGTATGTGAGCCCGTGGAATGTAGGTCACTACATATCTCTCTCTGGTGTTTTACCTTCTCAACATATTGTATATATATATATATATATATATATATATATATATATATATATATATATATATATATATATATATATATATATATATATATATATATATATATATATATATATATATATATATATATATATATATATATATATATATATATATATATATATATATGAAGAGAGAGAGTAAGAGGTGTGTGTGTGTTTGGTACACGTCTATCTATCTATCTCCAACAGGGGGCTCAAACATGCGGTCTGCGAACTACTTTTCTATGGACCGTGGTAGAACCAATATTTTAGATTGCATTATAACTAGTGAAAATAAGGCGGTGAACTGGTGGAATCGTTAGCACATCTACCGAAATGCTTAGCCGTACTTATTCTGTTTTTACGTTCTGAGTTCAAATTCTGCCGATCTCGACTTTGCCTTTTATCCTTTTGGGGTCGATAAATTAAGTATCAGTTGTGTACTGGGATCGATGTAATCGACGGGACCCTAAACCCTAAATTTAATGCCTTGTACCTATAGTAGAAATGATTATAACTGGTGAAAATCATCGCCCACCACCACATTTGGCCCACTGGGCCTCTCCTCCAGGACATAATGGCTCTTTTGTGCCCTTGAGTTTGAGACCCTCTTCTACACACACACACACACACACACACAGACACATATATATACATATATACGATGGGCTTCTTTTAGTTTCGGTCTATCAAATCCACTCACAGGGCTTTGGTTGGCCCGGGCAGTGGGACTGAACCCGGAAACATGTGGTTGGGAAGCAAGCTTCTTGTCATACTGCGCATATATATATATATTTGAAAAAAAAATTGAAAAAAATATTATTTGAAAAAAATATTATTTGAAAAAAATATTATTTGAAAAAAAATATTATATTATAAAATTAAATCAAATTATTTAGAACTACAAGTGAAGTCATTCTTTTTCTTTTTTTCAAATATACCTAACTGTACCAAGGATCTCACACATTTTCCAATATATATATATACTAGCAGAGGTACCCGGCGTTGCTCGGATATTAAATAGCAGTTGTGTATACCATTTATGTCAATACTTCAGTGCTGCTTCGAAAACTGTACTTTTACAAAATCATCGGCTTTTTCCAAAAGGGGGTTCCTGCCCCCAGGGGTCCCCTACCCAATATGTGCCAATTCTGAGAGTTAACATATATCTGTAAGACAAACGTAGCCCGTGTGTCAAGTTTTGTGAAAACGTCTATGTTTTATACTTTGTTTACTTGATATAATAGATTCTTTTTAAGCTTATTTATTTTATATTTGAACTTCATTTGAATATATAAAATTTAATTAGCATAAAATTTTACATATGTGATAGGGTCCAGGAAAGGCACCATAAGCAATACTAACATGCTCCAACAAATGTTGCCCCTCACCTTTTTAAGGCAAACGAGGCCCCTGGGCGTATGGAACTTATAAACTAAGAAAGGTGAGGTAGATACATTATAATTAAAAAGATAAATTAAAATGAAACAACCCACCTTTTATAACTATATATCACACACGTACAAACAAATCAATGTTGCAATTGTAACATTGATTTCTGGTGAAACATTCTCTCTGAGTTTGTACGTGTGTGATATATAGTTATAAAGGTGGGTTGTTTCATTTTAATTTATCTTTTTAATTATAATGTATCTACCTCACCTTTCTTAGTTTATAAGTTCCATACGTTAGTGGCATCCACTGTAACCGGATAAACACAAACTCTCTCTTGTGTGTTTTCTTCTCTATATTATATTTGAAGAGCCCAGGATTCTTTATCCTTTGAGCTCATGAATTACAGGGACTAATGCTAGTTTCTGACTCCGTTGCTTCATTTTGATATATATATATAGTTGTCAACCACTAAACATTATATATATATATATATATATATATATATAAAACTGTTGTTGTCTGTGTGTCCTCATTTTTGCAAAGTCTATACAAATCCACATTTCTACTCCGATTGACTTCAAACTTGCATTTATATATTCCTTGCGGTCTAAAGATACTAACTGAAGCTTTTATTTTTTAATTTTCTGTTGTTAAAGGGGTGTTAGGCTCCGGTTATCGATCTCCGTCGAGCCCTTATAATATCTGTCTGTCTGCATAACGACATTCTGACGAACACGTCATTGCTGACGTATTATTTCGCTATATTCACACACACACACACACACACACACACATATATATACATATATACTTATATATACATATATATATACACATATATACATATACACACACATATATATATATATATATATATATATATATATATAAACATATACATATATACATATAAATATACACATAAAAATATATGTATATATACACACACACACATATATATATATACACATACATACATACACACACACACATATATATGCATACATACACACACATCTGTGTATATATATATATATATATATAGGAGAAAGTATGACCCCGACGGCAAACCTCAAGCCGTTTCGACGGCTATTTCTGGACGAAACGGCTTGAACTCTGCCGTCGGGGTCATACTTTCTCCTATTACCCACTCTACTACCCTAAGTATTGAGTACTCTGGTGCGTTGTGGTCCATCTGGTTCCTTACCACAACTCCTTCGTTATATATATATATATATATATATATATATAGATAGATAGAGAGAGAGAGAGAGAGAGAGAGAGAGAGAGAGAGAGAGAGAGAGAGAGAGAGAGAGAGAGAGAGAGAGAGAGAGAGATTGTAGGTCGCTTTAACCCGTCTTTTATTATTCAAAAAAACTTCTTGCCAATAAACATTAACCCTTTGTGCGCTATTCATCTAACTGTAGACCAACAAATACCAACTAAACGGGACGTTGACAAGAACGATGGCGAATGAATCTTCGAGGTAAGCAGTTTCTTCCCGAGCTGTTAGTTCATGCGGGATTCTCTGCTACACCTTTCGTAATAATACCGAACAACGTACTGCTGGTCACTCCTTCCTCCAAAAGCCGTACAAAGCGGATATGTGCATCGGGCAGATGGATCGGGTGCAAATCTACACCAGGCCTACGCGAGAAATTCGCAAGGGACTGCACTGACAGGGATAGAGAGAAAGAGTAACTTAGTGGAAAGAGTGCGAATGAACTTTTGAGGTAAGTAGGCTACGCCTTAACTGCTATGACACTGGAACCTTCTGCCAACTTAACCTGTGACTTTCTCTTTCACATTTACTCCAAAAGGCCAAAACAGAGGAGTAGGAAAAGAACGGGCTCAACAATATTTCTATGAACAATGCACGTAGACAGCTAAACTGTACTTTCAACTTCTTTATTTTCTCCAAATAAAACAAGTTTCCTGTCGGTATATTTTCGTGAGTTTTTAATAGACACTCACAAATAAACGTTTCTCATTGGAGGTGCTATTACCAATGTTCTTACCCGTGCAACGCCGTGATTCACTGCTAGTATATATATATAAATCTATGCTGCAAATCATGGCTTCCGACCATGATTTGCAGCATAGAGTTGTGGCCCTTAACAGTCTGAGTTCAAATACCACCGAGGTTAACTTTGCCTTTCATCCTTACAGGTTTGATAAAATAAAACATCGGTAATGCACTGGGATAATTGCTGGCCTTGTGCCAAAAGTAGAAACAATTATATATATATATATATATATATATATATATATATATATATATATATATATATATATATATATATATATATATATATATGTATATATATATATATATATATATATATATATATATATGTATATATATATATATATATATATATATATATATATATATATATATATATATATATATATTATAGTTGAAACAGAAAACAAAAAAACGACAACGAAACGAAGAGGCAGTACAAAGTGTTAATATTAATCATCATCATCATCATCTTCGTTTAACGTCCATTTTCCACGCTAGCATGGGTTAGACGGGAGTTGTCCTACTTGAGGCAAGGCTGGTCGGGTGACCGTGTCTCGCTCATATAGGACTATCTGGCAGGTTTTCTACGGCTGGATGCCCTTCCTAACACCAACCACGTTTACAGTGTGGACTGGAAGGTTTTTACCGTGTTACCTACACGGCCACATTACAGCGTGGACTGTGTGTTTTTTTGTCGTGACACTTACACGAACTCGATCTCATTTTCTCGTGCTGTTGGTGGGAGTGGGAGGATAGGGTAGTAGTAGATTGGGGTGTATATTTGGTTAAGAGGTGCCTACTGACTGTAGGTTTCGCTTTGTACATAGGCAAGGCGGGTCTTCTGTATTACTGCGTAGCGCCAAAGATCTCGGTCCAGAGACATTGTCTTAAAGAGATGTAAGTGTGTGAGGTCGGAATTTATCAGATCATCCCAGGTTTTTCTGGGTCTACCTACTCCGTAACTACCATCAATTTTGATCGCCCTGCACTTTTTTATGCAGCTGTCGTGACTATACCAACGTAGTCTTCTCTCAAGTAAACAGCATCTGATCCCTCTTATTCCTAATTTCTCACTTAGTTCATTTATGCTTTGCCGTTCACGTATATTACTATTACACATCCAACGGAGCATGCATGCTTCGTTCCTTTCCAGTCTACGCAGGTCCTCTGCACGTAATGCCCAGGTCTCACTGCCATGTAGCATTGCTGTTCGTATACAGGCATCATACAATCTGCCTTTCATTTTTAGAGAGAAACCTTTTGTGGCCAACAGCGGTATAAGCTCTCTGAACTTTTTCCATCCCGTTCTGACTCTGGCTACTGTACTTTCAGAACACCCTCCACCACTGCTGATTTCGTCACCCAGGTAATGGAAAGTGTCTACCATTTCTATAGAACCATCTGGGCAATGGAAAGAGCTAGTATCCTTTGGACACTTGCTACTTATTGCACCTGAGCATTGGCCACATATAAAGTCTACGTTCTTAGATAGTTTACCTGTGATCCCACTACATCTTTTACGTACCCATACTTTGCATTTGGGACATAAAATGGAATTTCTGCCTACTTCTTTCCTACACACTGAGCAAGGTCATTTCTCTGAGGGCACCTGTGCCCTATTTTCCTTTCTACAAACTAGAACTTTAGTCTTAGACAAGTTAACTTTAAGGTCTTTTGATTCTAGGCCATGCTCCATGTTTCGAATTTCTCCTCTAGTTCAGCCATTGATTCAGCTATGAGCGTTAGATCATCTGCGTATAGGAGTTCCTATGGGCAGCCGGTCTTGAACTCCTCTGTTATAGCCTAAAGGGCAATAATAAATAAGAGGGGGCTAAGGACAGAGCCTTGATGAACGCCAACTTTTACACTAAATTCTTCACAATATTCATTGTTAATTCTAACCTTACTGGCTGTTTCATATACATAGCTTGTATAGCTCTCACAACAAGCTATTCATCTACACCTAGTTTTCTAAGAGCCCACCAGATAATGGACCGGGGGACTCTGTATATATATATATATATATATATATATATATATATATATATATATATATATATATATATATATATATATATACATATATATACAAATATAATTTCAGCAAGATCGAATTTCAGCAGTGGTCGAAAACAAAGTGAAACAATTTCCAAGTTATGCGGCATGGACTAAAAAAAGACCAGAGCAATAAACATAGGTTATAGAGGCCAAACAATATATATATATTGGGAGGTTTTTACCGTGTTACCTACACGGCCACATTACAGCGTGGACTGTGTGTTTTTTTTTGTCGTGACACCTACACGACCTCATTTGATTCGGACTGGATGTTGTGGTACCAACATAACTTTACATTGAAAGGGGTGGTGTGGTTGGGGTGGGGGTAGTGGGACGGGGGTATATTTTGTTAGAGGTGGCTACTGACTGTAGTAGGTTTCACTTTGTACTTAGGTAAGGCGGGTCTTCTGTATTACTGTGTAGCGCCAAAGATCTCGGTCCAGTGACATTGTCTTGGAGAGGTGTGAGTGTGTGAGGTCGGAATTTATCAAGTCGTCCCGGGTTTTTCTGGGTCTGCCTACTCTGTGGCTACCATCTATTTTTATTGCCCTGCACTTTTTTATACAGCTGTCGTCTTTCATGCGCATCACGTGACCATACCAACGTAGTCTTCTCTCGAGTAAACAACATCTGATCCCTCTTATTCCTAATTTCTCCCTTAGTTCGTTTATGCTTTGCCGTTCACGTATATTACTATTACACATCCAGCGGAGCATGCAAGCTTCGTTCCTCTCCAGTCTGCATATATCCTCTGCACACAATGCCCAGGTCTCACTGCCATGTAACATTGCTGTTCGTATGCAGGCATCATACAGCCTGCCTTTTATTTTTAGAGAGAACCCTTTAGCGGCTAATAGTGGTATAAGCTCTCTGAAATATATATATGTGTGTGTGTGTGTGTGTGTGTGTGTGTGTGTGTGTGTGTGTGTGTGTGTGTGTGTGTGTGTGTGTGTGTGTGTGTGTGTGTGTGTGTGTGTGTGTGTGTGTGTGTGTCATCCCCTGAGGATCCATTACGTTTTTCTGAATGTTGAATATGATATTGGCCTGTAACATGGCTTTTTTTCTGTTCCTTCCTCTTCTCACTATCTTTCTATTTCCTCTATTTCATCTTTTATTTCTCATTCTAACTTCTGATGAAAGACTTATATCTGAAAGGTAAAGACTCTTTTCCTACTATATCAATCATTAAACTAATATATTTTTCATTGTATTGTTTGCTTTGTTGTTTCCATTTACCTTTTGCATACATATATATGAATGTGAATCCATGCTAGTATGTCTGTATCATCATCATCATCATCATCATCATCATCATCATCGTTTAACGTCTATTTTGCACGCTAGCATGGGTTTAGACGGGAATTGTCCCATGTGAGGCAAGATTGGTTGTCTTGCTCATATAGGACTGTCTGGCGGGTTTTCTACGGATGGATGCCCTTCCTAATACCAACTTTTACTAGCAGGGGAAATGGACATTAAATGATGATAATGTTCATGATGATGATGATATAACATACATACATACCTTCAGATTTATACCTGTGATTACTGGGGCACTAGCATATGTTAGTAACTGCCTCAGTGCAAATCCTGAGAAGCTAGGCTTCACAGAAACAGAAAGAACACAACTAGTTAGGAAATTACAAGTACAATCCATTAATGCAACAGTAAAAATATGTAAAACATTCCAAAAATTCTGCAAATAATAACTGCATATACATATGTACAGATACAAAACATATGCACATGCACACATATAACTCAAAACATACACATCCACACATATAATAACATCCATATCTGCACATGCATGCATGCAGATATGCATACATATCTACTTAGTTGATGTTGTTTAAATTCCAATGAGAGACTCTTGTATCTATGTTAGAAACCGACTTTCTCTCTATTGGTAAAAATTCATAAAATTATGAAACCAGAACACATACATACATACATTTCATTTACACTGTATATGTACAGATATAACCTTATCATATACTTCAGCTGCTTACAAGACAACTTAACATATGTCTTAATCAACTACCAGCTCAAGTACTGATATGTAAATTAGTATATCCATTTCAGTATACTTCTATAAGTGGTAGGGTATATATCCCCCTCAGTTATGTATTCCCTTATGGTTGTTTAGATGATATACAAAACTTCTGATGAAGAGCCCAACTAGATTTGAAAATCAATTAAAATATTTATCATTTTTTTCCAGTTTACAGGGAAATACATATATTTGACATGTTTACATGCCTATATACTAAAAATATGTATATTTATGTACATGTTTATGCAATCTCTGTTACCTCCATACTATGTACACATACATCTATGTGTGTGTTAATGTATATATATATGTGTGTGTGTGAGTGTGCATGTCTACATATATATGTATATATATATGTGTGTGTGTGTGAGTGCATTTATGTTTATGTGTGTGCGTGTGTGGCTCTAGGAATATTCATTGAAAATACATTTAGCAAAACCACATTGACCAGAAGCATATAGGCTAAAAAACAAACTAGTATCAGACATATTTTTTTAAAATATATATATATATTCATAGTAAAGCAAATTGGTCAAAAGACAAATTGACTGAAAATATTTTAGTTAAAGGAAAAGCAGAATATTCATTGAAATTTAAATAAATAGATTGTATATATAAATATATATATATATAATATGATATTTAATATTATATATATATATATATATATATAATATAATATAATATAATATAATATTTAATATTATATATATATATATATATATATATATATATAAAAGTATCATACAATGATTTATTGATAGTTGAATCAAATGTTATAATGTTTTGAAATTTAGAAATTGTTACTATATAAATCAGAATTAATAGATTATATATAATCTATAGAAATTTATATGAGGTTAAGAAAGTTATTTTAGGTAACCATAAAATATCAACATTCATGTCACAAAGTAGCTAGTGTCTTTCAGAAAGATATGCTGGATAATTGATATCACAATAATTAATTAAAGTCAATTGCTTAATATCAATCATGTGCTAATATTCATTGAAGTGTTCTGGTTGTTATGTCTATGATAGAAATAATTATTACAAGTGGAGGTGCGTGGCCTAGTGGTAAGGAGGTTGGACTTAAGATCATAATATTATGGGTTTGATTCCTGGGCTGGTTACATGTTGTGTTCTTGAACAAAACACTACATTTCACGTTGCTCCAGTATACTCAGCTGAAAATGAGTACCAGTAATAGCTGGGGGTTTAATCCTGTGATGGACTGGCATCCTGTCCAGAGGGAAGTCTTGTACTTTCAGTTGCTTCATGCCATGAAACTGGAATAAGCACCGACCTAACAAGACTTAAATGACTTATGACAGACTTTAGACTTTTTAGACTTAGACTTAGTGATTGGGGGATGTGGTGATGATCTTGTGGAACTTCTAACAAAATTATCCATGGCGTTGAGTTACATCCATTTAGCGTCTGTGATCAAATCCTACTATGGTCACTGGCTATCATTCTGTCATAAAATAAGTATTAGTCAAATTTGGGGTTAGATTTAATCAACTATATTCTATCCATAAATTTTTTTTGTGGTGTGCCTGTCAGAAATCATTGTTATTGCTATTACCAGTAAAGCAGAAAGTGTTTTAAGGCCATGTTTCCTATCTACCATGGTCCCTGGCTATCATTCTGCCATAAAACAAATATTAGTCAAATTTGGGGATAGATTTAATCAACTATATTCTACCCATAAATTTTGTGGTGATGTACCTTTTTCCAAATTGCTCTTCATAATGCACTTGACAACAATGCTAATGATAGAACTTGGGAACAATTAAAAACACTGGCTTACAGTGCTGGGGCTGATGTACCTGGTCTCAAGAAGACAAAATACTGTGACTTGTTTAATTATAATGATGCTGAATCACTAGGGTCATTGAAGAGAAAAACAAGCTATGTGAGAAGGCTTTCAAAGAAACAAAGTGAAAACTGCAATGTAAAACTCGAAACATGAAGAATAACTGGTGGTCTGAAGTTTCAGGAGAGATGTAGAGAGCTTATAATTGAAGAGACTTGAAGGCACTATACAGCACAACAAAACCAGTTTGGGGCCCAAAGCCCTTAAAAGTGGAACCATTGAAGTTAATAGATAGGAATGTCCTCATCAAATATCCAGCAGGAATCATGAGTCAGCAGACTGAACACTTTAAAGATGTTTGATAATCCATCAGTAGTTATTGAGGAAATTATTAATAGACTGCTGCAAAAGAAGACTGTGACAGACATGAAGAATGATCCAACCATTGTTGAGATAAAGTCTACTATCAAAGAGATTAACATAGGAAAAGTTGATCTGCTTTGGAAGAAAATTGTTGTTATGACCATTCATGGGCTAGTTCTATTTGCACCCACTCTGTTCTTCAGCTACATCACCATGCTGCTGTCATATGCATTCCAAGACTTTGAAATCAGTGTATACTTGAGATTTAGAACCTCTGGCAAAGTCTTTAATCTAAGACGTTTTAACACCAAGTCCAAAACATTTGGCACTCCTTTCATGGAGTTCCTTTATTGTGATGACACAGATTTTGTGGTTTACACAGTAGAGGACATGCATTCAATATTGGACACCTTCTCCAATGCATGCACTACATTTGGATTAAATATTAGCATATAAAATACAAAGATCATGTACACTCCACCAGTTGGAGAAGTGTATGTGGAGCCAGACATTCTCATGGGAAGACAGCTTTGTGTATCTCAGAAGTACACTTAGTAGAGATGGCATCCTCAATGCTGAAATAAATGACAGGATTGTGAAAGTGGGTTTTGCTTTCAGGAAGCTTGATACACGAGTCAGATCAGATTGGGGTATCATGAAAGACATAAAGCTCTGTATATGAGGCCTGTATATAAGGCTCTGTATATGAGGCCTGTGTTCTTACAGCCCTGCTATACTGGTGTGAAATGTGAACAACTTCCAGGCATTATATCAAGCAGTTGGAAATGTTTCATCAGCATTGTATCTGATGCATCTTGAACATCATGTGATCCTCTTACACACCTGATTCTGGTGTACTTGTGAAAGCAGGCAACACCAGCATTAAGAAGTGATTAATTATGAACCAAATGTGTTGGGCTGGTCATGTGGTCAGAATGGAAGATGGAAAGCTTCCTAAACAGATATTTTATGGGGAGCTGACCAGAGGGAAAAGGCCACAGCATAAACCAAAGAAGCAACTTAAAGATGTCATAAAAATTTATCTTAAAGCACTGAAGATTGATCTGGATAACAGAGAGAGACTGACTGAAAGCCATACATCATGGAGAATGATCATCAAGTATGGATGTGATGTCTTTGAACAAAAGCAAATGGAGCATGCTGCTTTTAATCATTCACTCCATAGGCAAGACCCGAGTGCAGTGCCTGCAAAAATCCAGCAGGAATTGAGGTGCAATGTATGTGGCTGATTTCTTCTATCAAGAGCTGGATTTATCAACCATCTAAAGTCACATGAGCCAGGAAGAAAT
>OZ024740.1:336928833-337121333 GCA_964016885.1 Eledone cirrhosa | reverse complement strand
ATTGTTAAGTAGCCTTTTTACATTTTTGAGGATATACATTAGTTCTAGATCACATAGCCCGCAGTGGGACATACCTGTACTATAGGTTTTAGCAGCCGACAACTTCGACCAGTTAATGCTGTAGTTAGTGCTGCTGTCCTTCAGTTCCCATATTTTTTTGGCGAGGGTTGTGGTACCCATAAGTGCACGGTTTTTCATTGAGTGTCTGTGCACATACCATCTTTTTTTAAAAGAACCCGGGGTGGATCCTATGTAATGCCAGGTGGAGTTATCCGAGTTGACCGTGCACATGTATACTAGGCTCGAATCGAGACATCTGTTCGCCATGGACATAGAATTGCCACTAAATTCATAAGATTCAAACCTCCGTGAATCGAACCAACGCAACATAGCTTTAAACTAGGATACCCACTACCCTGCATAAATCACCACAGAAATATACTCATTAAGTACACTCTAGCCTTCACAAGTCTTTACCACACAAATGTCTGTAAGTACCTCATCAACCCATAAACTTATTTCTTCTCAGCTGCTGCCATCACTTGATCCTAAATCCAAGAATTTCTCAAATCACTACTACAATGTAACTTTACCTTCCTTTTGCCATAATTACAGTCAGCATGTTTATCTCTTTGCATATATATATGTATTTGTACGAGTGTATACTGATGTGTATGTATGTGTCTATGTACACATGCGTGTGTATATATATGTGTGTGTGTATATGTGTGTATATATATGTATATATATATATATATGTATTGCCTCCTTAACCTCTGTATTAACTCGTCCACTATTTAGCTTTGACAGTGTTGTCCCATACATGTATGTTATTGAAGATGAAAAGAAAGACTGTATTCTCATCTAATGTAGACCACACAAATTCTACTCAATGATAAATACTTCGTCGGTCAGATAAATACTGAACATTACGGCCACCTGACCTATATTGGTGATAAACACCGGCTTATCTTTAAAATTGATACAATACACCCTACGACATGCCAAACTTATACTTCTACTTCATGTCAGCTAGCTTTACACGCCGAAATCTTAGATACACTATACCCCCCACCTAATGTAATGTCAGGGTCTCCTCAAATAATTTATTACTAGCATTGTTGTAATTGTTGTTATTGTTCTAACTGAATGCCATTACTACTTCATATAGTAGCCTGTATATTCCATTCATGCCTGTATATTCTCTTCATTCTCGCATGCTCCGAAGAACTGACTGGTTATAATTTTGTATTGGCGATCGAGTAACGTGAAAACAAGCGAATAGCGATCTCTAGACCTACCAGTTCAGAGAAACAATTGTCAGCAATGAGATTAAAAACCTTTTTTGTATTGCAAACCATGTCAATCTTCTTTCCTGATTTATTATTACTCCAAGTGTTTACAACATAGGAATTACAGCATACTCGCAACATCACTATGAATACG
The DNA here is from genome assembly GCA_964016885.1 of Eledone cirrhosa. NCBI lineage: Eukaryota > Metazoa > Mollusca > Cephalopoda > Octopoda > Eledonidae > Eledone > Eledone cirrhosa. Next base: position 337,119,887 of record OZ024740.1, on the reverse strand, counting down.
CCTTGTTGAGTCAAACCAAGCCTAGCGTTGATATCATCCACTACCCGGAATACCATAACTGGACTACACCTAAGGGGACTGGATATAATTATTATTTGTTACCCCGTGTATATATATATATATATATATCGATTCTATTGAATGATGAATAGCTCCTGTTTATTTTAACATGTCTCTTGAGCACTCTGATTCGATATGTGGTATTTCCACATTACCGATAATTTTTCGCTAATATAGAGGTTATCTCCCTTGCTGGGCACCATGTGCGTGTCTGGCTAAAGGTCACTTCTTTATTTGTCGGACGCAACCCGTTGATAAAGCTCTTCCGGTCCATTCCTTCCCTAGAAGTCTTATATATTTTTGTGTGGGCTGATAGTGAACGGATTAAGGAATTGCAGAAACCCAAGAAGCTAGATTTAACACCTTTCTAGCGGGTCCGGGTAAGTTTTTTACATTCATTTAAATTATTGATTTATTGATATTTTATTTGAGTGACCCGAATCTTCCTGGTCGTTCTTTTTCGGCTGCATGGGTGATTTTAGGCATAATCTTTATGTGTTGGTAATTTAACGATAGTTATAGCTCTGATTTATCTAAATTATTGAGCCCTCTGCAACTCATATCGGATTTGTTTATCGTTAATTCGTGAGCTGATTTTCCGATACTCGATTATTCTATTATATTTAGCTCTAGACATAGCTATTGACCAGTTAATTTTATTGATCATTTTTTTGTCGATTCTATTGAATGATGAATAGCTCCTGTTTATTTTAACATGTCTATTGAGCACTCTGATTCGATATGTGGTATTTCCACATTTCCGATAATTTTTCGTTAATATAGAGGTTATCTCCCTTGCTGGGCACCATGTGCGTGTCTGGCTAAAGGTCACTTCTTTATTTGTCGGACGCAACCCGTTGAGAAAGTTCTTCCGGTCCATTCCTGATTTGTCTAAACATTGCGTCTTTTCTGTGTGTAGATTCTATTTTTATTTCTATGTTCTCTAATTTACCCTTATGTTCTATTTTAGCATGTTGCTAGAGTACAGATGATTCTTTACTATCTTGATGGTCTCGCCAGTGTTCATTTATCCGTTCCCCTATACTACGAGCTGTCTCACCTATGTACACTATATTTTTATCTCTACATTGTCCTTCAGTACATCTTATGCTATATACTACAATATATAAACAACCATCTGGTTGTGGAACCAACCAACCAACCGGAAATTTATAAATTCCTAAATTTATAAATTTATTATAATAAATTGAAGTGAAAGCAACTGGTGCATATGTTTCTTATTGGCAACATGACCCTCCCAAAGTATTACAATATCGGTTTCAACAACGAAACATATATATATATATATATATATATATATATATATATATATATATATCCATATATATATATATATATCCATATATATATATATCCATATATATATATATCCATATATATATATATCCATATATATATATATCCATATATATATATATCCATATATGTATATATCCATATATATATATATATCCATATATGTATATATCCATATATATATATATCCATATATATATATATATATATCCATATATGCCAGACAGTCCTATGCGAGCAAGACAATCACTCTTGCCTCAAGTGCGAAAACCCCCGTCCAAACCCATGCAAGCGTGGAACACGGACGTTAAACGATGATGATGATGATATGTATATATCCATATATATATATCCATATATGTATATATCCATATATGTATATATCCATATATATATATATATCCATATATGTATATATCCATACATCACGATGACGTCCATCGCCCCATGCTAGATAGTATAGATTTGGTTGCTGATATACTGCCCACCTGATTTTTCAACATTAAATTTAGAAGCTATGCAAACAAGTACATGTATTTCAGAACACAGTGGCCATTGAAAATTTGAAAATAGAATGAGAATCTCTCACCGTATTTTGACTACAGAAAATAGTCTAATAACAGAGCAAATAAACTCCATAAAAAAATTCAGGTGTGCAGGTTAGTGTAATCAATCTAGCATACTTATCCGGATAATAAGAGGGGTGGGTTCTCACTATGGGGGTTCACATGCCCTGTTATTAAACTATTTTCTGGAGTCAAAATACGGTGAAATTTCTAAATCTATTTTCAAAATTTCAATCACTGCCTTATTCTAAAATGCACATGCTTATTTATATATATACTATTATTATACAAAAAAATAATAATGAAAATATTGTGTACGGTGCTCAGATGCACTACAACAAAAAATTCTTGAAAAGTTACCAACAAATTTCATTGAAAAATCCAGGCAACAATCCCGGTATCTTTCGCATGGGAAAAATTGGGTGGACAGGTTGGTGCAATTGGTCTAAGACATTTATCCAGACAATAAGAGGTGTGGTTTCAATTCCTACACATGCTGATGTCTAATGTTTCTGTTAAGGGGATTCATATATCATATAAAGCTTCTAGGTTTCACGACAAAAAGCACCCAGTCACACTGTAGAGTGGACGTGTAGGCGCCACAGGAAAAAAGCACCCAGCACTCACTGTAAATGAGGTTGGTGTTAGGAAGGGCATCCAGCTGTAGAAACTGAGCCAAAATCAGTCCTGTATGAGCAAGACATGGTGACTTGACCTGGCATTGCCCACAACAGGACAACCCGTCTAACCCATGCTAGTGTGGAAACATTGACGTAAAACGGTGGTGATGATCATGATCATCATCATCATCATCATCATCATCATCATCATCATCATCATCATCATCATCATTTTAACGTCTGCTTTCACTGCTAGCAAGGGTTGGATGGGTCTAAATAAACTAAGTCAGTACTGAAGCAGAGCCACTGATCTCCCAGGCAGGTCAGGGTGTGTCTCCCTTATTTATGGTCATTCCAATATAATTGATAATTTTATGTATCAATCAATATTTTAATATATGTACTTCTGTTCTTAACATTAAATTTGTATATATGTATGTATGGGTGTGAATGTATATATGTATGTATGAATGTGTGTATGTATGTGTGAGTGTATGCATGTATATGTGTGAGTGTATGCATGCATGTATGTATGTATTTGTGAGTGTATGCATGTGTATGTGTGCCTATTTGTCCCCTTATATGTCTCCACACCATTTAAGCAAACTTAGTAGTTTGACAAAACTAGGTGGTATATACCATACATAAAAGTAATAAATTATAGACTAGCATGAGGAAGGGCATCCAGTGATAGAATACTGCCTCAAAAAATGTGCATCCAACTCATGCCAACATAGAAAAACAAACATAAAAACAAAAAGAAAAGATAACCAGCGACATGAGATTATTATGTTGATAACAAATCAATATCTGATCACATTTAAATATCTTTCCTTTCAAAACTAAACACTTAAATATCATTTTAATTATTAAATGTCTCTCTTACCACCATTTGCTTCATAAATTTCTGACATAGATTTAAAAGAAAGTGTTTCTTGTGTTACATTTATGTAGACAATATTTGCTAAGCTGAGGGAAATGATATGTTACCATAAGCTAGAGTATTTTTATCTTTTTACAGGAGAAAACAGTTGTAAAATGATGTTGATGGCGGTGGTGGTGGTGGTGGTAGTGGTAATGATGATGATGATGACAATGATATAAAGAGAAACAAAATTAATTAGCGATAATATTCAATTGCCATCATCATTAAAGCTCACACCTTTCATGGATGTTTTAACGAGGTAAAAAAATTTTAAATATTGAATTAAGAGGTGTTTTTTAAACCTTTCATTATCCATATTTCTAATGAAAAACATTGTCTATGTTTTTCAAATAATTTTGAAAATAATCAAGAATTATGTGTGATTTAGTAATGAAACTAACTTTCTCATTATGAAGTTGATGGTTAAGGGCAGTGGATTGGTAGTGTCAGTAGAGCATGGGACAAAATGCTTTGCAAGTATTTAGTTTTGACTTTCTACATACTGAGTTCAAATCCCACCAAAGTCAACTTTACTTTTCATTCTTTCGGGTCTATAAAATAAAGTACCAGTCAAATACTGGAGTCGATTTGATCAGTTTTTCTCTTCCTTTAAATTTCCTGGTCCTGGCCTATTTAAAAACTATTAAGTTGATGTTTGAAACATAACATAACAAGGATTTTTGCATAAAATTATGATCAAAAGTTTTTAGATAAACAGTTTTGAATCATAGAACCAGGAGTGTCTACAGGCAGTTTAGTATCAAAAGGATTAATAAAGAAACTTGTTTTTTATAAAATTTCTCATTATGTAATTTCATTGATAGCTTTATTTGCCATGAAATGTTCTGCAATTTATTAATCTACAGAAATTCTCCTTTGATCAATGCTATAGAAAAGTAGGTTTCACTCACATTTCATTTTCATCATTCACAGATACCATAACACAACAGTGACATCAACTAATTAACAGCTAACAGACATATTTCATTACAATTAGTTTCACAGTTTTTACTATAAACAAGGTCTGTCAAGTAACTACTTAAATTTGTCAACTGAAGAATTATTGTATATAGTGTAATGTTCTGTTTGATTTTAATGTAGCTAAAAAATGTTTTTCTCTCATTCCTGCTACTCAATATGAAGTTTCTTTCCACATTTCCATTTTCATATGTCTGGTCCTGATGGTGTATGTTAAAATAATTGGTAATTATCTCAACAGTCTACCAATCTTGAACTCTTTCATTACTATATTTTTAATTTTAAAAAAAAACACCTATAATTTTCAAATAATTTTTTAAATAATCAAGAATTTGATGTTCTCATCATTAAACTGGTGTTTAGAACATAACTTAAAGAGTTTTATATAAAATTATGGTGGAAAATTGTTTCCTGGGTGGCCAAATTAGCAGTGGAGATTAGTGTTCTGGAAATACACTAGCCAGAGTGAGAATGGGATGAAGAAAGTTCAGAAAGCTACAAAAAAGGCTTTTCCCTCAAAATGAAGTGCAGATTGTATGATGCATGGGTATGAACAGCAATGCTGTATGGTAGTGAGATCTGGGCACTGTGTGCAGAGGACCTATGAAGAGTGGAAAGAAATGAAGCTTGCATGCTCCAATGCATGTGTTATAGTAATATACATGAATGGCAAAGTGTAAATGAAATGAGGGAGAAACTGGGTGTAAGAGGGATCAGATGGAGTGTGCAGGAAAGTTGACAGTAGTATAGACATGAAATGCATATGAAGGATGACAGCTGTATAAAAAGGTACAGGGCCCTCAAAGTTGATGGATGCTATTGAGTAGGAAGACCTAGGAAGACTTGGGATGAGGTGATAAAAACTGACCTCGCACCATTGTACCTCTCAAAAGTAATGTCACAGTACTTCATAAGACCTGCCTTCCCATGTGCATGGGATGAAGCAAACATCTCCTCATTTCTAATATGCACCACTTCTCTCCCCCTTCCATACACCTCCCTGGGTGGGTGCTTTTTACTGTGACACCTTCACAACCACTTTACAGTGTGGGCTGGGTGCTTTTTACTGTGACACCTATATGACTACTTTACAGTGTGAACTGGGCGCTTTTTGTCATGAAACCAACATAACTTTACAGTGTAAGCTGGGTGCTTTTTATCATGACACCTACACGGCCACTTTACAGTGTAGGCTGGGTGCTTTTTACTGTCACACCTACACAACTACTTTACAGTGTAGGCTGGGTGCTTTTTACTGTCACACCTACACAACTACTTTACAGTGTGGGCTGGGTGTTTTTTGTCGTGACACCTACATGACTACTTTACAGTGTGGACTGGGTGCTTTTTGTCGTGATACCTGCACAACCAATTTACAGTGTGGACTGGATGCTTTTTGTCATGACACCTAAACAACCACTTACAGTGTGGACTGGGTGTTTTTTTATCGTGACACCTACACAACCACTTTAAAAGTGTGGGCTGGATGCTTTTTGTCATGACACCTACACAACCACTTTACAGTGTGGGCTGGGTGTTTTTTATCGTGACACCTACACAACCACTTTACTGTGTGGGCTGGGTTCCAATGTTGATAAAATAAAGTACTGGTAAAGTATTTGTGTTGATATCATATCATGGACTATTCCTGTCCTCGAAAAATGTATGTATTGGTGACTATATTAGAAATAATTATTATAGCCACTAATATTTGAAACAAATTCTGTTGCTATGTAGCTAAGTGTCTAAAAGCATTTCTATTTCTATTGCATTTCATTCATGTGAGGGAGGAAGGTATCTAATTTTGTTTTAATATGAACTACAGATTCTTCGTTATATGACATGTTGAATGAAGCCAGAAGCTACATACTTATTATTCTAGTAATTTGCTTTAAAAAAAAAGCAAAATATTGGCATAAAACAGTAAAAAAAAGAAAAAGAGAAATCCAGTATTTTTTTTATCACTATTATAGTTCTTCTTACTTTTGTTTTACTCTTTTACTGGTTTTAATCATTGGACTGTGGCCATGGTGAAGGACTGCCTTCAAGGGGTTTTAGCTGATCATATCGACCACAGTACTTAATTCTGTCTGGTATTTATCTTATTGATCTATATTTTATCGAATAGCTAAGTTATGCCTTTTGTCGCCACATCAAATTTTTCACTGGTAGGCATAAATATAGGTGCAGACATAGTCACAGGCATGGACATATATATATATATATATATATATATATATATATATATATATATATATATATATATGCGTGTGTAGATATGTAGCTGTTTGTTTGTGTGTGTACATATATACATGTATGCATATGTATGTATATATATATATATATATATATATATATATATACACATGTATGTATAAGTGTGTGTGTGTGTGTATATATTAGCAGGGAAAGCGTATGTTAAAACAATGATGATATATATTTATTAAAATAACAGATTAAAGTTTAAGCAAAGAATCGCTGCTTTCACCCTTAACGGGATCTTCTGAAACTAACAAAGTCAATCTGTGAACGCAGAAGTGAATATTTCAAAAAAGTTGCAACCGGAGGAAGACAAGAAGATGATACTTTGATTCATGGAAACATTCCCTGGCAAAGAACGGGAAAAAACGAATATAATACGTCATTATTTGGAGCGGTGAAAAACAAGTACACGCAAAGACAAAACCACGTTTATGGTATAAAAGAAGTCGTAGACTAATATTCTATTAGGTGGTTCATAGAGACGTTCTCTGGCAATGAACAGAAAAAATGAAGATATGTGGAGCGGGGAGAACAATTGCACGCAAAGACAAAACCACGTAAATGGTATAACTGAAGTTGTAGACTAAAATTCTAACTAGGAAACCGAATGATTCTTGGCTTCAGAGTTAAATCTGAGGCAATTTCGGCTTGTAAACATAAATTGCACAAAATTTTCCTGTATTACAGCCCCACATTATACCCTAACTGATAGTACGAACTATACGCGGATATTTTACGTCTTGATGTGGTAGCTAAGTATATGTTATGTTTATACCATTACTTATTTGTATAGGTATGTTTTGTGAAGGTACGTATACTTTCTTGTACGTATATTTGATTGTATATGTTATGGCGTATATATTATATGTTCTGGTACATATGCTTTTGGTTATGTGTATACGTGAGTTTTGCGTCTGTGTGAGTATGCAGGTTTGTACGTATGTAGGGTGTGTGTATATGTGTACTTCGTGTTTTGGTTGATGTACGTCTCCGAACATATGTGTATTTACATGTAGGTATGTGTGTGCGCTTGTTATATACGTATTTATTTATTTTTATACGTTTATTTAATTATATGTATACACACACACATATATATATATATATATTTTTTTTTTTTTATATATATTTTTATGTGTATTTGGTGTATACATTCGTATGCGTGCGGGTCTTTTGGGTTTTTTTTTTGTGAACGTGCGTGTATTTGTATACCTATGGCGAGTGTTTTCGCGTATGCTTGTGTATGTACGTATATGGATGCGTGTATGTATTTATTTAATTTCAATTACCTCTGTATTTTATTTACTTTATTCTTAACTCTGAAGCCGAGAATCATTCGGTTTCCTAGTTAGAATTTTAGTCTACGGCTTCAGTTATACCATTTACGTGGTTTTTGTCTTTGCGTGCAATTGTTCTCCATGCTCCACATATGACGTATTATCTTCGTTTTTTCCGTTCATTACCAGAGAACATCTCTATGAACCACCTAATAGAATATTAGTCTACGACTTCTTTTATACCATAAACGTGGTTTTGTCTTTGCGTGTAATTGTTTTTCACCGTTCCAAATAATGACGAATTATATTCGTTTTTTCCCGTTCTTTGCCAGGGAATGTTTCCACGAACCAAAATATTGTCTTCCTGTCTTCCTCCGGTTGCAACGTTTTTTGAAATATTCACTTCTGCGTTCACAGATTGACTTTGTTAGTTTCAGAAGATCCCGTTAAGGGTGAAAGCAGCGATTCTTTGCTTAAACTTTAATCTGTTATTTTTATAAATATTTGTTCTACGGTTCTTATATATTTGATATATATTTATCCTTATCGAGCTCTCTTTGGATTTTAGTCTTCAAATTTATTATTATTACTATATATATATATATATATATATATATATATAATTATATATATCATCATCATCATTTTATGTCCGCTTTTCCCTGCTTGCAAGGGTGGGACAGGAACTGGTTCTGGCTTGATTTCTACAGCTGGATGCCCTTCCTAACACCAACCTCATTTACAGTGAGTGCTGGGTGCTTTTTTGGCATGGCACTTCCACAACCACTTTGCAGTGGAATGATAGGGACCCCAGTCCTATCATCTCATTTCTACAGCTGAGTAAACTGGAGCAATGGGAAATAAAGTGTCTTGCTCAAGGAAACAACACATCACCCAGTCTGAGAATTGAACTCACAACCTTTCGATTGCAAGGCCAATGCTCTAACCACTAAGCCATGTGCCTCCATAATAATAATAATTGTTTCTACTTTTGGCACAAGGCCAGCAACAATTACTCAGTACATTACTGGTACTTTATTTTATCGACCCTGTAAGGATGAAAGGCAAAGTTAACTTTTCATCCTTAATAATTATAATAATAATATATACAGTGCTCAGGTGCACTACAACTTATCAAAGGTGAATGTATAGTACATAGAATAATGTACAAATGACAGGAAATATATATATATATAGAGAGAGAGAGAGAAACAGAGAGTGAGATGACTTAAACGAACTAAGGAAAAAATTAGAGATAAGAGGGATCAGATGTTGTTTACTCGAGAGAAGGCTACGTTGGTATGGACACGTGATGCGCATGAAAGCCGATAGCTGTATAACAAAGTGCAGGGCAATAAAGATAGACGGTAGTCACGGAATAGGCAGACCTAGAAAAACCTGGGACGAGCTGATAAACTCCGACATCACACACTTACACCTCTCCAAGACAATGTCACTGGACCGAGACCTTTGGCGGTACTCAGTAACAGAGAAGACCTGCCTTACCTAAATATATAGTAAAACCTACTCCAGCCAGTAGGCATCTCTAACAAAATACACCCCGTCCCACCACCACCACCCCCACCCCATCCACACCACCCCGTTCTATGTAAAGTTATGTTGGTGCCGCGCCATCCAGGCCGAAACAAATGAGATCGTGTAGGTGTCACGACAAAAAAACACACAGTCCACGCTGTAATGTGGCCATGTAGGTAACACGGTAAAAACCTCCCAGCCCCACACTGTAAATGTGGTTGGTGTTAGGAAGGGCATCCAACTGTAGAAAACCTGCCAGACAGTCCTATGCGAGCAAGACAATCACTCTTGCCTCAAGTGGGACTACCCCCGTCCAAACCCATGCAAGCGTGGAACACGGACGTTAAACGTTGATGATGATGATGATGATGATACAGAGAGAGAGAGAGAGATGTGTGTGTGTATATATATATGTGTGTGTGTATTTGTGAGTGTGTATAAAATTTGAAATGTTTGTCACAACTTAATGACCATAATAATTGTTTCTTCTTTTGGCACAAGGCCAGCAATTACCCCAGTGCATGACTGGTACTTTATTTTATCGACCCAGTAAGGATGAAAGGCAAAGTTAACCTCAGTGGAATTCAAACTCAGATCATAAAGGGCCGTAACCCTATGCTTTGATCGTTATAAATAATAATTCAGAAAATTGGGTAACGTACCCTTGGAGACAGAAAAAGATGGATATCTGTTTTTCTCTGCTAGCAAGGGCTGGATGTGTTGTCACAGTGCAGTCAGTACTTAAGTGGGACCACTAAACTCCAGGTGTGCCTTCGAGCCCGACATACTACAAAATACACTTTATTTTGTAGTATGTAGTATGTACCAACACTACGGAAGTTGTTATGTCTTTGACATAGCTAAAGAGTCTTTGCAGCCCTTTGTTTTGTATGTTACCCAGCCCACACTGTAAAGTGATCATGTAGGTGTCACAAATAAAAGCACCCAGTACTCAATGTAAAGTGGTCGTGTAAGTGCCACATTAAAAAGCGCTCAGTCCACACTGTAAAGTGGTCGTGTAGGTGTCACGACAAAAAGCACCAAGTCCACACTGTAAAGTGGTCATGTAGGTGTGGGAAGCCAGTCTTAAACTCTTCTGTTATAGCCTGTAGGGCAATAATAAACAGGGGAGTGGGGGTAAGGACAGAAACTTGATGAACACCTAGTTTTATGCTTAATTCTTCACTATATTCTTTGTTAATTCTAACCTTGCTGACTGTTCCTCTATACATGGCTTGTATAGCTCTCACAAGCCACTCATCTACTCCTAGTTTTCTAAGAGCCCACCAGATAATAGAACGGGGGAACTCTGTCAAAGGCTTTCTCCAAGTCAACAAAAGCTAAGTAGAGGGGTTTACTTTTAGCTAGGTACTTCTCCTGTAGTTGCCATACAAGGAAGAGAGAGCATCTGAGGTACTTTTACCAGGCACAAACCCAAACTGCATTTCATCTATTCGGTCTCTAATCAGTTGTGCAATAACTCTTTCTGTGACCTTCATGACCTGGTCAACTAACTTAATGCCTCTATACTTTCCTCTATCTATGGTGTCTCTTTGCCCTTGTAGCAGTTAACGATGATGTTGCTACACCAGTCATTTGGTCATTCTGTATTTCTTGGTTTGCTATCCAGGTTACCATAGTATGTCCCACCATTCCAGATGCTTTCAGCATTTCAGCAACTATCTCCGAAGGCCCAGCTGCCTTGCCTGTCTTCATATCTTTGATTGCTTTACTTACTATACTACCATTAACTTGCACAGCTGGTCCCTCTGTTGGGGCAGACTATCTTTATCCCTTTCATTCTCCTCATTTAGTTGTCTCTCATAGTGACACTTCCAAGCTACCTTCTTATCAGTATCAGTGAGGGCAAGTATACCATCATCATTACGATACTCTTCTCCCCAACAATATCACAATTTTCCTTGACGCATTGTCTTGCAATCCTGAACACCTCGCGTTTTTGGTCCTCGCATTGTAGAATATTCTTGAACTTTCTATCCTCTGCTTCCCTTCTTGCAAAGTACACTTGTCGCCTAGCTTCTCTCCTAGCCACTTGATAGTGCTCTCTACTACCCCCATCTCGCCATTCTTTCGAAGCCTGCTTTTTGGCCTTGATTGTCTCCTCCACCTTACTGTTCCACCACCATGTTACTCTCCTCCTGCCTAAAGGTCTGCTCCAACCACAGATTTCATCCGTTGCCTTCAGCAGGTTATCTTTCAGGAATTCACACTGTTCCTCTATATTGTACATCTCTAATTGCTCTTCCTTACTATCAAAAGCACCAAGTAATATGCCCTTAAATTTGTTACTGGCTGTGGGGTCCTTCAGCTTCCATATTCTTCTCCTCATATATATATATATATATATATATATATATATTAGTAGAACACTGGTGGGTTATATCCGTAGTAGTAGAGCACTCAGTCCATGGGACGAGTTTGGTAGAAGTAGTACCACAACAGTTAGTTCACCATACCGAGAACAAATGTTCTCGGTATGGTGAACTAACTATTGTGGTACTACTTATATACATATATAACGGTAGCGAAGATTCAAAACCGAATCTGAGCTTTCCCGCCTCTGGGACAAGCCGTGGTTAGTTGTTTACGCCCGGCAGACCAACCTCTTGGAAGATGCTAAACACAGGTCAGATGTTGTTTACGCCTGGCAAAAAAGAAGTCAGATATATCCATCCTTCTAAGTTGTTTACGCCCAGCAGACCAACCCCTTGGGAGATTCTAACCAAAGGTCAGAGGATATATCTATCCTTATAACTTCAACCCTTATAAATACAAGGGTTGTTTACGCCCCGGCAGAAAAAGTGATACCACAGACAAGAATGGACATTTCACCTACGCTATCAAATCTCCCTTCATGAAAAACGTCTGTCCACTATTTTCTCACACGCCTTACACGCCTGGCTGAGTGATTACTACTACTGCTAAAACAAGAAAGTATACTAATACGCACACACGCACACATAGTAAGTTCACACTGTTTTCATTTCACACGCACCATTTCTGTTTGTCACATTGTATCTTTCAGATACAATACAAATTATATTATAATCGTATTCTGTGATACTTGTATTTACGTGACTCGAAGATCCTCCAAATTATTGTACGAATATTTCATGTTATAGATTTTATCATTCAATATTCAAATTGAATATTGTTATAATAAAATAAACATTGTAACAACACAATCCTGGTATTATTCTTTGCATTGAAACCATCATACCAACAATTCCATCTATTCACTTATTCATTACAACAGGATTATTTGTTACATATATATATATATATATATATATATATATATATATATATATGATAAGCTTCTACAGTTTCCATATATCTAATAGGTAGTAACATACTAAAAGCTATAAAGAAAAAGGTTCTAAGGAATTGATATTTGCCTCTTAGTTTGGGGAAGATAACAAAAATTTGCTAGCAAATTTTAGCAACTTTAAAAAAAAAAGAGAAATATTTTCAAGAAATTAAGAATTAATTTCATGAAAAATATTTTTTAGGCTGAGAGGAAAGATTGATTTTTCCCTAGTTGTTTTTAGATTAATTCTAAATTTCCTGGAATTATTTTTTCTTTACATCAAGATTCACTAACAAGTATTACTAGGTTTGTGTTTTCTTTCTTTAAGAGGGAAAATTCAAATCATTAAAAAATCTGGGCTTATGTTACTCAGTACACTAATACCTACATGAATTATCTAAATTCATGCCATTGGTTTATTTGAGTTATTTCCCTTAGCTCATTTTTCTTTTTCTTTTTTTCCTTTTTTTCTTTAGTTATTTTTTTTTTTACAATACTAAGGAATAGCTTGAATCAAGAGTTTAATAAACTAATTTTTTTAAACTGAAATATATATTTGATATTTGTTGGAAAAACACAGTGGTAACAAAAGTGATAGTATTAATATAGTAATAAAGACACAATGGTAACTAAGGTGATATTGTCACAATGGTAACACAGACACACTGGTAGCTGAGGTGATAGTACTACTATGGTAAAAAAGACAAAATGGTACCCTATGTGGTAATACAGCAGTTGTGGTGGTGGAAGGGTGCTGCTGGAAGTCATTTGAGTGGTGTGGTTGATGGTGGTGATGGTGGTGGTAACAGTGGTGGTGGTATGGTGGTGGTGGTGGTGGTGGTGGTGGTGATGGTGACAGTGGTGACAGTGGTGGTGGTATGGTGGTGATGGTGGCAGCAATTGTGGTAGTGGTGACTGCAGCAACAGCAGTGATTATGGTGATGGGGATGATGATGATAGTAATGGTGGTGGTGGTGGTAGTGGTGATGGTGGTGCTGGTGGTGGTGGTAATGATAGTGAGGCTGATGATGATGATGATGATAATGCCATTGGTGAGATAACTCTAGACAAAAGTGGTCCATTAAGAAGAAAGTGGGGAGATGGTGGAGATGATGGACGAGGAGAGGGCGTTAGATTGTCGCTGAATGTTTGGTGTGGAGCAGAAAAGAAGCCAAAATTTGTTAAACGCATTCACCAACAAACAGACCCCGCTGTAATTACAGCTTCTTTGCCTCCACAATCATAATTGAAAACAGTCACTCCATTAGTTTTTATATGAGTGATACACATCAGTATCAGATAAGTAAGAATGTTTATAATTATTGAGTGACATTATATACACAAGCAACTGAAAGCATAGTGTGTTGAATGTATAATGTTTGGTTCTGTAGAGACAAAGAAATCAATGGAGAATAGATATATATTGCAACAAAATCTTAGAAAATCTAAAGGTAATAATTCTTTCTTTGAATTGATTCTTGCTTTATTGAGAAAGAAGATGAGGGGTAATTTTAACAATTGCATAGACACACACACACAGACACTCATACATATGTATGTATATATATATATATATATAAACATACATACATGTTATATATAATGGCTTAGTGGTTAGAGCATTGGCCTTGCAATCGAAAGGTTGTGAGTTCAATTCTTAGACCTGGTGATGTGTTGTTTCCTTGAGCAAGACACTTTATTTCACATTGCTCCAGTTTACTCAGCTGTAGAAATGAGATGATAGGGACTGGGGTCCATATCATTCCACTGCAAAGTGGTAGGCACCATGGAGAAAAGCACCCAGCACTCACTGTAAATGAGCTGTAGAAATCAAGCCAGAATCAGTTCCCGTATGAGCAAGGCATGGTCAGCCGACCAGACACTGCCCATAACAGGACAACCCGTCTAACCCATGCTAGCGTGGAAAAACGGACGTAAAACGGTGATGATGATGATGATGATATATATATATATATAGAGAGAGAGAGAGAGAGAGAGAGAGATAGGTAGATAAATAGATAGATAGATATAGATATATATACGTCCATACATATGTATAGATCCACATATATCAGGATAGAACTAGTTTTAAATTAGTTAGACCATTATTCAACAGAGTAGTTGATACTTAGGATAGTAGAGTGTGACTTTATGGAACTAGCTGTTGACATGGCAAGAGCTCAGCTGCCAGGTCCCGACTCTTTCTAATATATACATATATATATATATATATATATATATATATATGCATGTGTAGTAGTTGAAGGAGGAGTCAAGGCTTAAAGCAAGAGACAAAAGCCAACCTGAAGAATGAACCAATCTGAAGAAGAAAGAACCCTCAGTTGGCAACATATTCAGAGAAATCCTATGTGAAGCTTATGGCAGTAAAGAAGTAAATTTGAAGACAAATAGCATGGAGGAAAATTGGTAAAGACAACCTACTGAAAGCCACAGACCAACCCATACAAACGTGGAAAAGCGGAAGTAAATACGATGATGATGATGATGATCATCATCATATATTGTTATATATATTGTTATACTTTGGGACAGTTGTGCTGGTAATAAAAACACATTCAGCTGTTGTGTTTCACTTTGGTTTTATTATTAGGCAGGTAACTAAACCATTCCTTAGTTAGTTTACTAACCAGATGGTTATCTAAATGTCAAAGCTCTTTCATCACATATTCTGTGACATTCTCAATGATTGTTCTTGCTTCTTTGTGTCTCCTTGTCATTTCAATTTTGTTTTATTTACTCCATCTTGTCGTTCTTAAACACCATTTGCAATATCGTTTGTGAACGTGTTTAAATATAAAGAAGACATTTCGCTAAAATAATCAGAACCATTGCCAATACAGTCTAACAGTCTCAGAATCATAGATATCATAGATATTTCTTTTTATACTCAAAATGAATAGATTAACTAGGGCTATCAAATCACCACTCCTAATTGACTGACAATATATATAGCATTTAATGGGCATTAGGATTACAGCCAGTCAATAGAACATTACATCTATATATATTGCACAAGTAGAAATTATTCTTGTTTTCGCGTGAGATGTCATTAACATATATTTGTTTGGGTTATTGACCCAACCAACCCATTCTACTTACTCAATCGTGTGTGTGTGTGTGTGTGTGTGTGTGTGTGTGTATGTGTGCTGAATGCTGCAGATTTAAAGCCCAGAGCAAGGTTCAATACAAAAGTGGTATGTGGTTATTTGTGTCTGAATTTTTTTGGTAAAAAAAACTGACTTACCTACAAGTATATATGGTTTGTGCTTGTGTATTTCTTTCAATGATGTATATCAATGAAATATAAAAACATTGTTGAGAAAAATACTGTGCAACAATATAAAAAAACATTAACTAAGACTTTAAATAATGACTGAGAAACATTATTTCTTGAATCACTTAAAATTCAGCAGCTACAATTTACCAATACATTTAAAGGTGTAAAATGATTTGTTTCTTATTCAACTTAGAATTTTTTAGGTTAATAATCTCATTGATACAGTGCATATTCACAATATTTATATCTACCTTACTTTTCAGTTAATTTAATCCTAGATTCTCATCAGGGATATGTACAGTATATACTCATAGATAAATCACACCTTTTTACTAAAAAAAGAAAAGACACAAATAACATGTGATTTATATACCGTCCCTTGCTCTGGGCTTGACATTCACAACATCAACTAACACATGTGCATGCACACATACACACTCACATACAAACACATGTACATATGCACATTCATAAACACTGGAAATTATTGAGTATGTATAGTGGGTTTGTCATATCACTATTCAGTTTATATGAATATCAGTTTTCTAAACAAATATAAGTTGACAACATCACACACAAAAACAGCCTCTCTTGCTCTGACAAGTCTTCCACTTGTGAGTAAAGTATATATATATATATCATCATCATCATCATCATCATCATCATCATCGTTTTACGTCCACTTTTCCCTGCTTGCAAGGGTGGGACGGGAACTGATTCTGGCTTGATTTCTACAGCTGGATGCCCTTCCTAACACCAACCTCATTTACAGTGAGTGCTGGGTGCTTTTTTGCCGTGGCCCCTCCACAACCACTTTGCAGTGGAATGATAGGGACCCCAGTCCCTATCATCTCATTTCTACAGCTGAGTAAACTGGAGCAATGTGAAATAAAGTGTCTTGCTCAAGGAAACAACACATCACCCGGTCTGAGAATTGAACTCACATTTCGATTACAAGGCCAATGCTCTAACCACTAAGTCATGTGCCTCCATTATATATATATATATATATATATATATATATATATATATATATATATTTATATATAATGGAGGCACATATGTGTGTGTGTGTGTGTGTGTGTGCACAGTTTTCTATTAACTAGCTGTAATTCTAATGGCCATTAGATGCTACAGGAGTGGTAAATTAAAAGCACCAGTTAACCCGATTATTTCAACTAAATCTTTTTATTATTATTATCATTTAAACACTGCTGTGTATATTTGGTTTAGAACTGGTACATTGTAACCCTGTCTATCATAATAGGTGACTAAAAGGGCATTTGGTTGTAAAACATTGCACCAAAAAGAACCCTATGATGAGTATGGGGCCTTCAAGGCTAGTGCATGTTTTCACTGGGACATTTGTCTTAACCTGTTAACATTTACATTACTCTATATATATATATACTATTGTATTTTCATGGTAAAGGCTTTATCTCACATAATATTGAATCTATGATATTTTGATATTATTTATTTTGAGAACGGTGGATTGGCAGTATCGGTGGAGGCTCGGACGCCATGCTTTCCAGCATAGTTACATCCCTTTACGATCTGAGTTCAAATCCCGCCGAGGTTGACTTTGCCTTTCATCCTTATGGGGTCGATAAAATAAAGTATCAGTAATGCATTGGGTAATTGCTGGCCTTGTGCCTAAAGTAGAAACAATTATTTATTTTGAGAACAATACCTTAATATAAGTATGAGTGGCTAGTTACGACCGGTTTAAACAGAAAGAGGTAAGAGAATTTTGGCCAGATATGGCAGGTTTAAATGCTAAAGGGTTAAAATATGTCTTTTTAGCTCTAATTGCAAGCAAAGCTGCAAACAGTATTTATAACAACCAGCATGTGATCTATGTGTGAGTTAAAGTCTGAAACCAAAATGTTATAAATGCAGTGGGGCTACTACTTATATACAAATGTGATTACAATAAAAGAACTAATTGAAACATAATGTAGATATGAATATTATTTATGTAAAAATTATGTGAGTATTCCAGAAAGTTATAAGAGGAATAAATAACTGAATTATTAGGATGTGAGACAGAATGATTTGCAGTATTTGTTCCAATTTCCTGTGCACTGAATCCAAATACTGCACAGGTAAAATTAAACCTTTCAGCCTTTTGAGGCTGATGAATAAAGTGCCAGTCAAATACTGGAGTTGGTTCTTCTCTCTCTCTCTCTCTCTCTCTTTCTCTATCAGCTTTGCTACATTGTGATAAGGGTCATGGGAGACTACTCACTGCATCCCATTCTCTAAAAATAGAGAAAGATTGAGTAAGACGCTGGCAATCTCGTCTCATAGAAAAAACATATATCTGTAAGCATTTAAGGAGTTATCTAACCTATACTGTCATGAAAAAATCAAACAAACATAAAAACAATGAAAATATATAAATAAATAACTTTGATAAATAAATTATAATGCAATCAAAATATTTCTGTAATAGATGTTTACTAATGAAGTAACTACTAGAGTCAAAATTTGATATGTGCCTTTCCCTCTACACAGAATGGATTTGTTCTTAATACTTGATGGAGTCATAGGAGGCACTGCCTTGACACATGACATGTCATGCATATTTCAAGCTTGGCGGAACTCATCTCTCTCCAGGGCGGAACATAGATGATTTCTTTAAAAAAAAGAAAGAGAGAGGGAGAGAGAGAGATAGAAGAAAAACCAGCCCTAGTACTGGACTGGTACTTTATTTATCAACCACAAAAAAAATAAAAGACAAACAACCTCAGCAGGTTTTGAACTCAGAGCACAGTGAACTGACACTCAAATGACTCTGGCAATACACTGCCTTCTAAAAAGAATGACATAGCAATAACTAAATAAGTCTTCCTTAACCCTTTACTTTATATTGTATTTTCATAGTAAACACTTTATTTCATATAATTATCTCATAATATTGAATCTATGAAATTTTCATATTATTTATTTTGTGAACAATACCTTAACATCAGTGTAAGTGTTCAGTTATGGGTGGTTTGAACAGAAAGATATAAGAGAATTCTGGCTGGATATGGCGAGTTTAAATGCTAAAGGGTTAAAGATCTGAAAACACTGAGATGTTCTTAAATAAGGATTAACATACTAAAAATTTTCACTTACTGCGGATTTTGCTTCAGAAATCTTTTCTTCATTATTTGTAATCATTTTCTTTCCACTAGTTTTGTGGGAATAATTGAGTCTCAATGTTTGTATAATTATATTTGTGTATGTGTCTGTGTTTGATTAACTCTCTATGTTTGTGTGTGACTCCGTGTTTGTATACATATGTGTGTGGTGTGTGGTATGTGTGTGTTTCTGTGTTTGATTATATCTCTTTTGATATAATGCGTAGCTATGTTCTGTGCGCATGGGCATATGTATGTGTGTATGCATATGTATGTGTGTCTGCATGATAGTGTTTATGTATGCTTGTGTTTGTGTGTGTGTTTGTGTTTGTGTGTGTGAGTGTGTGTGTTTGTGTTGGTTTATGTGTTGCCCTGTCTGTGTATATATATATATATATATATATATGTTTTGTGAGCATGTGTCAGTGTATATGTGTGTATGAATTTAGATGTATCTGTATGTATGGGGGTGTATCTAGATGTGCCTATTACATATGTGCCTCTGTGTGTCTATGGGTGTTAATGTATATATGTGTCCAACAAAGAATGTACATGATGCACATGTGTGTATGTGTAAGGGTGTGTGTAAAAGTAAAACTGTATGTGTGTCTGGGGAGTGGGACAATGTATCAAATGAATGAAATAAACTATTGCTAAGTGTTTAAGATAATTGCAATGGTTACTATTAGAAGTATTTAAGTCATCATTTCATGTCACCTCCTATAATAAACTTATGTAGACTACCATAACAACCCCATATTGTCTACCATAACAACCCCATATTATCTACCATAATAACCTCATATGTATACCAGAACACCACCATATTGTCTACCATAATAACACCATGTTGTCTACCATAACAACCTCATATTGTCTATCATAACAATACCATGTTACTCACCATAATAATAATGCATACTAAATTTACTGTGTGTCTCTTCATGTGATATAGATATGATTGTGAAGGTGCATAGTTTTGTGATAAATGTAATTGGCACATGCTCATAAGGTCATGAGTTTGCTTTCTGACAGCACATTACATTCTTGGGCAAGACGCATCTTTTCCCATTACACTTGTCCACCTTGCTGGCAAAAAAAAAAGAATGAGTTATAATTCAAAGGATCTGCTTGTTGTACACTGTATCACATTAAATCTCCCTGAGAATTATATTAAAGGTACGCATCTGTGGAATGCTCAGCCACTTGCATATCAATTTCACAAGCAGGCTGTTCCATTGTTCAAACAACTGGATCACTCATCAGAACCGTCGGAGGTTCAACAACAATAGATATGTTATACATGAAACAACAGACCTGTGGGAGGGGAGAAGAGGGCACTTGATAGATCCTTCATTGGTTTTATTGATGAACATTCAGTTATGCAATCAAGTGAATGTCCTACTCTTTAAATTAATGTGTAAATGCCTGAGAATTCCACAGACAAATATAATAATTAATAATAATAATGAAAATTATTGTGTATTGTGCTCAGGTGCACTACAACTCATCAAAAGTGTATGTATAGTACATAGGGTAATGTACAAATGTCAGGAAAGTGAACAGTGTATGAGTCATCATATTCACACAGATACATGCGTGCATGTGTATGGAGGGCGAATGTTGTACCCATAACATATTGTCACATGATGAATCAATAAGACAGAATTTGTGACAAGGCTGAACCATTAGATTTCAAAAAGAATTCATCCGACATGTTTTCATGTAATTTCTGTCTTTCCACTTTCATTCATAAGGCTTGGATCAACATAAGGTTATTGTAAAATTTATCTGCCTATGATGCCACACAGTGGGATTGAACCTGGAACTTCATGATTGGGAAGTAAACTTCTTAACCATTAACCATACCTGTGTCCACGTGTGGCACATAGTCATTTGACGGGGTTGGACTTTCATCTGCTGAGGCCTGAAGCTATATGAAATTTGAGGTCCTTATCTAAAAGAAATTGTGGTAAAAAAATTGAAAATAATAATACATGATTATTATTTTTTGTATTAAAATCATAATCTATAAAGCTTAATCTATAAAGCTCAGTGTATGGTCATGCTCCTTCGTTATAGAAATCTACGATATAGAATTTCTTCAATTGAAACTTACAATTCAGTATTCGAAATAGTTTCGATTGCGTCTTGACGCAGATAATTTTTTCAATTTCACCCACAATTACGCAAAAAATAGATAAAACTCAATATTTTACGATTTTTCTCTCTCATTTAAACTGCTGAACTCTTTCTACTACCATTCAAAATCTATACAACTTCATACTTTCTGCTACTTTCTCTTTCCAAGCTTGATGGTGATACTGTCCGTTCACACCACTCCCTACTGTCTTAAATTTAGAAAACACATATCCTCTATGAGGTTACTAAACCTGCTAGAAACAGCAACTAACTCTCCCCCATATTACGCCCTTCCCCACACCACTCCCTACTGTCTTAAATTTAGAAAACACATATCCTCTATGAGGTTACTAAACCTGCTAGAAACAGCAGCTAACTCTCCCCCATATCACACCCCTCCCTACTGTCTTAAATTTAGAAAACATATCTTCTATGAGGTCACTAAACCTGCTAGAAACAGCAGCTAACTCTCCCCCATATCACACTCCTCCCTACTGTCTTAAATTTAGAAAACATATCTTCTATGAGGTCACTAGGCCTGCTAGAAACAGCAGCTAACTCTCCCCCATATCACACCACTCCCTACTGTCTTAAATTTAGAAAACACATATCCTCTATGAGGTCACTAAACCTGCTAGAAACAACAGCTAACTCTCCCTCATATCACAACCCTCCCTACTGTCTTAAATTTAGAAAACACACAGACAACCATGCAGAACAACTCCATCGCAGCTCTGTTGTTCGGCTGGCATCGTCTACGCGCGTGTTGCGCAAGTACTGTGAAACAATAAATTTCAACACTTTTTTGCACAGAGATAATATCCATAGGCGAAACTACAATTGTCACTGCTGGCGCAGCTCATGCTTCCAGGTCTGCAATTCATTCACCCAGTGCCTGGCAGACAAAAAAGTGCTGCCATAAAATGGGTGGTGCAACCTAACTTTGGTAACTTAATGCTAGTTAATGATAAGGAATAAATATATATATATGTGATGAAACATTCTCTTTTTAGAGTTTGTTCAGGTGTTTTATAGTTATAAAGGTTGGTCTGAACATTTTGATTTACTCTTTTAATTAATGTGTATTTTCCACTCTAGTGGTTCTCTTGTGTTTTCTTCTCTATATTATGAAGAGCCCGGTACTTATTCCTTGAGCTCATTAAATTACAGGGGATTAATCCGAGTCTTTAACTCCGTTTTTTCATTTTATATATATGTATATATATAATTCTTGATGATTAGGGTTAAAGAATAAAAACTAATGATAAAATAAAAGTATATTTTTTAAAATGAGATCCCCAAGGGTGTGTGACCCTAAGCTATATCTATTTTAGCTTATAGCTCAGTCCAGCACTGTCATTTAACTAATTTTATAAATGCCATGGGTATGTGTAATCAAGATTGACCTGGCGCTAAACAACAACTTTATGTCAACATCTATAACAAAATACCTCAAACCCATGAAAAAGCCTTTACATAGTTACTTGACCAGCTAAAAATAGCTGTTAAATCACCCTAGATACTTTGTCCAAATAAATGACAGACCAATCATGACTAGAATGTCTTAGACCATAAGACTGAGGCCAGGCAATGGGTTGGCATAGCATATTTTGTGTTCTGCCAGCACAGCTCCCATGACTTTCGGAAACATTTTTTCACGCTTAGAGTTGCTGAAGCATGGAACAAACTGCCTGCGTCAGTTGTTAGCTGCCGAGACACTGCATCCTTTAAAACCCTCATGCTTCCCGAAATTCGCCAAAACTACACCTGATGTCCCCCTTCCATACACATGCACACATGTGTATATCATGCACTGTTCATTTTCCTGACGTTTGTACATTACCCTATGTACTATACATACACTTTTGATGAGTTGTAGTGCACCTGAGCACTGTACACAATATTTTCATTATTATTATTATTATTATACTTTGTTTATCAATTCTAAAGTATAAAGAGAGGACTAGAGGGAATGGAGAAGAATATATGTATGTATCTAATATACAGACTGGGCCTAAACAACAACAAAAATACCAGTATAATAACCTAAAGTAAAACAAGACAATAAAAACCACACCTATTATTATTATAATAACAACAAAAGCCACCTAAGTAAATATTATCACAAGAGCTTCAGCAATTTTGCCAGCTGTTAAATTATAATGGTTTCTTATATAGCAAGCTGTTAAATTATAATGGTTTCTCATATAGCAAGCTGTTAAATTATAATGGTTTCTTATATATCAAGCTGTTAAATTATAATAGTTTCTTATATAGGCACAAGGCCAGCAATTCTGGGGGAGGGGAAAGTTGATTAAATAAACCCCAGTGCGTGACTGGTACTTTATTTTATCAACCCCGTAAGGATGAAAGGCTAAGTTAACCTCAACGGGATTTGAACTCAGATCATAAAGGGCTGTAACTTTATGCCCTCTAGCTGTTAAATTATAATGACTGAGTTATATAAAGACTCTGTGTGTGTGTGTGTGTGTGTGTGTGTGTGTGTGTGTGCATATGTGTATGCTTGCATGTAAGGGGTGCATGTGTGTACATGTTTGTGTGTGTGTGTGTCTCTGCGTGTGGTGTGTGTGTGCATGCATATTTGCGTGTGTCCATCCATGTGTGCATGTGTGACTACAAAAGATCACCAAAGATTGTGAAAGCATTTGGATCATCTGCAGATTATTTTCAATAAATAGTTTAAAAGTTACTTAACTCAGTAACCATAAAACTCAGTGTTTGAGGAAAGGGACTACAGATGACTGAATAAGCCTCAATATATTACTGGTGCTCATTTCATTGAGTCCCATGGTGCTTAAAAAGAAGTCAGGAATTAATCGTCATTACCATATTTCTAATAAAAGACATTGCCTATGATTTTCAAATATTCTTGAAAATAATGAAGAATTTGAAGGGGATTTAGTAAAATGGCCAGATATCTCATTCTTAAGCTGAGGTTTGAAACATAACTTAACACAGGTTCTTACGTAAAATTATAATTGTTTCTACTTTTGGCACAAGGCCAGCAATTACCCAGTACATTACTGGTACTTTATTTTATCGACCCCGTAAGGATGAAAGGCAAAGTTGACCTCGGCGGGATTTGAACTCAGACCATAAAGGGCCGTAACTCTTTGCTGCAAAGCATGGCGTCCGACCCTCTACCGATACTGTGAAAGATATTTAGATAAATATAAATAATTTATAACAGTTTTGTATTGTAGAACAAAGGTCAGTTTCAGGTAGTTTGGTACCAAAAGGGTTAAATACTGTAAAGCAGTTTGTTACTCACATAATCTTCACCTTCTTTTGGTAAAGATGATTTCTTAAATAGACACAACTGTACTTGCTCAAAGGTAGGAATATTGATATCATCATCATCATTATTACCATTACTACCATCAGGTAGTAATGGTGACCATTAGAGCGTCAGGCTTACAATCGTGAGGTTGTGAGTTCAGGCTTTGCATTGCTCCAGTTTACTCAGCAAATGACCATGGGATTTGCACCTAGAAAGTTCCCCTCCGAGGCACAAGTCCAGGCAACGTTGTTTATGGAAGACCAGTAGTCGCCCATGCATACCAGCCTCCCTTCTCCACGTCACTGATGTTGTCCAAAGAAAAAGCAATGGCCGATACAGCTTGACATCAGTGACGTCGCAACTCATTTCTACAGCTGAGTAAACTGGAGCAACGCAAAGCCTGAACTCACAACCTCACGATTGTAAGCCTGACGCTCTAACCACTAAACCATCATAAATATCACTGTTATTAGCATCACAATTACTATTGAAATGAACACTATAAGTCATTATACAGTACGACCACTATTACTATTCTGACCATCATTACCATCACCAACACCACAATATTGCATTGTCACTATCATCTCCACCATCACCATCTCAGCTACTACCACCACCTTCACCATCACCACATGCACTTCCAATGCTACCATCAACATCACCACTTCCACCAATGCCTCAACTACCATCATCATCCAGCACAACAAAAACAAACAACAAGAACAACAACACAATCCTATAAATAGTGAATCGTGTGTCAGACTATTGAACTAAACTGAAAGGCCTCTCCTAGTGATGCAGAGCCAGCAATATTTAAGAATGGTAATTACTCACAATAAACGGTTGCTAACATTGTATTTATTCCACAAGGAAAATAATTAACACATCAAATCAGCTGACATATTACAGATGAGAGTAGTAAATTCAGTTAACCTAAATAGTATCTGCTAATGTTTAATCTTGTCCTAAATTCTGGTGTTACGATACACATCTAGGGCTAAGTGAATACTCTGGATCATACGAGGGATGGATGAAAAGTTCATAGGCTGCCCAAGATATTCTCAAGGAATGACCAAATGAAGTATATATTTCAATGTAGTCCCTGAAAAGAAACAATGCACTTATTAATAAGAAAAGTTGAAATTAAAGCATACAAGATTCCACATCTCTAGCATCACTCCTTCATAGTCAGCCAACCCTTGTACATCAACTTTCACCATTTTCACAATTACACTTGTAATGGACTTGTAATGTTATTTGAACAACAGAACAAACAGCCTACTTCAGAAACTAACGTGCAAGTGGCTGAGCATTCCACAAAAAAGTGAACTCTCAATATAGGTCTCAGAGACACTCAGCATAACACAGTGAGTAACAAGGTTGGCCCTTTGAATTACATGTGCAACTCACTTTTGCCAGCTGAATGAACTGGAGCAATGTGAAATAAAATGTCTTGCTCAAGGACACAATGTGACACCAGGAATTGAACACTTGCTCTTCTCATTGTAACCTGATCCCTTTAATTACTAAGTCCTACACCTTCTCACAGTTGTATTTACTAACACACCGACACAACATTCCAATAGGGATATGGTAACTTAATCTCCATTATTATCACCATCATTATCATCATCATCATTTATATGTCCTCTGAGGTTTCTGTAAAGTGGTTGGCATTAGGAAGGGCTTTCAAATGTATAAATAATGTCAAAAATGGAATGTATGAGCAAGATGTGGTCCCAACAGGCCTTGTTTCAGACAATGGCAACACGTACAACCTTATGTTAGCATCGAAAGCAGATGTAAAGTGATGATGGTGATGATGATGATGATGATGATGGTGTGATGATCATAATGAGGATTTTACATGTTTTCTACAGCCAGATGCTTTTCCTTATGTTAATCCATACTTTATTTTTTAAGTATGGTTTATACCACTTGCCTTCCTTGAACCAGCTATGGGATGTATTTTTTATGTAAGATAATAAGCAAGCATCACAAATTGCTTTAACCCTTTAGGATACTGAATTTTTTTTATGAATTGCTTCCCTTTATACTGTATTATGTATTAAGGGGAGATTACTCTATCGGCGACTTCTGTCAACCACAGAGCCAAGAGGATTAAATGGTGTTCATATGTACGCACACACACACACACATACATACATACACATATACACCACACACACACATATACACACACTGTTATACTGTAAGGTATAGTCTCATAAGATTGTAGTTAATTAGAAAAGCATTGAAAAGGCAATAGTGGAAGATATTTGCACAAGATGTCACATGTAGGGATTGAGCCTGAAAACCATGTGGCTGCAAGGCAAACCTATTAACCACAAACATGCATCAAATTACATATGGCAACAATTGACATAAAATTGAGGTAAAGACGCCTCTACATGGTTTCCTGGTTTGTTAGAAGTAGCAGTCAAATCACACTCAGCCAGTTTTAAAAAAGGAAGGACACATTTCATAATGTGTAGTCCTAGATAAGCTATATCTGTAAACCATGACTTCTTTGTAGACCGTACTTCGATGTAGAAATTCTCTACATCTGTTGATCATTTGGCATTTGATTCCACACTACACACACAAGACAAATCTCTTTCAAAATTATCTCTCTCCACCAGGCTCATCACCATCTACACATATACTAAAATTGGAACAATACAGAAAAAATTAGCATGGCCCCTGCAGAAGGATGACACGCAAATTTGTGAAGCGTTACTTATTTTTTTACATCTTTCCAACAACCCTAAGCCCCTTTTTGAATTCCATATGTCTAACACCTGTGGACATGCTTACAAAATCAGAAAACATCACAGCTACCAAGACTTTTGGAAACATTTTTTCACACTCAGAGGTGCTGAAGCATGGAACAAACTACCTGCATCAGTTGTTAGCTGTCGAGACACTGCATCCTTCAAAACTTCCATGCTTCCTGAAATCTGCCAACACTACACCTGATATTCCCCCTCCAGACACACACACACGCATGTGTGTGTGTGTCTGTGTGTATATCATGATTCATACACTGTTCACTTTCCTGACATTTGTACATTATTCTATGTACTATACATGCACCTTTGATGAGTTGTAGTGCACCTGAGCACTGTACACAATAATTTTCATTATTATTTTTATACATTATGCCAAGTGCAAAAACATCTCCACTCACTTTAAACCAACAAGACCAGCAACCCTGGCATTGTCCTTTCCATCCTCCTTAATTCTTTTGTTAACATGTTTTTAATATAACAAGCTGTTTATGATTATGCAATTAAGTTTGAAAATAATAAAGAATTTAAAGGAATTTATTGTTTTTACTTCTTTTTCCCCATTCTGACATGAGTTAGGTGGGATGTTTTGAAACGATGTATGTATATATATATATACATATACATGTATATACACATACATATATATATATATGTGTGTGTGTGTGTGTATAAGATACAGAGCTTAGCTTTTGTTTACAAACAGCGGAAAATTTGAAATTAGATAGTGAAATAGTGCTTCTGCCGTATTTTTTACTAAGTAAATTAGCCTAATAGTACGGAGTTATAAAAACCCACAGGATGGAAAAAACATGAGACACTAACCAACATCTTTGGCTATCATGTTCACTGTGCTAACCATTACACCAATACATCACCCATCAAATTTCCATTCAATATGAAGCTATATAATCATAGCTAATTTACTTAGTCAAAAATACGGCAGAAGCACTATTTCACCATCTAATTTCAAATTCTTCGCTGTTTTTAAACAAAAGCTAAGCTTTGTATCTTATATCATCATCATCATCATCATCCTCATTTTACGTCCACTTTTCCCTGGTTACAAGGGTGGGATGGGAACAGATTCTGGCTTGATTTCTACAGCTGGATGCCTTTCCTAACACCAACTTCATTTACAGTGAGTGCTGGGTGCTTTTTTTTCCGTGACGCCTAAACGTCCACTTTACAGTGTGGGCTGGGTGCATTTTTGCCGTGGCACATCCACGACCACTTTGCAGTGGGATGATAGGGACCCCAGTCCTATCATCTCATTTCTACAGCTGAGTAAACTGGAGCAATGTGAAATAAAGTGTGAAATATATATATATATATATATATATATATATATATATATATATATATATTCATACGCTATGATTATATAGCTTCAAATTGAGTGGAAATTTGTTGGGTGATGTATTGGTGTAATGGTTAGCACAGTGGTCATAATAGCCAAAGATGTGGGTTAGTGTCTCATATGCGTCAATGCTCATCCTGTGGGTTTTTATAACTCCAAACTATTAGGCTAATTTACTTAGTCAAAAATATGGTGGAAGCACTATTTCACTATCTAATATATATATATATATATATATATATGAGCCTGTTATTTTTCTCTAAAAAACTTTTTTTCCGATTTTTCCCATCTCCTCAATAATCTTTCTAGTTTCTCATTCTTTCCTCTGATGAAAGACTAGTGTCCGAAACGTTAAGACCTGCTTCTGCTATTTCAAGCATTAAACTAATATATTCCTTCCATATACTGTACTGTTTGTTTTGTTATTTCTGTTTACCTCTTACATATATATATATATATATATAAACTAATATGTATGTGATGAAACACAGATACCAACACATCTGTATATATATTGCAAAAGGAAAATTTAGCCAGATTGAAGTATACTAATTATTATACTACTGTAGTATAATAATTAGTATACTTTAATCTGGCTAAATTTTTCTTTTGCAATATATATACAGATGTGTTGGTATCTGTGTTTCATCACATACATATTAGTTTATACACGGCTCAGGGGGTACTTTCCTCCTTCGAGCTAATTCCATTGTAAAAGAATTCATTACCTTATTAATTTAACTGCTCCTAGTTTGAGCTGCAAGCCGCCTCATATATACGACTGTTATTTCTAGCAGTACGGTTATGAGACTAGTTAGATACTGTAAAACCATGTGCGTCACGCAGTCTTTTAAATTATTTAGAAGTGAAGCATATCAATTTGTCCCTGGATGTTTACTGAGGAGAGCAGGACATGATATTCCTACACTTATTTAACTCGAAACATATTTGGATTTTAAAGTTTAAACTTATCTACGGAACAGGTTTGATTTTGAAATTTAAATGTGTCTAAACATCATAGCCTCTTGGCAATACAGTTCGTCTTCGTTGATTTATTATTTTAAATCGATATGGACAAACTGTAGTATAATAATTAGTATACTTCAATCTGGCTAAATTTTTCTTTTGCAATATATATACAGATGTGTTGGTATCTGTGTTTCATCACATACATATTAGTTTATACACGGCTCAGGGGGTACTTTCCTCCTTCGAGCTAATTCCATTGTAAAAGAATTCATTACCTTATTAATATATATATATATATATATGTGTGTGTGTGTGTATGTGTGTGTGTATGAGTGTATATGTATGTATATATATATCTCAGTGGATGCGACCAAATTTTAACACAGCAACAACTACAACAACAACAGCAACTACAACAACAGCAACTACAACAACAGCAACTACAACAACAGCAACTACAACAACAGCAACTACAACAACAGCGACAGTAACAACAACAACACCAACAACACCATTGTCTGTGTTGAATGTGTGTGTATGTATGTATATATATGTGTGGATGTATATATATGCATGTGTATATATATCACACACGTGAAGCAAACAAATTTCAAAATTTCAACCCAGTGACTACAATAACAGCAACAACAACAACAACAGCAACAACACCATTGTCTGCAGCAGCAGCAGCAGTGAAATGAACAACAACAACGGCGGCAGCAGCAGCAGCAACAACAACGGTGGCAGCAGCAGCAGCAACAACAACAACAACAAAACAACAGCAGCAGCAGCAGCAACAACGACAATGGCAACAACAGCCACCTCCATCACTGACACCATCCACCACCTTCACCGCCACCACTACCACCACCACCACCATCACTGGCACCATCCACCACCATTACCATCGCTGACACCATCCACCACCACCACCATCACCATCACTGACACCATCCACCACCTTCACCGCCACCACTACCACCACCACCACCACCATCGCTGACACCATCCACCACCACCACCATCACCATCACTGTCACCATCCACCACCATCACCAGCGATCAGGCCTTAAAAACAACTATAATTGTTTCTACTTTTGGCACAAGGCCAGCAATTACCCAGCACATTACTGAATACTAAATAACTATTCTGTTCTTGGCACGGGGCAGTGACTGTCCCAGCGCATTGCTGGTGCCTTGTTTTGGGGGCCCGGGGAGTGGGGGGCCGTTGCTCTATGCTGTAAAGCAAACAATTATTATTATATAAAAACTGAACTGGAAAAGTCAACAGTTGACATGATTTTGATTTTGTATCAGTACTGACAGTAATATGTATATGTGTGTGTGTGTGTGTGTGTGGTGTGTGTGTTTGTATGCATGAGTGTTGGTGTGTAAGTGGCGTGTGTGTTTGTATGCATAAGTGTTGGTGTGTGAGTGAGTGTGTGTGTGCCGTGAGTGTCAATAAGTGGGGGGGGGGGTTATGACCATGCTGTAAAATGGAGGGTAGAGAGGGCCCATGAATCCAGTAAGACATCCTCTCTAGTGTTGGTGGCACAAATAAAAACAACCAGTCCATGCTGTAAAGTGGCGTTGGTGTTAGGAAGGGCATCCAACCAGTGTATCAATGCCAAAACGATTAAAAGCACATCAACAAGTATATAGGAACAACAAAATATGAAGACGTCGCATCTCAGAGTTGCAACACTTAATGTTGGCACTCTCAAAGGTAGATCTGCTGAA
This sequence comes from Eledone cirrhosa, assembly GCA_964016885.1. NCBI lineage: Eukaryota > Metazoa > Mollusca > Cephalopoda > Octopoda > Eledonidae > Eledone > Eledone cirrhosa. The sequence goes on along the minus strand of OZ024740.1, from coordinate 337,088,282 downwards.
ATAGCGGAGATGCTGGAGAGAATGCATGTGGATGTGTGCTGCGTGCAAGAGATGAGATGGAGAGGTGCCTCTGCGAGACTAGTCGCAGGCAAACATCTTAGCTATAAGCTTTTCTGGGTAGGTAAGGATGATGGGTTAGGGGCAGTAGGCATTTTCCTGACTGAGAGATGGATCAATAAGACAATAGAGGTAGTTCAAGTTAGTAATCGAATAATTAAGCTTAGATTATTTGTAGGCAGGAGACTACTGACAATCATCTCTGCCTATGCTCCACAAGCAGGCCTAGGCAAAGAAGAGAAAAACTGCTTTTACGAGCAACTTTTACAAACAACCGCAATGACTGAGGACGGAGACATCGTTATGCTTCCAGGGGACTTCAATGGTCATGTTGGACAGCTCCAGGATGGTTACACTGGGGTACATGGTAGGCACGGTTACGGCTCAAGAAATGAAGAAGGAGTGAAACTTCTTGAATTTTGTGATGCAAGTACACTGACTATTTGCAACACTAACTTCCAGAAACCTGCCAACCACCTAATAACCTACAAATCAGGCGAGCACATAAGCCAGATTGACTTCTTACTAGTTAGGCAGCGGGACAGGCAGATGGTGTCTAATACCAAGGCATACCCTGGGGAAGAATGTACCCCACAACATAGGTTAGTCGTTAGTAATATCTCAGTAAGCAAGAGATCGAAGGAGACATACAGGAAGGTGTGGAGAAGAAAGGTCTGGAAGCTAAAAGACCTTTCACTAAAATACAAATTTAGGAAAGCCTTTCAAGATCTATATGACGAAAAAGAAGACGATTTAGAGACATATGGCATAGATAATAACTGGAATTTCTTACGTGACAACTTACTGCAGGCTACTGATGAAACTTGTGGCTGGAGCAGAGCTCCAACCAGACAGAGAATGACCTGGTGGTGGAACAGCACAGTAGATAAGGCCATTAGAGACAAAAGACTAGCATAGAAGGCTTGGAAAAAGGGTAGGAGTAGAGAAAGATATACAGCTGCTAAGAGAGAAGCTAGACGTCAGGTGTACTTAGCACGCAGGGAGGCTGAGAGTAGGAGGTTTGCCAATGTTCTGTGATGGGAAGATCAGAGATGTGCGGTATTCCACATTGCAAGGCAGTGTGTCAATGCAAATCAGGATGTTGTTGGAGATAAATGTGTCCGGAATGATGCCGGTATACTTAGTGTCACGAATGATCAGAAAAAGGAGGCCTGGAAATGTCATTATGAGAGACTGATGAATGTGGAGAACGAATGGGAGAAAGAGAAATTACCCTCAGTAGATCCGACAGAGGGACCAGCTATTGAGATTGACGAATATAGGGTCCAAGAGGCGATTAAGGAATTGAAAAATGGTAAGGCTGCTGGACCATCAGGGATAGTTGCTGAGATGCTGAAGGCATCAGGGGACATAGACTCTAAACTGGTTGCATGCATCATCAATCAGGCTATATATGGTGGTGTCATACCCAAAGACTGGTGCAGCAGTATTCTCATAAATTGCTACAAAGGTAAAGAGAATGCTCTGGAGATGAGCAATTATAGGGGTATAAAACTGATGGATCAGGTTATGAAAGTGGCAGAAAGGATATTAGCACAACTAATTAGAGAAAGGGTCAAACTAGATGAGATGCAGTTTGGTTTAGTGCCTGGGAAGAGTACGACAGATGCCCTCTTCTTGGTGAGACAATTACAAGAGAGGTTCTTAGAGAAAAATAACCCACTATACGGTGGGGAGAACAGACCTCAGATCGCTGAAGCTCATGGTGGAGATGAGGAAGGACCTTTGTTGACCTAGAGAAGGCCTTTGATAGGGTACCCCGATCTGTCATCTGGTGGTCCCTAAGGAAACTAGGTGTTGAAGAATGGCTTGTGAGGACAGTGCAAACTTTGTACAGAGGTACTGTCAGTAAAGTCAGGAATGGAGTTTAGTGAGGAATTCCAGATACAAGTAGGAGTACATAAAGGTTCGGTCCTCAGCCCGCTCTTGTTCATTATAGTCCTCCAAGACATAACAGAGGAGTTTAAGACTGGCTGTCCATGGGAACTTCTCTATGCTGACGATCTGGTTCTTATAGCAGAATCAGTAGAGCTAGAGAATAAATTCTGGCTATGGAAACAGCAGTTGGAAGCAAAAGGACAGAGAGTGAACCTAGCTAAGACAAAAAGGTTGATGAGTAGAAAAGAGGACAAAACTCTAATTCCGTCAGGGAAATGGCCATGTTCGATATGCAGAAAAGGAACTGGCATAAATTCTATAAAATGCACACAATGCAGATCCTGGGTACACAAGAAATGTAGTGGGATAGCAGGCAAACTAACAGGTGGGGAGAAATACGTATGCAGTAGATGTACAGGGAAATTAGACAGTAGAAGTCGCATTGATAGACACAGTTTTCAAATGCAGGCGGGTGCTATAGAAGTGGTGGATAGCTTCCGGTACATAGGAGATCAGATTAGTATGCGAGGAGGGTGTTCCGAGGCCATAGTATCTAGAATAAGGATGGGTTGGAAGAAGTTTAGGGAACTGCTTCCTCTGCTGACGAAGAAGGGTTTCTCCCTGCGTACGAAAGGCCGGTTATATGATGCCTGTGTGAGGAGCGCAATGCTGCATGGTAGTGAGACATGGGCAGCAACTGCAGAGGATATGCGACGGCTGGAGAGAAATGAGGCAAGCATGTTCCATTGGATGTGCAATGTCAATGTGCGTGAACGACCCAGCATAAATGTGTTGAGAGAGAAACTGTGTCTGAGAGGGATAGAATGTAGTGTGCGAGAGAGGAGACTGAGGTGGTATGGACATGTGATGCGCATGGAGGATGACCGATGGGTGAAGAAGTGCCAGGAAATGCCAGTTGAAGGAACACGTGGTAGAGGTAGACCACGGAAAACATGGGCGAAGGTGGGGAGAACAGACCTCAGATCGCTGAAGCTCATGGTGGAGATGAGGAAGGACCATGACGAGTTGAGAGATGCTGTGCTGAATAAGACCCGTCCCACCCTTGCAAGCAGGGAAAAGCGGACGTAAAATGATGATGATGATGATGATATATATATATATATACGGTAGCCACGGAGTAGGCAGACTCAGAAAAACCTGGGACGACTTGATAAATTCTGACCTCACACACTTACACCTCTCCAAGACAATGTCACTGGACCGAGATCTTTGACGCTACACAGTTATACAGAAGACCCGCCTTGCCTAAGTACAAAGCGAAACCTACAGTTAGTAGGCACCTCTAACAAAATACACCCCCGTCCCACTACCCCCAGCCCCATCCACACCACCCCCTTAAATGTGAAGTTATGTTGGTACCACAACATCTAGTCCGAAACAAATGAGGTCGTGTAGGTGTCACAACAAAAAAACACACAGTCCATGCTGTAATGTGGCCGTGTAGGTAACACGGTAAAAACCTCCCAGTACACACTGTAAACGTGGTTGGTGTTGGGAAGGGCACCCAGCCGTAGAAAACCCGCCAGACGTGTAGGTATCACGACAATAAAACACATAGTCCATGCTGTAATGTGGCCGTGTAGGTAACACGGTAAAAACCTCCCAGTCCACACTGTAAACGTGGTTGGTGTTAGGAAGGGCATCCAGCCGTAGAAAACCCACTAGACAGTCCTGAGCAAGACAACCAATCTTGCCTCAAGTGGAAAAATTCCCGTCCAGACCCATGCTAGCGTGGAAAATGGACGTTAAACGATGATGATGATGATGATGATGATAGAGAGAGAGAGAGAGAGAGAAAGAGTTAGTTCCACAACAAATTAGCAAACCATACTCAAGGACAAGTATTTCACCAGACGGATTTTCAACCCATGTATATATACTATTTTTATCTCTTCAAAATATTGGTTATAGCAGATGAGGTTAAACTGTGATATTATGACCATTATCTTGTAGAGATAAAAACCGCAGATTTAAAAAATAACAGGTCGCAGAAAAAAAAAATTGGTTACCTAATTTGAAAGAGGAAGGGATTGATAGCTGCTTTGATAATAAATAGATATGACACGGAAAACAATAGATAGCTATGTGGCAGAAGTCCCAAGAGTTGTTGGATTTCTCTTTTCTTTCTCATATGAATACAGTAATGTCTAATATCAAATATTTATTCAAATTAGCCACACAGGTTGGCATGTAGAAAAAAGTTTGGACACCATTCAAAAACAGTATCTTTTAAACTCCTGTTTAATTCTTCTCTCTCTCAATATTTACATCAACTATAGAGACTATCAACACCACCATCATCAGTGAGAGAGTCACTTTATAGTTTTTCAACCTCCTAGAAATAACAGCCAAACCTTCCTCAAATTACACCCTACTTTCTTGTGAAAGGTAGGATGAGTCTGGAAAAAACAGCTTGAATACGACTGACCACAGGACTGCTTGATTAAGTATGACTTTAAGTTAACCCTTTGGCATTAGTGGAGGCGTGTGGCCTAGTGGTAAGTGTGTTGGACTTACGATCATAATGCTGTCAGTTTGATTCCTGGGCAGGTTGCATGTTGTGTTCTTGAGCTAAACACTTCATTTCATGTTGCTCTAGTATACTCAGCTGAAAATGAGCACCAGCAATAACTGGCGGTTTAGCCCTGCGATGGACTAGCATTCTGACCAGGGGGAAGTCTTGTACTCTCAGTCGCGTCATGGCCTAATGAGCCTTCTGGCTTAAGACAGACTTTAGACTTTAGACTTTAGCATTTACATTACTCGATATCTAGTATTGTATTTTCGCAATAAAGGCTTTATCTCACATAATATCGAATCTTTGAAATTTTTATATTATTTACTTTGAGAACAATACCTTAACATAAGTATGATCAGCCGGTTATGGCCAGTTTGAACAGAAAGAGGTAAGAGATTTCTGGCCAGATACAGCCAGTTTAAATGCTAAAGGGTTAAACAATAACAATCATCACCCTCATCTGTTGAATGACCCAAAAGTTTAAAAAATAAATTCTTCCCTACACATGGCGCCATGATAAAAGTACACACAAAGTACACTCCATCAAGTGGTTGGCAATTGAATAGTGATAATGTAGGGTTTAGGGAACTCTAGTGCTGGCACCATAATAAAATACATCAGTACATTCTGTAAAGTGGTTGGTGTTCAGAAGAGCAACTAATCATAGATACCATATCAAAAATGGAATGTATGAGTAAGATGTGGTCCTCCAATCAATTTAGGAGGGTAATAGCTGTGAGTGGAAACTCAGTCAAACTATAACAACCTTTCTCACCAATGCCAATATAAAAAGTGAATGTAAAATGCTGCAGCAAGTGGGTAGTCATGGTGGTGATAAAGCATTCACCTTAGAAATATACAAATTCAGCACTGATTTATTATCAAAGCTCGCAACCTTACCTCCATTAATCAAAACTGTTTCAGAAACTACAGGCAGATACCTGGCCAGGAAACAAGCTTGCAAATGGGCAAAATTCAGATTTCTTGTCACACATGAAGAACAAAAGGAGGAGGATGAGGAGGAATATTTCAGTGGATAACATTTTTCCATTTTTTCTGAAGTTCTAAGTTTCTTTCACTATAGTTTATTGTTATGTTCATATATGATATGTATGTAAGGACCTGTAACTTCTGATGCAGTGATAAGGGTGCCATATTGATATATGACATTTCTTGGCCATTTTTAAGCCTGGTGGAGCCCATCCCTTCTCTAGGTTTGAACACAGCATATTTTTTCCTGGGCGGGTTAGAGAGGCAAAGTTGACCTCGGCAGCATTTGAATTCAGAGAGCAGAAAGTCAGAACAAATACTGCAAAGCATTCTATCTGACGTTCTAACAACTCTGCCAATTTGACACCTTTCAAACATGATATACAGTTAGGTAAATTAGCAAAGTCATTACAGATTCAGATTAAAGGATTTGATATTTCTTCCAGCTCTCTGCATTTTGAGTTCAAATTCTGCTAGAGTCACCTTTGCATTTCAATTTTTTCAGGAGTTGATAAATATAGCACCATCCAGTGTAGTGGATTAGAAGAATTATTAGAACCAGATGGAATGTTTTGCTGAATCTCTTCCAGAAACTGTGTGTTCTGAGTTCAAATCTCACCTCCTGTCACCAGAAGACCATTGGAAATATATTTTTCCCTAATCCGATCTGAAATTGACTCCATTCCTTTTATTGTTTCCTATATCATATACCTATTTCCATATGTAGTAGATCCCATTTACTAGTAATATACTCAGCTTTTGGTGCTGTTGTTACTGTTGCTACTGATATTGCTGCTACTACTGCTGCTATTGCTGTTGTTACTGTTGCTACTGCTGCTGCTGTTGCTACTACTGCTACTGATGTTGCTGCTACTACTACTGATGTTGTTGCTACTACTGCTGTTATTGCTGCTACTACTGCTGTTATTGCTGCTGCTATTGCTACTGCTATTGCTGCTACTGCTGCTATTGTCGCTGGTAAGAAGTATATAAGTACAAATGAATACCCTACCTTCACCAATTCCAACCCTACCTCTATCAGGAATTCTGGTACAATTATCAACCCATGCTCAAGTATTTCTTTGATACAGCATGTTGAAAGAATCTGACAGGCAACATGCTTTGTTCAAACTTCAAATAGTCTCTTGAGATTTTCATTAAAGTCTTCATGCAGATAAATGAAACCTTTTGACATTTCTAGTACAGTTAAGTACTTGACCGCCTGTATCTCACTGAGTTATTAATTAATTAGAAGAGGGTCAACTTTTCAACTTTTAGCCAGTTCTAGTGATCATTTTTATTGATTTCCCACTTTTTACAGACAACGATTATGTAAGAGAGGGGGGGGGGGGCATTGTTTTATGTCCTTCTTCCAAGCTTGCACAGGCTCGACAATGATTAGAGCTTATCCTGGTTTCATGTGTCATTTAGTAACTGAGAGAACAAAGTTAGCTCAACTCTAGGCAGGACGTCAGCTCATCGCAGAACTAACTCACTCCCACTCATACCCCAGCTGCTGCTGTTGTTATTCAATTTCATCTAAGTGAACTGGAGCAATGTGAAAATAAAATGCCTTTTTTTAAGGAAACAACACACTACCCAGTGTAGGAATTCAACTTGCGACATATGATTGTGAGCACAACCCCACTAGGCCATGCAACTTCCCATAAACCATTATTTTAACTTCTTTATGCTAGTGTGACAGTGGCATTAGTCAAAAGAATGACCTCACAATATTATTTAATGGGGTTGGGGGACAACTAACAGTACAATGTTATAAAGAATTGGCAACTTACATTTTTTCCATGTTGGCATGAGTTGTATGAAACCCTTTGAGGTAGAATTATATGGCCAAATGCCCTTCCTGGTGCCAGCCTTCACATGGATCTTTATGCATCTAACCAAAGCTGTGGGACTTCTGTTGATGCAGGACATAAATAAATATCACTGCCTGCACTAGTGACAACACATGCAAAGAGAAGAGTCAAACAAACACCCTCACATACCAACATACACGTATACTTTTTCTGGCTGGATGCTCTTCCTATCACCAACCACTTTACAGCATGGACTGGGTGCATTATTCATGCCACCAGCACAAAAGAGGTTGTCTTACTGGACTCAAGAGTCCTTTTCAATCTATATCAGTTTGTTTTTTTTATTATTTGAAGTGTTTAATTACCTAGACAGGTTGCCTTCACTACAGCTCATAGAGTCCCTGCTTGCCCCATGCAATCGTTATTTACTGGAGTCACTGCCCTCCTAGATGGGTTGCCTTCACTATGAATTACAGAGTCCTTGCCTGCCTTATGCAGTCTTTTTTGTTGGAATCACAACCCTCCTAGACATGTGCCTTCACTGCAGCTTGCAGAGTCCATGTCTGTTGCTTGCAGTCTTTTCCAACCTTTGTGATGTAGAAGGGTGGGTGAGGAAATCAACAGGCAGGAAAGTTGAGGAAATGGGAGGGGTACAAGGTAATGACAGCTAAAAAAGCTAACAAGAATGCGGTGGATAGGGGACGGGTGCAGTCTTTTCCATCCTTGATCTAACAGTGTAGGTGAAGAAAGCAACCGACATGATGGTTGAGGAAATGGGAGAGGGGGTGCAAGGCAATGTCAGCTAACCAGGTGGTGGATATAGGGGCAGGTGGGTGGGATACAGAAACAAGAGCCATGGATTGGATTATATTTTGAGAGAGGACAGGAGTGCTATGTTTTGTTTCCTTGTTTAGAACAAATTGAGATTGGGGAGAGGGAGGGGCAGGAGATAGTGCCGATAGGGACATAAAGTTAGTTGAGGAAGAAAAAGAAACATTCAAAAAGCATTGAACATTGAAATAAGTGAATGGGGAACCTCAAAAAGAGAAAGAGAAAGTGAGGAAAATTAATTCAAAATATAGCTTGAATAGTCTTATCTTTTCATGACTGGGGTTTATTTACTTCAAAAGAGACAGGACAGGAGGGCCACGATATTACTAAATTCCTCCCAGATTTTTTTATTATATTTCAAAATAATTTGAAAAACATATGCTGCCTTTTTCATTGGGAATATGGTAAAAAGTATAGATGTCTTTCAGGCAGCAAATTGGTAGGGCTGTTAAAGCATAGGACAAAATACTGTGCTATTTTGGGGGGCTGCCTGCACTTTCTAAAGTTTTGAACTGAAACTAATCAAAGTAAAAGCAGGAACATGAGAATGGAATATAAAGCAATTTTGATACAGGGACAAGATGAGCAATACACTTTTTAATATGAGTACAAGATAATTTGGATATGAGCAGTAAGCATTTTAATATGAACCCTAGATTGGTACTTTATTTTATCGACTCTGAGAGAGATTTGAACTTGAATGACAAGCAAATACCAGAAGACATTTTGTCCTATGCCTCATAATAACTCTGATTGCTACTTAAATACCAGTGATATAGCAAGGTCAATTCTCTCCCTTTTTTTATATATCTATGAGAACTCTGGCCAACAAAACAAATGTATCATATTCCAGCTTTAAAAGGTAAATATAGGGCTCATAACACTGACAAACAGCATGTCTTGGACATCTTAAACCTGGCAGAATTCATCCTTTTCCAGGTCTAAACAAAATAGATTGGATGCACCAGGTCAAATCAAACTAGACCGGATCTGATCAGATCAGTTCAGACATCACCGGTTGAATCAGACAGGATCGAATTAGATCAGATCAAATCAGACCAGATCTGAACAAATTATACCGATATGGATCAGATCAGACAAGATTGGATGAGACTGGATCAGATCAGACAAGATTGGATGAGACTGGATCAGATGAGATCGGATCAGGTCGGATCAGACCAGACCGAATCAGATCAGACTGGATCAAAGCAGACCAAATCACATTGGATCAGACCGGATTGGATCAGATCAGACCAGATCAGACTGGATTGGATCACACCAGATCTGATCACATTGGATCAGATGTGACCAGATCAGATCAGACCAGATTGGATCAGATCAGACCAGACTGGATGAGATCAGAACAGATCAGGTTAGATTAGATGAAACTGAGTCAGATTGGATCAAACCACATCTGGATCAAGAGAGATAAGATTGCTCCAGTTAGATTGGTTCAGACAAGATCAAAATGGTCCAAATCAGATGAAAATGGGTCAGATCAGATCAAATTGGGTCAGATCAAACCGGATTGGTTTGGGTCAAATTGGATAGGATTGGACAGATATTAATCTGTCCAATCCAGTCTGATTTGACCTAGTCCAATCCAATAGATGAAGAGATAAAGAATGAGAGAGAAAATAAGAGAGAGAATAAAGAGAGAGGATGCTAAACATGAAATTAACAGCTAAAAATGTATTTCCTTTCTAAGATGTGGTAAATTTCACTCAGTGATTGCAGGTCAACTCTCACAACCTCTGCTCTGGTATTTCTTAGTCTACCTCTACAACAACTTCCTTCCACTGACAATTCCTGGCACTTCTTCACCCAATGATCACTGTCCATGCACATCACATGTCCAAACCAACAGTCATCTCTCCTCTACACCACCTCAAATTCTTTTTAAACACAATTTGTCCTTCAACTCGTCCAAGCTCTGTCTTTCTCCCACATTTACATTGCACATCCAATGGAGCATAGTTGCTTCATTTCTCTCCAGTCTACACACATCCTCCATAGTCACTACCCATATTTCTCTACCATGCCGCATCGCACTTCACACACAGGCATCATACTGTCATCCTTTTTTATGTAAGGAGAAACCTTTTGTGGTCAACAGGTAGAGTAACTCTCTGAACTTTTTCCATCGTATCCTTATTCTAGCTATTATGCTCTCAGAGCACCCTCCTCCATTGCTAATGCGTTGCTTAGATAGCAGAAGTTATCAACCACTTCTATGAGTCCTTTCTATGACTGGAATAAGCTTACATCACTGGTTATCTTCCCCTGGGTTACCCCTGTGCATACTCTACAAACAAAGTCTTCCCTTCCTGTTAGCTTACTCGTTATCCCACATCTCTTGTGTACCCAAGATTTACATTGTGTACATTGTATGGAGTTTATGCCTACACCCTTTCTACATTTTGAGCAGAGCCTCTTCCCTAAAGGAATCAGTGTCCCATCTTCTCTCCTACTCACTAGCACTTAAGTTTTGGCTAAGTTTACTCTTAGGCCTTGTGATTCTAAATTTTGTTTCCATAGTCGGAAATTATTTTGTAGGTCTTCTATCGATTCGGCTATAAGGACCAAATCATCTGCATAGAGAAGTTCCCTCTGTTATAGCTTGAAGGACTATAATGAATAGTAGTGGGCTAAGAACTGAACCTTGATGAACTCCTACTTGTACCTTGAATTCCTCACTAAACTCATTTCCTACTTTCACTTTGCTGAAGGCTCTTCTGTAGATGACGTGCACAGCTCTCACCAACCATTCTTCACGCCTAATTTCCTTAAGGACCATCAGATAATAGATCAGGGTGCTCTGACAAATGCTTTTTCTAGGTCAACAAAAGATAGGTATAGTGGATTATTTGGGGCTAGAAACTTCTCTTGTAGTTGCCTCACTAAAAAGATGGTGTCTGTAGTACTTTTCCCAAGCATTAAACCAAACTGCATCTCGTCTAATTTGACTCTTTCTCTAACTAGTTGTGCTATAACTCTTTCCATCCCTTTCATAACTTGGTCCACAAATACAAGGGTTTTTCCAACCACTTCCTTTTTTGTACTGGTTGCCATCAAGACCTCTGGTATCCTTGGTCCCCACATTGCCAATTTCCTTCGCAAAATCAGGACAACAGCAGTCCGCCTGAGGTGGGGTGGCTGTTGCAGTTGGTCTTGCCAGCCATTCTGTATGGCAATGCCTTCACCATTCTGTCTGCAAGGCATGCCCAAATCACTATTCAAACTGGGGTATAGAATCTGTCCCTCCCTCTTCTTCATTCTCTTTTTCTTCTTTCCCTTTTTTGTTTCATTTAAATATTTTTTGTCTAACTTTACAATCATCATCATCTTCGCTTAACGTCCATCTTCCACGCTAGCATGGGTTAGACAGGAGTTGTCCCACTTGAGGCAAGATTGGTCGGGTGACCGTGTCTTGCTCATATAGGACTATCCGGCAGGTTTTCTACAGCTGGATGCCCTTCCTAACACCAACCACATTTACAGTGTGGAACTGGGAATTTTTTACCATGTTACCTACACGGCCACATTACAGCGTGGACTGTGTGTTTTTTTGTCGTGACACCTACATTTGGACTGGTTGTTGTGGTACCAACTTTACAGAGAGAGGATGGTGTTGGTGGGAGTGAGAGGATAGGGTAGGTAGTAGATTGGGGTGTATATTTGGTTAAGAGGTGCCTACTGACTGTAGGTTTCGCTTTGTACATAGGCAAGGCGGGTCTTCTGTATTACTGCATAACGCCAAAGATCTCGGTCCAGTGACATTGTCTTAGAGAAGTGCAAGTGTGTAAGGTTGGAATTTATCAGATCGTCCCAGGTTTTTCTGGGTCTACCTACTCCGTAACTACCATCAATTTTGATCGCCCTGCATTATTTTATACAGTTGTCTTTCATGCACATCACGTGGCTATACCAACGTAGTCTTCTCTCAAGTAAACAGCATCTGATCCCTCTTATTCCTAATTTATCACTTAGTTCATTTATGCTTTGCCGTTCACGTATATTACTATTAAACATCCAACGGAGCATGCATGCTTCGTTCCTTTCCAGTCTACACAGGTCCTCTGCACGTAATGCCCATGTCTCACTGCCATGTAGCATTGTTGTTCGTATACAGGCATCATACAATCTGCCTTTCATTTTTAGAGAGAAACCTTTTAAATGTTATCTTATAATTAACAAATACATCTGAAATTTCGTTGCCAACATTTAACTATGGACAGATGCTCGGAGAACACAACCTCTTTTTAAAGGTTTTTTGTGAAATAAAAAATTTTTTTTTTAATTTGTCTCATGCCATGAAAACAATACCCAATACACCCTATAAGTTGGTTTGGTTGGCAATATGAAAGGCATTTCACTGTAGAAACCAGGCCAAATAGGGATTGAGAGGACACTTCAGTTCTGTCAATGGCATGACAACCTTATTTGTGTTCTACATGATAAATACACCCAGTACACTCTCTAAAGTGGTTGTTGATAGGAAGGGCATCCAGCCATAGAAAACCTTCCAAACAAAGGATTGTGTCAAATACATTATAATCTCCCAGTGCTGGTGCCAGGATAAAATGCACTTGGTGAGCACCAGAATGTATGTAATTGAGATGGAGTCGGTAGAGTGTGGAAACGTGAGATGCAGGTCCCCAGCTCATCTGAGAGGTCAGTAGGTGCACTTGAGTACTAACTTGGTCTTTGACGACCCATCTAACCCTTGCTACCATGGAAAATGGATGTTAAATGATGATGATGATGATGATATATGTATATATATATGTGTATGTGTGTATTTATATATATATAGTGAGAAAAGTAGAGATAGAGAGTAGAGTGTATGTAAATGGGAGATAAATATAATTATGAAAACTGCCAAACCTCTCCCTGTAAAGCAATTTTTTAAGAGGAAGCAACTAAAATAAACACTTAAAAACAGCCACATTTCTAATAGCATGGACAAATAAACATACACACATGCACTCTCACATAGATATGTTCACTCACACATACATACATACACACTAACACATCCACTTATACAATCTTTCATTTACCTAGTCTTATACACACACACTTCCGGAACTCCCTCCTTCCTCGTGTCTTCCCTCAGCTGTCAACTAGCAACTGCTTAAGCAGAACATCAACAGCATTAATCGCACCGATTTTGCAGGGTCAGCAAAGGTCATGAGCACAGTCACTTCCTCCAGACTCAAGCAAAAGTCAGACACACACACACACACAAATGTATCTGTGCAAGGGGAATAACTCTACGTTGGTCGATTAATTACAATTTCAGTCTGCTGTTGACGCATAATCCAAATATGTTCCCACGAAGGCCTCATCAGAACTCACAATGACAACTGTGAGAATGACCAAATTAATGTTTAATGAATGACTGTTTGAAAGAAATCAGCTGTGGTCAAACAAGGTTTTAAAATAACCACGCCACAGCACCCATACAACCCCATGAGGAGTTATATAGTCAGTGACAGTGACACTAAACAGTGAGTCTATTTCATAAACATTTATAATAAAGTAGAGTAAGCTGCATCCTTTACTTCAACACTGAAACTCTTTGAAATCTTACTTCAGTAAGCTAGATATAAATGTTAGGAGAGTTTAGTTCTTGGCCCAGGAATACCTCCAGGTACTGCAACAGTTGTTAGCTATTGGGACACTGCGCTCTTCAAAATTTCTATGCTTCCCGAAATTCGCCAAACTACACCTGATATACTCCCTCTATACACACACACATGTATCTTTGTGTATATCATGACTCATACACTGTTCCCTTTCCTGACATTTGTACATTATTCTATGTACTATACATGTACCTTTGATGAGTTGTAGTGCACCTGAGCACTGTACACAATAATCTTACATTATATTGATACATGTAAGGGGATGTCAAATTCCAAATACTTTATCCATTACATATTGCCAATAAACATCTACAAATGGTATGTTGTTGATAACATTTAGAAATGAGAGCATCATTTTGTAAAGATTAATCAGTGAGAGAATGTCAGCACCCATGACCCTGTATTTTCAGAGTCTCCAAGACTGGTTGGAGGAAAGAAGTTATCCTCAAACTGGAGACCTGACCCAAATACTTGAAACAATGAAAATTCTGCTAAAGGCACAAAAGGACGAGGTGGTGGTGTTAAACTAGATGACAGATTAAGTCCACTACGATTATAAAATAATAAACCACTGGAATGTTATATTGCTGAAATCATCATCATCATCATCATTTTACATCCACTTTTCCCTGCTTGCAAGGGTGGGAATATATAAATCTTATTCAAGAAGTAACTGTTAAAATGTCAAAGAATGAAACAGTGGCAGTCTAAATTAATCATGCAGAATTAAAATAGGAACTGACACTGCAAAATATGGTTGATATAAAACTTATAAAAGATATGTAGCTTAAGAATCAAAATACTCCAACAAAAACTCAAGAACATGTTTGTTTGTTTGTTTTTTTGTTATATATAAAGTGGGCAAAAATAATTAAGGCCTTAAAATATATTCTCATATTCTACAATTCTCAATAAAAATTGCCAACAAGATTTTCTATCAATTTAATAAAATTCTAGAATTTATTGCATGGATCAGTTTTTTTTGGTGGTACTACAATTAATGTGAAAGAATCATCAAGAACTACAAGATGTCCACTGGACATTACAACAATTCTGGTTAGTGAAAGTGGAGGAAGAATACAGGGCATTGTCTATTGCTGTGTCCAAACTATATTGTATCCCTTTCTTCTTCAGATTCCTCAGATGGTACAAGAATCTCAACTTAGCCCAAAGCCCTTGGCACATTGCTATTAAACGTTTATCTTTGATCACATGGTTTTTGGCAAATAAGAATTGCTTGCTGAAAGTAGAGGAAGAAATATGACAGAAATTAAGAATGTTGTTGACATTATTTCATGTTGTACATATAATTAGAAAAGTAGTATAGATGTATAATAGTGCAAGCAGCAAAGTGAGAGCTGGCCATGAATACTGTGGTGAATTTGTGAAGTGGGGGCCCTCCAGAGTGGATTGTCTCTCTATTGACCATGGGCTGCTGGTCTCTGTCCTCTGGGGCATTTTGCCCATCACTGTCTTTGACAGCATTTAACTGCTTAAATGACTGTTCTAGTGATGAGTTTTCTCATTTTTATATGTATTCAAATACACTCTTGCTTCATCTCGGTCAAGGATAACATTGTTTTTTTATTTAAATTTATATATATATATACATACATACATACATACATTTATATACAGAGTGTTTGGGATAAATTTGACAGGTTTTTTTTTTTGGGGGGGGGGTAAGGAAAAGGAGTGAATATCTTAACAAAAAATAAATTTATTGGAAAAATAGTAAGTGGCACAAAGATTAAAACAATCAAAAGAGAAAATTAAGTCAAAGAATCCACCCTCAGCATCCACCAGTCTTGATCCGGCTCCGGAATCTGGCACATGACCCTTCACGGTGTCCCTAGGAAGAGCCTCAAACGCCTCTTTAATTTTGTCGATTAGTTGGGTATTGGTATAACAAGCAATGCGGTGGGTGTCTTTCTCAACCATGCCCCACACATAATAATCCATAGGATTGCAATCAGAGGAGTTAAGGGGCCAAACATTGAGGGTGATGAAGTCATAAAAATTCTCTGACAACCATTTCTGAGTCTTCCCAGAGGTGAGACAGGGAGCTGAATCTTGCTGCCACATATATGGTCTTTCAGAAACCACCCCCTCCAAACAAGGCTTAACCATGGTAATCAGCAACTCCACATAGCCAGCCAAATTGAGCCTGAGACCCTGTTCAAAGATGTGACACATCCCAAAACTATTACAGTTTGGGAAAACTTGGTCTTCATGACACGAGGAACGTCATATGGATTGTAGGCAAGTCATCTGTTGTTCTGGTTGTTGTGCACCTGGTACTGACAAAAATTCTTTTCATCAGAGAACTAGATTGTCCTTGGTTCAACAGGATGTTTCACTTTGTTCAGAAGTTTCTTTGCTTTGTCAAACGGTTTTCTCAAGCCTTTTCTGTTAGAAGTTGGCCTTTATGCCTCTTGTATGAGTGGAAGTAGAGGCCCTCACTGAAGGCCAGCTTCATGGTGGAAGCTGCAACACCTATTTACCACATTAAAGTTTGTATTCCCTTGCCTGGGTGTTCCATCACTTTCTCCTGCAGTTATTGGATAAATTCTATTCTGATCAGAACGCCTGCAGTGTTTTTTCCTACAGTCCACAGCCCCATAGTCTCCGTTGCAGCTCTTCATTTGACGTCTTATTGCTTTCACAGGGTTCAAAGAACTTTGAGCAGCTGTCATGATTGCGGAGTTTTTATGCCCAGCATGAATTATCATAATGCAGTTTACTCTTTTCGAATATTCAGATGGTTTCCACTTGTCCATTTCAGTTAATTTTGACATCTTTAAAACTATAGTGATTAGTTTCACAATGCCGTTCACTTTTCACTGTTATATAGTAATATGTATATATATATATATATATACTGCAGAAACCCAAATACTGGATTTTACCATCTCTCCAGGGGTCCGGGTAAACTTTCAACCATTTATATTTTTATATATTTTTATATTTGTATATCTGTTTGACCCGAATTAGGCGGTCGATTTTTCACTGTGCGGATTAGTTTAACCACCATCTCAGTGTGTTTGGCCTTTAACGTAAGTTGTAAGCTCTAATTCATATGAATTATTGAGCGCTTGCCACACAACTCGGAAGTGATTTTCATTAATTCCTGAGCTGAAATTCGATTCTCACTAATTTTTACTTATATATATATATATATATATCATCATCATCATCAACGTTTAACGTCCGTGTTCCACGCTTGCATGGGTTTGGACGGGGGTAGTCCCACTTGAGGCAAGAGTGATTGTCTTGCTCGCATAGGACTGTCTGGCAGGTTTTCTACAGTTGGATGCCCTTCCTAACACCAACCACATTTACAGTGTGGGTCTGGGAGGTTTTTACCGTGTTGCCTACACGGCCACATTACAGCGTGGACTGTGTGTTTTTTTGTCGTGACACCTACACGATCTCATTTGTTTCGGCCTGGATGGCGCGGCACCAACATAACTTTACATAGAACGGGGTGGTGTGGATGGGGTGGGGGTGGTGGTGGTGGGACGGGGTGTATTTTGTTAGAGATGCCTACTGGCTGTAGTAGGTTTTACTATGTATTTAGGTAAGGCGGGTCTTCTCTGTTACTGAGTACCGCCAAAGGTCTCGGTCCAGTGACATTGTCTTGGAGAGGTGTAAGTGTGTGATGTCGGAGTTTATCAGCTCGTCCCAGGTTTTTCTAGGTCTGCCTATTCCGTGACTACCGTCTATCTTTATTGCCCTGCACTTTGTTATACAGCTATCGACTTTCATGCGCATCACGTGTCCATACCAACGTAGCCTTCTCTCGAGTAAACAACATCTGATCCCTCTTATCTCTAAATATATATATATATATATATCTGCCCATCACACACGCTCACACTGTAAAGTGGTGATGTAGGTGTCACGATAAAAAGGACAAAGCAGAAAAAATAAATATATGTGGTTGGTGTTAAGAAGGGCATCCAACCATAGAAACCAAGCCAAAACTAGTTCTGTATGAGCAAGACATGGTATTCGGACTGGGTTGTCTCATAATGGGGCAACTCATCTAACACATGCTAGCATGGAAAAATGGACTTTAAATGGTGATGATGATGATATATATATACATATATATATATATATATATATATATATATACACACACATATACATACACATATACATATATAGGAAAAGAGTCAGGACGCCGATGGCTGAGCTCCGGCCGTTTCAACAGCTAGATCCGAACTGTATCGAGTACTCTGGTGAGTTATGGTCCACCTGGTTCTTTATACATATATATATATATATATATATAGTATATACACATATACATATATATACATATACATATAAGTAGGTCCAGGTTATATCAAATATTAATAATATTTGATTCGTTTGTAAACAAACAACTAGATTAAAGCTATGCCGTGCCGATGACAAATCGTCATCCATTTGTTCAACACTGGCATTGAGGAACAATCAACTTGTTTCTGGGTCATTACCCTTCATCAGGACTGTATACCTCCGATATATATATATCATCATCATCATCATCATCATCATCGTTTAACGTCCATCTTCCACGCTTGCATGGGTTTGGACGGGAGTTTTCCCACTTGAGGCAAGATTGGTTGTCCTGCTCGTATAGGACTGTCTGGCGGATTTTCTACGGCTGGATGCCCTTCCTAACACCAACCACGTTTACAGTGTGTACTGGGAGGTTTTTACCGTTACCTACACACGGCCACATTACAGCGTGGACTGTGTGTTTTTTTGTCGTGACAACTACACAACCTCATTTGTTTCGGACTGGATGTTGTGGTACCAACATAACTTCACATTTAACGGGGTGGTGTGGATGGGGTGGGGGTAGTGGGACGGGGGTGTATTTTGTTAGAGGTGCCTACTGACTGTAGATTTCGCTTTGTACTTAGGCAAGGCGGGTCTTCTGTATAACTGTGTAGCGCCAAAGATCTCGGTCCAATGACATTGTCTTGCAGAGGTGTAAGTGTGTGAGGTCGGAATTTATCAAATCATCCCAGGTTTTTCTGGGTCTGCCTATTCCGTGGCTACCGTCTATTTTTATCGCCCTGCACTTTTTTATACAGCTGTCGTCTTTCATGCGCATCACGTGACCGTACCAACGTAGTCTTCTCTCGAGTAAACAACATCTGATCCCTCTTATTCCTAATTTCTCCCTTAGTTCGTTTATGCTTTGCCGTTCACGTATATTACTATTACACATCCAGCGGAACATGCAAGCTTCGTTTCTTTCCAGTCTGCGTATATCCTCTGCACACAATGCCCAGGTCTCACTGCCATGTAACATTGCTGTTCGTATAAAGCATCATACAGCCTGCCTTTCATTTTTAGAGAGAACCCTTTAGCAGCCAATAGTGGTATAAGCTCTCTGAACTTTTTCCATCCCGTTCTGACTCTAGCTACTGTACTTTCAGAGCACCCTCCCCCACTACTGATTTTGTCACCCAGGTAACGGAAGCTGTCCACTATTTCTATAGAACCATCTGTGCAATGGAATGAGCTAGTATTCTGTGGGCACTTGCTGCTACTTATTGCACCAGAGCACCGGCCACATATAAAATCTATATTCTTAATTAGCTTAACTGTGATCCCACTACATCTTTTATGCACCCATACTTTGCATTTGGGACATAAAATGGAGTTTCTGCCTACTCCTTTCCTACACACTGAGCATGGCCATTTCCCAGATGGGACCGGTGCCCTATTTTCCTTCCTACAAACTAGAACTTTAGTCTTAGACAAGTTAACTTTAAGGCCTTTTGATTCTAGGCCATGCTTCCATGTTTGGAATTTCTTCTCTAGTTCAGCCATTGATTCAGCTATGAGCGTTAGATCATCTGCATATAGGAGTTCCCATGGGCAGCCAGTCTTGAACTCCTCTGTTATAGCCTGAAGGGGAATAATAAATAGTAGGGGGCTAAGGACGGAGCCCTGATGAACACCAACTTTTACGCTAAACTCTTCACCTTCACTATATTCGTTGTTAATTCTAACCTTGCTGACTGTTTCTTTATACATGGCTTGTATAGCTCTCACAAGCCATTCATCAACACCTAGTTTTCTAAGGGCCCACCAGATAATCGAGCGGGGTACTCTGTCAAAGGCTTTCTCCAAGTCAACAAAAGCTAAGTATAGGGGTTTACTTTTAGCTGGTACTTCTCCTGTAGTTGTCGTACAATGAAAAGAGCGTCTGTCGTACTTTTACCTGACACAAACCCGAACTGCATTTCGTCTAGATCAATTCGCTCTCTGATTAGTTGCGCTATTACTTTTTCTGTGACCTTCATGACCTGGTCAATTAATTTAATGCCTCTATAATATATATACACAGTTCAAGAGTAACCAATCTTAAAGAGAGAGATGGAGATAGGAGAGGAGAGATTGGTGAATTAGTTAGAAGCCAAAGCGTAAAGGCATGTGCTCAATGTGCAATATGCAGTAGAAAGCAGCTAGGTGGTTGGGTTCATGCAGAAGTTAGGTGCGCAGAGCTGGAAATATTCATTAGTTAAACAAGACCACAAATTTCACAAGGAAGACATTATTAAAAGATTGTCAACATATTTTAGTTTGATGTAAGGAATGTAGAGAATAATAATAATATTAATAATAATAATGTCCGTTTACAATTATTTCGCTACTCCATATAATATTTCTGGATCAGATGACTATATATCATTATTGATCTGGTTCAGTTGAAAATAATTAACATATTTAAAAACAGAGCAGCTCATCGGAACTTCAAAGGAATATAAATTAAAATAAGGAGAGAATGTTACATAATGTAATGTTCCATATATTGGTATTTCACTATGGTGTCCTGGTTGTATCAATTGTCAACCATAATCAAGCAGTATTCATCTGTCGAGGCTGCATTGTGTGAGATCTGCTTATGGGTAACAAGATGGCCGCCAAAGGACATATTTACCTTACTAATTAGAGGGTGGTTTCAGGGGAAGTAACTCCTCTAAAGATTAGAAATTGTGGGTCGTTTATAGTTAAGTGCTAATTTTTAAATTTTTTAATTGAGAGACAATGTAGCTTATAATTATCTCAGTTAGTTATATATATTAGCTACAAGTAAAAATGGGGCTAGATGACTATGTTGGGTCAAATATTCTATTGGCGAAGGAATTAGCCCTTCGATGTTGACAGCTAATAGTTACCTCCGTTCTATCGTTAATCGGTAGAGGTCGTGATAGAGTTATGTAATATGCTTCGGTAATACAGAGATCACAAGATTTTCTTCGTCCATTGAACGGTTGAGCCCTAGCTACGATATCCTATTTTAGTGAGTGTTCAATGTTGCTTCATTTAAGGTTTTTAATGAGCCTAGCTAGAGATGTCGAACATCTGTTGCTAGGATCTCGGAAGGAAAAAGAGTGCGCGTTATAGCGTACCTTAAAAGGGTTAGAGGTAGACCTGATATAAGAGCTGGTATTCAAAGCACTTTTAACCGTGCACCTATAGACTATGTTGGGTGTCAGGCAGTGTCCATTTAATGGGCATGCATTAGGGTAACGGCAGTTGCTTCTGCGGTTAGTGAGAGTAGGGTAGTTTAACCTAAGCAGTTGGTCAGTGCTAGAAGGATTAAATGGGGGAGGTGTGCTACTAGAGTAATTATTGGTGTAGTGGCGTGGTGTATTTGATAGGGGTGGTGGTACCGCAGTGTGGGAGTTATACTGTCTTAGTTTATGATGGTTACTGAATGCGATGTGGCTAGCTAGGTTAGGTGTTGTGGAGAATGAGATTTTAATGTTATTTTTATTAAAGAGTTTGTCATATCTATGGTTGGGGGGGGGGGGGGGGAATGTTTAAATAGGATAGAGAAGAAGCGTTTAGAGATATTAGTGGCTAGATTAGATGAGAATGGAGGGTTAAGCCAGGTGATATTTCTAGGTCTATTCCTTCTAGGGGTTCTAGTGGAGTTGGTAGGGGCCTTCCTAGGGTTATTATTACCTGGGGATTTGTTATTTGTCATCCCATTGGCAATAGATATAAAAACACCATGGTCAGCAGCTGTCGAAATGGATGTACACAGTTTCAACTCCCACCAACAGTACTGTTGCTCCATTCAGGGTAACAGTGTCTAACAAGAATAGTTAAAAACTTTCCTGGAGCATTTTACAAGCCAAAAACCAAACATTGCATATGTGAAATTACATGGCAATGATAAAATATGCATATAATTCAATATTTGACATTTAAACAAACACAGAGTAGGTGACAGACAGAGAGGAAAAGGTGGGTTTGTAGTGATAGTCACCTCTGAATAGTGTGGTGGCACCAAGATGAAAGAACAAGACAAATCATACACCACATCACTTTTTAACTTATTCTGTTAAGATTAAGGTGACCCAGTCATATATCTCACCACCCAGTAACTTATTCTGCTATGGTTAAGGTGACCCAGTCATACAACACACCACCCCTTAAATTAGTCTGCTAAGGTTAACGTGACCCAGTCATACATCACACACTACCCCTTAATTTATTCTGCTAAGTTTAAGGTGACCCAGTCATACATCACACCAGCCCTTAACTTATTCTGCTACAGTAAATGTGACCCAGTCATATATCACACCACCCCTTAACTTATTCTGCTAAGGTTAAGATGACCCAGTCATACAGCACACGGCCCCTTAACCTATTCTGTTAAGATTAAGGTGACTTGGTCACAGAACATACCACCCCTTAACTTATTCTGCTAAGGTTAAGATGACCTAGTCATACATCACACTACCTCTTAACTTATTCTGTTATGGTTAAGGTGACCTAACCATACATCACATCATCCCTTAACTTATTCTGCTAAGGTTAAGGTGACTCAGTCACACACAGATCACCCCTTAACTTATTCTGCTAAGATTAAGGTGACCCAGTCACACATCACCCTTTAACTTATTCTGTTAAGATTAAGATGACCTAATCATACCCTTCAAAAGCTAAAATTACCCAGTTGCTTATTGAACATCCTATAACATTTGATAGAACTCACTTTATTACATTCCCTTTCTCACAAAAAAAATAATCTGATAAAAGTCTGATATTACCGTATGATGGATCGTGAACAATGGAGATATCCTCGTTGCATGAGACTGAGTGCAATGTACAGATAACAGCGAGCAATACTTAATGGATCAGTAGATTTCATTGCAATCTGCAGTTGTTTTATGGCAATGCTGCATGCTTCCAAAGACTGTTGAGAAAAAGAAAATCAGAATGTTACACATAATTAGAAATAAGAGTGTTAAATAATTAAGGATAAAGATCCCATAACTCCTTCGGGAGTCACAGAGGCACCGTCATATGGCATGTCTAAGGCACTTTTAAACCTGGCAGAGCCCAACCATTCCAGGTCTGAACACAACCATTTTTTTCTATAGAGGAAGAATCGATCCCAGTACTGGACTGGTACATTTTTTATCGACCTCAAAAGGATGAAAGGCAAAGTTGACCACGGTGGGATTTGAACTCAGAGCGTGCAATGAGGTGGGACGAATACTGTAAAGCATTCTATCAGACGTCTTACGTTAAATAAGTAACTAACAGCAAACATTTTATGGGTATTTTTTGCTGCTAGAGCAAGAGTTAATCTTGAGGGCTCCATGAAAGACTTCATATTCATCAGTGTCATTTTTTAAACAATTTTTTACAGCCAGATGTCTTACCTGTTGCTAACCCTTTTAGTTATCTCTCATGAGACCCAGAGATACAGTGTACTTGGTTTAAAGTGGATACACGCAGCATATTAAATCATTATTTACAACAGAGAAATTAAAATATTGTGAAACAAATAAAACACACACGCATTCACACACACAAGTGGCAAATTAAAATGACATGGGAAATTTTCTCAAGAGTGCTTTCTGCATCAAGAACATATAGTTAAGTGCAGGCTAGGTGAGCCAAAAATAATTTTCATCAATTGAAATTATTACTGTAATAAGAAAAATCATCATCATCATCACTTTGCTGGCATCAGTTAGACAGTTCAGCTTTAGGAACCACCATACTTTACTTTTTTTTAATGTCTGGTATATACAGATGACCTCTGTTGAACCATAAGTTGTGAAACATCACTTTAGGTGGGACATAAACAAATGCCACCACTCACATTGGGAGATACAAAAACACTAATACCCAGTGGGATAGAACCTGCGACCATGTGGTTGCAAAACAAACTTCTTAACTTCACAGTCATACCTTCATCTATCATTAACATATATTTTTAGATATACACTGTTAAAGAAAATATTAAAAACCAAATACATACATGTTTTTCATAATGCTCTCCTAAAGCTGAATATCCACCTCCAAGGGTAGACAATAGAGCCATTGCTTCATCCATCCTCAGCTTCATTTCAACCAATTGCTGCATCCTGCAATACCTAAAGAGTAAAAAGTAAACATAAAAGTCATCATCATCATATACAGTTTAACTGTTCAACTGATCATAAGTGAACCGGGCATGACCGCAACAGTGTTTGGAAAATTATCACTGAAGATTTTGGCATGTGGAAGATCTGTGTGAAAATAGTGTCAAACCTGCTGAATGATGACCAGAAAGAGCAATGCATATAGGTGTGTCAGGACATCCTCAACTATCTTGAAACCAAACCGGACTCTTTCCTTTTCCCCAAGCTCAAGAGGGTCATCAAGGGGACCCGTTTTCTGGACAAAGAAGCCATCAAGAGGGCTATGACAATATATATCTGCTATTGATATAACACCATATTTGCAGACTGTCTCCGAATCAAATTTTCTATTTTCTATTTTTGGGGTTCAATGTTTGGGTTCAATGTAATCCTGTTGCATAATTCTGCAAATAACACCTGATGAGATCGCCTTGTCTTGCATTATAATCAGATGATGAAACTTGGCCATCAAAATATAGTGATTTCACGGAATTAAAATTCTAAAGTAAATTTTCCAGTCCGACCTTCTGTTGTTTTATTGAATACTTTACAGTTTCTGTACCAACCACTGGATACCACATCTATGATGGATGACTTGCATAACATGTGCTTTAATTAATTTGTTGCATTATCGTTTACTAACCAGAACCACCAGTTCTACCCATTGGTAAACAACCTAACGTAAATGATATATATATACATATATT
This sequence comes from Eledone cirrhosa, assembly GCA_964016885.1. Taxonomy (NCBI): domain Eukaryota; kingdom Metazoa; phylum Mollusca; class Cephalopoda; order Octopoda; family Eledonidae; genus Eledone; species Eledone cirrhosa. The sequence continues at coordinate 337,063,349 of OZ024740.1, read as the reverse complement.
ATATGCATAAAAAGGTATAGAGCACTAGAAGTCGATGGAAGCCATGGAGTGGGGGAGACCCAAGAAGACCTGAGATGAGGTGATAAAAGCCGACCTTACCCAATTGCACCTCTCAACGGCGATGACACATGACCGTGACCTCTGGCGTCACGCAGTAATACAGAAGACCCGACTTCCCATGGATACAAGCCGAAGCTGAAGCATATAGACAATATGCCCCACCCCCTCCCACTGCAAAGTGGTCGTGGAGGTGCCACGGCAAAAAAGGCACCCAGCCCACACTGTAAAATGGACGTGTAGGCGCCACAGGAAAAAAGCACCCAGCACTCACTGTAAATGAGGTTGGTTTTAGGAAGGGCATCCAGCTGTAGAAATCAAGCCAGAATCAGTTCCCGTATGAGCAAGACAAGATCAGCCAACTGGACACTGATCACAACAGGACAACCCATCTAACCCATGCAAGCGTGGAAGAACGGACGTAAAACGGTGATGATGATGATGATATATACACACACACATACATTTGTGTGTGTGTGTGTGGTTAAAAAATATGCTTTGCAACCACTAGTTTCAGGTTTGATCCTATGTAGCACTTTCTGAAACTACTTCCTACTTGGGTTGACCAATGGTTGTGAGTGAAATTTGGTAGACAGAGACAGTGAAGAAGCCCATCATATATATATATATATATATATATATATATGTGTGTGTGTGTGTGTGTGTGTGTGTGTGTGTGTAATGCATGTATATCTCTGCATATATGCTCACACTAACACCATTTATGTAAGCAGTGCTATTTGTTTATGCCCCATATAAATAATATCCTGCAGCTCAGTGGTTTGATGGGTGAAGATCAATGGAATAAGTAAAAATACTTTAAAATATAGTATAGGTTACAATCATCATCATCATAAAAATAGTGATGAGGATTGTGAAATATATCTGTATTTGTGTATCTAGTGGCATACAGGACTTTAAAGAAACATAACTCATTAAAGGGATGTAACTCAATATGGTGAGCAATTCCATAAATGATTTTTAATTTAAGCACTAGGCCAGAAATTTGGGGAGGAAGTTAGTCGACTATATCAACTCCAAAGCTTGACAGATTCCTTATTTTATCGTCTCTGAAAGTTATCGAACTGAAAGGTAAAGTTGACCTTGGCAGGATTTGAACTCTGTATGTAAAGAGTCATAACTAAATGCCACAAAGCATTTTGACTAATGTTCTAAAGCAGAGATCCCCAACTACCAGGCCACGGACCAGTATTGGAAATAATTAACTTGTTTAAAATTATATAATAGATAAATTGAATATTGGACTTCAATTTTAAAAGATTTACATGAGAGTCAAAAGATTATACACTTTTCTTCCCTTTAATAAATTGCTCTTTTTATTATTGCTCTCTTTATCGAAATGCACTTAAATGAGACATATCTGCAACTACCAGTCTGAGGAAAGATTGTCCGGCATGAAGCCGGTCCATAGTATAAAAAAGGTTGGAGACCACTTTTCTAAAGATTTTGTCCTTCCACTGTCTTTTCAATAAATGCAGATCAATAAAATCTGTACCAGACTAAGTGTTGTGGTAGATGTAATTAGCTAGTTAGTTCAAAGGAGCAGAGACTGTAGTAGTTGTTGTAGAATAGGCAAAGAGGAGAGACAGAGTGTCCATGGGTATATATTGTGTTTTTAAGTGACTGATTAATAATCATCCAGATTATTTTCTTTTCATTATCATCAACAATATTTTTATGTTTGTTTGTCTATGCTTGAATGGGTTAGGTGAGTTCTCTTCAGTACAATATCCTTCCACTTGCTTCTTTCCTTAGTCATCTCCTTTGTGAGACTCAATATCTTGAGATCAACTTTCACCACCTCTTTCTTGGACTTCCACTTTCTTGACTTCCTTCCACTTGTCACTTCTTCACCCAAAGATAATCATCCATATATATTACATGTACATACCAATGCAAACTTTTCTCCTGTAAACTACATCCAATTCTTCCTATACCCAGTATCTCACTTAGCTCATTTGTTCTTTGCTGTTCACACACACTAACATTACTTATCCAAGGAGCAGAACTCTTAAATGTGGAAGAAATATTTCATAGTATGTTTTACCTGTGTTGTTGTTGTTGTTGTTTTTTGGGGTGGTTAGATACTTAGATATCTATCATTGATAGTTATTTGACAGGTAAGGTGGCTTTCAGCTAATTCTTCCATAGCATGCCTCATTAGTAGTATGTGTTTATTGGATCATTTGTTTGTGCTACATTGTTACCCAGATCAGGAACTTCCTTACCCTTATCAACACAAATGTATTAGTCTAGATTATTGGATAGAGGTACTTATATATCCACTAACTTACAGAGGTTCTTTCTGTTTTGTTAATAATTATTCCATTATGCCCATTATTCATGACTTAACTCCTTTCACAGACTTTTCCTATCACTGTTACTGGTGTCCAACTATGATTATTAGTAGTTATTCACACTATTCCCTATCTGGAGACAAATCTTTAGTTTATCTATCATTTTAGCCTTTGTTTTTTCTGCCATTAGATAAGATTGTCAGCACTCGAGTATACTAGGTTACAACTGGAAATTAGTAGTGGTCAGTCAGATTCTGGTTCTTCAGTCAAATAACTCAACGAACAAATGATGGATGAATGGATAGATAGATAGATACAGATATATTCCTGTAATTTAAAAAGCAAAATATAGATCATCTGCTTTCAGTAGCACTGATTTCAAAATTCCAACACGTCTATCTTACATGCTGTTAGACTGTAGATATGTGGGGTTGAAAATTCCATGCTCAAACTACTAAGTGTAGGAAAACTCTTTGAACAATTGGCTGCTAAATTGTGATCCATTATCTGATACAAGTTTTAATGGAATACAATGTATCAGTGGTTCATTAGTTAGGTTTCTTGTATCTGACAGTTTGTTATATACAATGAACCAACAGCTAATTAATTCAGTTAGTGACTTACTATCAACTATGTTACTAGCAGTAATGAAGCACCATGAGCACATATGGTATGCATCACTAAAGTTTATATTCTAATTCAGTTGAACTTTCTGGCACTATATTATAACTGTCTATCATAATCCACAAAAGTTATCCCGGCAACACACTATAACTGTTCTGAAGATGGAAACAGCAAGCACATTTTATTTACAAGATGTGTAAGGGAAGACAATTCTCACTACAGTATAATCTGCAGTGAAGAAAATTAAAGGTGATATAGAATAGACCATTAATGTACAGGAAGAAGATTTTGGAGGACACTGAACCTTGTAATACACAAAAATTTATAGAATGTAAGTCAGAGGTTAACACAAGCCAAGATGAAATCGTGTGGTCTGAAAGCGAGTACATTGCATGAAAGTGTCTTTTGCTTTTCAGGGGATAACCTTGCAGGAGTTGCAGTAGAGGATGAAAGCCATGTAATTAATGGACATGGATGAGTTTTACCAGATGTTTTAGACATGTGTTCTTTCCCAATACTGCTGCTTGTGAACCACATCACATATTGTAGACTTGGATTGTGTGAGGAATGTATAAAAGTTAGTTTTAGTGGCCTGCTTCACTGGCTTTTATAGGTCATGAGAGAAGAGATACATTTGATGACAGGGATTAGTGAAAAACTGTTGTACCTATGTCTAGTTCGATACCACGGAGAGTCACAGGGTTCAGGAGTGTTGCGCATGTAGATGTGTAATAGATAGCCATCATTAGGCAATGGCTCGATGATCCAATTGGTGCAGGGACGATGGTAGGTAAAGCTTGTTTAGAGGTGAGAAAGAGATCATGTGTGTGTTTGGAGTCTCTGTGTGTTAGTCAGATAAGTATGTAGGAGATTATATTAGATCAAGGGTATTTGAAGTGTCTTGGCATCCTGATTTTCCATCTATATCCATACTACTCTAGGGAGGGATTTGTTAAAACATGTCACTATTCAAATGCACAAAATTGAAATAGGCGGACGAAATAAGAGTACAATAAAACAAATATAGAGAAGAGAGAAAGAGAGATTACAGATAATTAGAGACAGGGGTTTTGATAGACATGTAAACAGAGATGAGAGGGGAAGTAATTGACAGATAAGTAGACAGAGGTAGGTAGAAGAGGAAAAGAGAAATATGTAAACAATTATCAGACAAAGGTAGAGACATAACGGTGGTTAACACAAAAGTAAATATATTTGGGGTGGTTATACAGACATTAAGGATAATAAAAGGATAATTGAAGGGAAACGATGACGAAATCCTAAAAAGATATATTTATATCGTCGGATCGGAATTAATTTCACAATTCGAAACTACTTCAAGCTGGGACTTAAGAGCCAACCCTAAGAATAGAAATAGATGCTGTTAACATTCAGAGATACTTACCAACTATAGTCAATGTGTTGTCTAGGATACTGGAGAACAATATCAATAAAATAGGGCACAGTGGTGTGTGGTTGGTCAAAGTTAATATTTGCAGGACGGTGGCTGAAGCCAACATTGGACTGGACGAATTTGATAAACCGTTTCCTGAATTTAGGGAAAAGACGAACGTGATCAAAGAGAAGAGAAACCAAGTGGCTATCAAGAAAGAGACAAGTTTGACTACTGGGATACAACATCAAAGTGGGGTTCGTGACAGTTGTAGTCTGCGAGCTTTGGTCAACTACTCGATCACCACTACTATTATCATGAAGGACGAAGGGTGGACATATCGATGTTGTTGAGTGTAGATGTGGGGAAAAGCCAGAAACACACATTTCTGTACTGTCCGATGCTGGAGGCGAAGAAGAAATAGTAAAAGAAAGAGGAAGGTTACATTTTTGACTAGAAACTAAATGTAAACAGTTTGTTTGTTTGTTGTATTCCAACTGAGAGGCATCCAGTTGGGTTGGGTTGAGACCACGACAGAATAAATAACAGTCAACTAGGAAGTCTTCAGTCCGAACACTTATCAAAATTCGCGCCATGTTAATATAGAAAGTCTTGGGTTTGTAGGTTTACATGCATAAAAGCACACTAGCATCAAACATGATGCATAAATATTTGTGTGTCTGTAAAGCTATATGTATTTACGTATACGAACACGTTGTGTATATTTCTTTATATCAACAAACTAGAAATATGTTATATATTAAATAAACACATTAACCATTATGGTAAATATTTCTTATGAAGCAAAAGCCTTTTTTTTAAATTATTTGATAACATCACCATGTGTAGTGAACCGGTAACGAATGCGTGTATGGTATTCATGTATATGTGAAGCGCTGTGTGTTTGTCAGAGTAAAAACACCAATTATAACTCTTTCACTAAATCACACAAGATTTCAACAATACGTTGCGTTATCTATATATATATAATATATATATATATATTATATATATATATATATATATATATATATATATATATATATATATACACACACACACACAAACGGGTTGATAAATGTGGAATTACGTCATTCTTTACGAGTCTAGAAAATTCTGCATTTGAAATAGTAGAAAACTGGTCCCAGTGGAAATCTTAACGACGTAGTACAGTATATAGGTAGAGGACGAAGTTATAATGTATAATAGCAGATTCTATTTGAACTAATACTTTCCAGAAGAGTGGAAGTACAAACTATATAGCTGAAAAATATTACAGTTAGTTCGTATCCGTAAAACACTAATATCAAGAACCATAACTCTACTGCGTGTTATAGAATGATCTCCCTTGATTCTTATCGCATTCAATACGCATTGTTTATTATACCAACCCACTCTGATCGCGCGCATACAAACACATATATATCTTATAGATTACAGCGAATTGTAAAGAACCCAAAATAATAAATTCTACAGTCCTAGAAACACTTTACACAATGAAACGAAAGCAATCATTAAAAAATCATCTGAATTTGTGCGGGCTCTTTTTTATCGCTTAGTCAGGAGGAAGGGCAGCACCTTTGACCCTTTATATTTTAGGGCTTCCATGTCTGTTATTGGGGAAGAAAGTATTCTCAACCCGGAGACCTGACCCGAATGTTTGCTACAGAGTTTGATAAAAAGGCCAAAGGGCTAAGTGATGTTGTTTAACCAGATAACGGGTTAAATTCGCCATCCATGTGAACCATGGCTTGATTTGGACTAAGAACTGCAAACGGTGGAATAAATACTGCTTTAACGATTCCACCAGCCTCTCGCCTTATTTATGTCGTTTAGCCCTTTCTTGAACAAACTTATAAAAGACGTTCTAGTCATGACCACCTGACTTTTATGCAAGAATAGTGTATCAAAACTACATTATATAATATGACCTTCTTATTTCAGACTGTAGAATGTGATCTGTGGGAGATTTTACTACTATTTTTAGCAAGCCAAATGACTGTGTAGAGGTCCCCTTGTTTCAATACGCCCTGTTTCTATAAGAGGCTCCAGTCAACTTTCCAAACGCCCAGATACGTCTGTAATACATCATTTTAAGAAAACTACATCACTATAGGATAACATTACACTACTCTAGAACACAACTACATAATAGGGTATAGTAGTCTTCTGTGGTGATGTAGCAGTGTTCTGTGAGAATATAGTATTGTTCTTTTGCGATGTAATGGTGTTCTATAGCCATGTAGTAGTGTTCTATAGCAATGCAGTAGTGTTCTATTGTGATGTAGTAGTGTTCTATAACGATGCAGTAGTATTATGTGGTGATGTAGTAGTGTTCTATTGTAATATAGTCTTCTGTGGTGATGTAGCACAAATTCCACATGTAAAGTGGTCGTTTTGGTGACGTGACAAAAAAACCTAGTCCACACTATAAAGTGGTCGTTTTGATGACGTGACAAAAAAACCTAGTCCACACCATAAAGTGGTCGTTTTGGTGACGTGACAAAAACACATAGTCCACACTATAAAGTGGTCGTTTTGGTGATTTGAGAAAAACACCCAGTCCACATTGTAAAGTGGTCGTTTTGGTGCCACGATAAAAAGCGACCAGTTCACACTGTAAATGTGGTTGGCATCCAGTCGTACAAACCAAGCCAGAAACAGTTCTGTATGAGTAAAACGCAGTCATCTGATCTGATTTGTCTCACAACAGGACAGCTTCTCTCACCTATGCTAGCGTGGAAAATGGATGTTAAACGGTGATGATGATGATATACCAATATAGCGGTAGCAGCATCAATAAACTCATTAATTCAAAACATTGTGCCAGGTTGTGCACTATCATTAATAAGTACAAAGAGACAACTATTGTTTTGCTCTGAAAAAATCCTTTTTGCCTATCTCCAGAGATTCTGGCATGCTTAACTCTTAACATTGTAAAATAATTCAGCAAAAAATATTTAAAACAAATTTGTTAATTCAAATGTTTATAGTATTTTACTAGTAAACAGATTGTTGTGAATATTTACAATAAATTAAAGACTATAATTGTTAATGAGATGTAGTCATAGTGCTTTTCAAGAATTTATAAAAAAGGAATGGAATGTAAAACAACAAAAATATATTTTTTAAAAATGGAAAAGGAAGGGAAAGGCAATGGCTCTAGTATCACAGAAGAATGAGGAGGGGGAGCTCTGGGCCTAGGGCGTGGCGGTGATGTGGCTGCGCCCCACGGACAGGACCGCAAAAGCATTCCCGCAGGAAATGACCAGCGACACCCGCTGCAACAGCCACCTCACTTCACGGGGCTGCTCCCTCAGACAAGCCGCCAACATTCTGATCTTGTTGAGGAGCTCGCCAGTACAGGGTCCAAGTACGTCTCAGATCTCAATGGCACCCGGTGTCTTTCTAATGCAGTTTCATGTGGTATAGGACATTAAGAGTTAACCAGACTAGACAAAGGAAGAATGACATTTTTGTATCATTGTATGATGTTCTGAGGATGTGGTCTCTGTGGCCTGGAATTTTGCAAAATGTACTATTTGAACTTGATAGCTGACCCACACTCAGTCCAGTTCAGTTTGTTCTGGTGACCAGAGCAATATAGTTGCCAACTTACTTTGGCTCTTTTGGCCAACAAGCTGAGACAGCCATACTCCTGTTCGATTCCAACATAGATTAATTCCATACATCTTTCCAGACTACTACAGCATTCATGCAAAACCAATCACACAATTTTACATTGACTCTTTGTTTTCCAAAATAACTTTGATATAAGTTTCTGTTGTTCTATCAATGGGACAACCTGTCTACGAAATCGACGTGTAAATGCTGAGCATTCCACACATATGTGTACCTTTAACGTAATCCTCAGGTGGAATCAGTGCAAAAACTTGTAACAAGCTGGACCTTCCAATTACATTTTTGCACACTTCAGTTTTTTTTCTTCTTTTTTACACACACACACAGACATGACGTCCATTTCTGCATTTCTCAAATATTTCCACATTAATCAAACCGTTACTCTTCGCAAACACGCAACCGTCACTACATCAGTAAGTTAACCTCCAACCACTTTCGAGATGCCAATCAGTGTCTCAGCTTGAACAACGAAATGTCAACACCCACCCGCATTGCTGAACAGTGCTCCAATCCCCGATTCCCCACAAACACAGAGAGCTACCTGCAGCACATGAGCCAAATCAACAGGTGAGAGAGATGCCGGTCACAATGTGCGACACTTTCCATCACCTCTTTTGTGTCAGCCTAACATGTCGAGCCTTAAACATGCTCTCAGAGTGGAGATGCAGCAGCTACCTCTTCTCGCCTGCGCAGCTGCAGTCACCCACTACACCCTCAAATGACACAGCATGCCTGTCCGACACCCAACCTTCACTGGTTAATATCACTCGGCTCAGATGATTTTGCAGGAGCCCCCCATAGGACCCCCAAAATAGCCTTGCCCTCAGACAGTATCAACCTATCCAACCCTTGCCATCATGGAAGACAGGCGTAAGATTATCTTGGTTGTAATCACCCTTTCAATCACACTTGCATTGAAAGAACAGAGACTGCATAGAGAGGAAAGGTGTCGTTAGCCTTGCAATGGTGACACAATAAAATGTCAGTCTACTACGTAGATGATCAAATAGTGACGAATGAGGTAGAGAGGATTTTTTTATTTATCGCAAAGATTTGACAACCTGTCCAGTGCTGGTGCCCCAATAAAATGCACCCAGTAAAGTGGTTGGTGTGAGGAAAAGTATCCCGTTATAAAAACCATGCCCAAAATTGGAAGATATGAATGAGACGTGGCCCACCAGCCAGTCAGAGGGGAGTAACTCCAAATAAAAAGTGATTTAGATCTGTCCGTCAAAATAATACCAGATATGAAAAAATAGACGTAAAATGATGACTATGCTTTAAGATTGCCAATGTGTATTATGGAATAGTTCATTTTTATTTTAACCATCACTATATTCTTTATTCATATCGTTATGTTGTTGTTTTTCTTAATTTGATATTAAATTGTTATATCTTAAATAACAAGGAAGGAGATTTTAAAAAACCCGCCACATGTGTCCTAATTCAGTAGAGTGGTTGACATGCAACTTATAATAATACTGTCCAATTTACAACCAACCAAAACATATAAACTACTGAGTTATATCTTGGGATTGCGAATAAAATTATTTTATAGTTTAATACTTCAAATAAACATTAAAATCTACATTTAATCATGTCGAAGTTTCAATGTTGCATTATTTACTCTTAAAAACGTAGTAGTCAAGTTTTTAAACACTCAAGTTTCGACTGTAATTGCAACCGGAAATATGAAACGAACTGAAAGAAAATATTATATATTATATATTATATATGTATTTATAACTATTTAAATATTTATAACTATTTAAATCTTTTGAATTTTATTTTATTTTTGCGATTTTTGTTTTACTAGTAAAAAAAAACACATAAAGGCAACTAATTATTTGTCGATGCAGTAATTAGGTATCCTTGGTAAACGTTATTTAAGAATTAATTAGAAATTAATTTCTTACTTGTAAATATATTAAAAACATTTACTTATGTGAATTTTTAAAAAAATGAACAGATAGTGAAAATACAAATAGAATTTTCGTTTTAAAGCTCGTTCCTGCATTTCGTGTTTTATATTTACTGCAACAAAGCAGCAAACATGGCGTCTTCATTTGGGGATTCTTCGCTTTTCGAAGAATTTGAAAAAGACAGATCTTCTGCATCGACATTTATTTCCTACAATCAAAATGAATACGGCACCGAAGATCGAAGTAAAATCGTATTTCGTTTTGGAGACTCAGATTCCAGCTCATCTTCTGAATCGGATTCTAAATCCTCCGAAGAAGCTGCAGAGGAGAGTGATGTTGAAGATACCAACGACAAAGACAGCAACGATCAAACAAACGAGGATGAAGATGAAATTGTTGATGATAAGAATACGAATGACGATGTTATTGAAGGAAAAAGCGAGAAACAGAGTAAAAAACGAAAGAAAAGGAACGGAAATGAGTTAGTTGGTATGATGAAACACACCAATCACCAACTACAATACGAACGTATCCTTAACACGTGTTAACTATTATTTACTTCCTATTATAGTTTTTAACGCGCTATAATATATATATATATACAGTTTATATATGTTGTGATTCTCTTTATCCCTTACCTCAGAACATTTTGGTTACTAACAAATTCCCTGTTTTTGTATCAAGCTAGATTTAACCGTTTGTTTATGGCTGTCCTTTTATTGTATTTTTAACTATGATTGTTGTGGTTAAGTTCCTATATTACCGACTTCCAGCGAATCATTTATTCTACCTAAATGTTTTCTACATATCCCTCTCCAGTCTAACACACCTGATATAAGAGTCCCTCTTTCCTCACTACTCACCTGAGCTAATTTGGAGCGAAACATCACAGAAAGTGTAGTTAATTTGTTTTTAAAATTCGTTTATTTCCAGTGTTTAGTATTGAGTAAATAACAATGTATTTAACTTTTATTATTATAATTTTATCCCGAGGTCTTCATTAAAACTGCGACTAAAAATTACTTTCATTTTCGGGTCATTAGTGGTGTGGCCAATTATTTTTGTTGTTACTTTGCATATTATTATGATGTTTCACTTTAAAGTGATGCGGAGATGACAAGGAAACGCGACAGAAGGCCCCGTCCAACTCATGCAAGCGGACGTAAAATGATGTTAAAGATTTAATTCAAAACTCTCTGAAGCTACTCCTTGTTCTACGATACAATGCTGCTTATTTTAATGTTTATATTTATCTAAAAACCTTCCATCATAATTTTATGTAAGAACCTTCGTTAAATTATGCTCCAATTGCCAGCTTAATAATGAGAAAATTAGTTATCTTACTAAACCCCTCCAAATTCTTAATTATTTGAAGTTCATGAGATATGGTACTGAAAGGATTAAAAAAAATTTATGTCATATTGTGATAAACATTGTTATAAGTCCTTAACAGGAATGTATAGGTGATAAACTTCGAAAGTTTGCTAAGAAGATTGACTCAACCAGGTAAGACTTGCTTATTGACCAATTTTTAGCGTGATAACTTATCATCATCATCAACGTTTAACGTCTATCTTCCACGCTAGCATGAGTTTAGACGGGAATTGTCCCACTTGAGGCAAGATTGGTCGTCTCCCTCGTATAGGACTGTCTGGCAGGTTTTCTACGGCTGGATGCCCTTCCTAACACCAACCACGTTTACAGTGTGGACTGGGAGGTTTTCACCGTGTTACCAACACGGCCACATTACAGCGTGGACTTTTTTTTTTTTGTCGTGACACCTACTCGACCTCATTTATAACTTAGTGAATGTTAATTCAAGTTGGACATTTTTCAAAATGAAAATTCAAATGTGACCTAATTATTTTCCCTATAGTGATGGCAGTTTATTTATCAACATCACGAAAATGAAAAGAATGACGTTTGACAGATTTTGAACTTTGAACTTCATTTCAATGTTCTACAAGTTCTACAACAAATTAAGCACTTTATTTATTTATTTTTTACTGGTTTCAATTCTTAGACTGGCCATGCCTTAAACAAATTCATTAGTCAATCATATCCACCTTGGTAGATTTTTAGTTAATCTGATGTTTATTTTATGAATCACACAACAGGCTTCTGCAGTTTCTGTCTACCAAATTTTATTTACATGACATTTGTCTTCTTTTTTTTTTAAACTGTCCACTTTCCCTGCTAGCAAGGATATCATTTTAATGATAATGCCTAAGATGCTACATAGTAGGCTTGAACCTGAAACCATGTGGTTGCGAAGCAAACTTCTTAGCCACATAGCCATGCTTGGGCGTATTGGTAGAGGGTCGGACGCCATGCTTTGCAGCAAAGAGTTACGTCCCTTTATGGTCTGAGTTCAAATCCCGCCGAAGTTAACTTTGCCTTTCATCCTTACGGGGTCGATAAAATAAAGCACCAGTAATACACTGGGATAATTGCTGGCCTTGTGCCAAAAGTAGAAACAGTTATTACTTTACCTTTATAATGTTCTTTACCAGTTTTTCCTATGGATTTTTATTTATATCTAACTTAGTAATGTTTAGACATAACTCAATCATCAATCTCTTTCTCATTAGTGCAGACATAAAATGGTTGTGGTGAAATTTATGTGTAGCCTAGTGGTTAGGGTGTTGGAGACATGGTCATGAATTTGATTCCTGGACCAGACAACACATTGTGTTCTAGAGCAAAACCCTTAATTTTACTTTTCATGGCATGGCATGGACTGGGATCCTTATTAAAATACTCAAAAAAACCTCCTATGAGATGCAACTTCACAGGAGGCTATGTAAACTTATATAAGTATGAGCTGTAATGATGGGATTATGATAATTTTATATTGACCACATGAGATTTATATTTTATTATTTTCTTCCGTGCTTCTAGGTGTGTTCCAGATGAAGAGTCTCCTCATCTTCAAATTATATATCAAAATAATGAATTTTCTCGGTCAGTATATCTAAAATTTTTTTTTTTTTTTTTCATTATATTAGATAGTCTGTCTTCAGAACCAATTCTATTAATGTCACGATTCCTGTGGAAATCGTGGAACATATGAGCATAATGTCCCTCTCTCTCTTTCCAAAAAAAAACTGGCTAGTCCCAGATCATGACAACATGACCAACCCATGCCACTATGGAAGGTGGACATAAAATGATGCAGAAGGTGCCTGGCCTAGTTATTAGTGTTGTGTTCAACAACCATAAAGTCATGTATTTGATTTTTAGACTGACTGGCACATTTTTTTGTTGTTTTTCTCCAGCAAGAAGCTGCATTTCACGTTACTTTTCATGATGACTGATACCGCCTATCATTAAAACAGCCAAGATACTCCATCATAGGAGGCTATCTTAACTTTGTGTGGGTTATAAGTTTAATGTTTTTATGACTACTTCCCCTGCTGGCATGAATTAGACAAGACTAGATGTCTTATTTTCAAATATGGTAGTTGAAAACAAATAAGTCCACTGATCTTAGTTGTCAAACTGCTGAGCAGCAGGACATAAAGTTTGTTGAGTTTTCTTGGGATACATTCAGTAAAAAGTTGAATAGTATCATCATCATCATCATCATCATTTAACTTCTATTTCCCATATTTGTATTGGTTAGATGAGTTGTCACACTCTCTGGCCATGACCATGGCTTGGCTAATATGTGTACTAGGAGCATTTTAACATGTCACCAGCACTACAGCCTTACAGGGGGGACTGCATTCTTTTTATCATGGCACCAGCATTACTACATTACAGAGTGGGCAGGTTGTAATTTTATTGTGGCACCAACACTACTTCATTACTGTATTGGTAGAGCTAAAATACTGCTTTACAACGTGCAAATAAAGGAGTGATTTCATTTTAGTCTCTTCATTAATCTTGATAAATGTGAAACTGTTCTTGTATATAACAGTTTTTTTTCAGTTCCCCCTTTTTTTTTCAACATACTGTTGTCTTCTGAACTAAACTTATGCATGATGTTTATCATCGGTAACATTGATGATCATATGCAAGACTATTTATCAGAAAATAAAAGCTAGTAGTGCTGGTTCCACAATAAGATGCACCCAGTATACTCTGTAAAATGATAATGCTGGTGTCATGATAAAATGAACTCCAAATTCTCTGTAAAGCAGTTAACATATTGAAGAGTATCTTGCCATAGAAACCGTGCCAAAAATGTCACATATAAGTGAGAAGTCCTTCAAAATGTCTAGGAGAGTAATAACTACAAATAAGAACTGACTCAAACCCTAGTGGCTTGTCACACCAGCATAGAAATTGTACATAGAATTATTTTGAGGATGATGATGACATGTCTACCAAAATAGTTTTTATTTCATTATTCAGAAAAATATTAATTTGAGAAGTTATTTTAAAACATTTTCTTTGATGTCACTGTTGTACAACTTACTTTCTTCTCAGTCTAACACTAAAGACATGTTTAATTGCTGTCTCTTCTAATTATTAAAACAATGTAAGATCCCTTAGTTATATTTCTATAATTTTGTTCTTAGCAAATATCGAGCTAAAATTGAGGAGTTCATCAACCAAATGATATTCAAACATCATAAAGAAAGATCTTTTGTAAAGTTACCAGATTTGAATTTGAAAGTAAGTATTGTTAAAGAATGGAATATTTCTGTTTTGTTTATAAATTTAATTAAGACATCAGTTGTTATTGTCATTTAATGCAAGGGTTCGCTGAATCATCACAGACCATGTCAGTACTTAACAAAAGCATTTGATATCTCAAATAAGCCTTATATTTCTGCACTTTACAGAGTGCACTAGCTACATGTTATTGTGGCAATCAGGTTGTCATCTCTTTGACATAACTGAAAATCCTCTTCAACCTTTGTTTGGCAAGTTTTCTATGACTGGCTGCCTTTCCTATCACCAATCTCTTGCACATTACATCCAATCCCTCTCAGGTTTTCCTCTCAGTTCACTTATGCTACGTCCTTCATGCACACTAACATTACACATCTATCAGAACATACTTACTTCATTTTCCTCCAGTCTTCGCAGGTATTCTGTGGTTAAAGCCCTTGTTTTACTACCATTTAACATTGTAGTTCGCAAGCAGGCATTATACAGTCTACTCTTCACACTGAGCTAAAAGCCCTTTGTTGTCAGCAGAGATATTAGCTCTTTAAACTTCTTCCAACCTGTTCTGCTCCTGGCTATCACACTTTCCACCATGATGTTTTGTAAAAACCCTTGCTATGTTCTAATCAGCTTAAATCCATCTAGATTTTTTTTATTATTTTTCAAGTTAATTGAAAATAATAGGCATTTTTTAATTAGAAATATGGTAACAAAGGGGTTAATAAGGCACGAAATGAAGCAAAAATTGCTTTAAAGAGAATTTATTCATATAAAAAGAACTGATAATTTTTTTATTAAATTTTATTAGTTTTCTGATTGCAAGTTCTTGATTTCAAGATATATAGGATTCATTACTCTGTACTGTTTTGTTTTCATCTAGGGTAGTGCATTGACATGTGTTGACTTGAATGATGGATTAGATTCTGAGCAGAGGACCCATAACATGTGGTGTAACCATGCGGTAAGATTGACTTCAGTAATTGCATTATATTTGCTTATTGTTTTTTTATTTACCTGGTGTAGTCAGAAGAAGGACGGCTTCTGAAACTTGAAGTAGAAAAAAAAAAAAAAAGGATGAACTACAGCGTATAGGTTGCTGCAGTTTGAAGCAACACATCAAGATTTTTCTTAGATTGGAGATCTGGTCTGAAGACTGGCAACAAAATGGACTATGTTAAAGGGAAACCTGTTGATTGATTATGTCTAACCATGCAAGGACAGGTTTCCATACAGCTTCCATCTACCCAAATGGAAGTCTTTGGTTTACCCCAGGTTATAGTAGAGAAACCTAACAGGTGCCACGCAGTGAGCCTGATCGAACCCAGAGCTACACAATTGTTAAGTAAATTTGGTAGACAGAAAGTGTACAAATCCATTATGTCATCATCATTTAACCCTTTAGCATTCACATTACTCTATATATACTATTGTATTTTCATGGTAAATGCTTTAACTCACATAATATCGAATATGAGATTTTGAAAGTATTTATTTTGAGATCAATACCTTAACATCAGTTTGAGTGACCAGTTACAGCCAGTTTCAACAGAAAAGGGTAGATAATTCTGGCCGGTTTGAACATTAAAGGGTTAATATCCATTTTCCCTGCTAGCAAGGGAAAACAAGCATTAAATGATGATGTGTGTTTGCTTCTGTCTCTTTACTTTACATTTGATATCACTAGCACATACAGTTTTATCATGCAAAGTTCCATTCCATACTTACAAAACAAGTAGGGATTGACCTCAAAGGGGAATTCAACCATATAATTCTACTTCAAAAGGTTTTGTCCAACTCGTGCTAGCATGGACAAATAGATGTTAAAATGATGATAACACTGAGGATTACAAAACTACTGAAACTAGGAAATCCAATTTTGTCATCAATGATTAATTAGGAAAACAAAATTATTTTTTTTTGTAAATGATTGGGATACTACAAACATTTTAAGTCCATTATCCCTGGGGTTGGTCTTGCAGGCCCCATTACAGACTTCATATTCATAGAGATCTTTTGTGGCTGGATGCTCTTCCTTGTGCCAACCCTTTTTAGTCACCTCTTACCACGCACAAGGTATGATGTACCTATTCTAACCTGGATACATTACTGTATCACTCTCCGTTGTACATTTTAAATTTTCATAATTGTATATTCTATTACCAGATCATTGGCACCACTCAGTTCTACAAAGAGTTCCTGATCGATACGACAGGCTGGCCTTTAGTGAATTTGGAACCTTCTTTGACTGACAGTTGGGAAGTACCAAAGTATCCTTTACATGTCTTTTGCTGTTGAAATTTGTCTGTAAGAATTACTTGTCTTTCATTTATGCTACTGTTGGATTGGTAGAGCATCGATAAAATGCCATTGTAGTATTTTTGGCTCTTTACATTTCGAGTTCAAATCCCATCAAGGTCAACTTTGCTTTTCATCCTTCCTCTGTCGATGAAATAAAGTACCAGTGAAGTACTGGGGTTGATTTAATCAACTTTGCCCTTCTCCCAAATATGGTGTCCTTGTGTCTAAATTAGATATCATTTATGCTGCTGCTGATAATGCAACAGGTGTCCTTGACATTTTGGTAAAATACCATTTCCAACAATTAAATTGTTTTGTTTTTTTTATATAATATTTAATCTGCTGCTTTATATACTGTATATACTCATGTATAAGTTGTATCTTATTTTCAACTGTGGTTTTGTAGACCCAGTAGGTAAGTCGCACTTTATATACTGTATATACTCATGTATAAGTTGTACCTTATTTTCAACTGTGGTTTTGTAGCCCTAGTAGATAAATCACACACTTGTTTTTCACATCGTAGTTTTATGGGAAAAGGTTACTTACACACGAGTTATCGTCATTTTACATCCATTTTTCCATGCTGGCATGGGTTGAGTGTGTCATTACAGACCAAGTCAATACTTTAATCAGAGTTACTGCCATCCTAGCCAAAGTCTTGCTTATGTTCCAGTTTTGGCATGGTTTCTACAACTGGATTCCATTCTTAGTACCAACCACTTTACAGAGTATACTAGATGCATTTTATTGTGGCACCAAGACTAGAGAGATTATCATGTCCTTTATACAGTTGAAGAGTCTTTTCAACACTCTTTGTTTGGCATGGTTTCTACAGCTGGATGCCATTCCTAATGTCAACCACTTAACAATGCACTGGGTGCATTTTACTGTGGTATCATGTGCTTGATGTAACTGAAGAGTCTTGAGTAAATATTGTATATAGTTATTGCCTTATGATTGTTAATTTCAATCTGGAATTCCTAATTTTGTTAATTAGTTGCATGTTATTTTCCTTAGCCAAAAGATACAATCAAGTCTTCTTTGATGCTCTCCCTCTCGACGTGGAAGAAGGTGATGCACCAAAAGGGAATAAAGCAGAAAGGTTAGTTCACTACAACATTACTTTCACTCTGTGTTAAACAATTGACTTCGAGATCAGGAATTTAAATTTCAACATAAACATTTCACCATCATCATTACCCTTTATTAATATCTATTATACTATTCCATATTATGCTATTATTAACTGAAATTCACAGTCAAAGCAGAGTAGCCAAATGGAAGGCTAGATAAATGGTCGTACATTCTAATTCACTGCAGGTGTTTCATTGTTTATTTGGTTAATAGACTTTATTCTATATTACTTCAGTAATACATACAAGATCATCTGCACATGTTCTTATAATAGAATGGTGTCGTAACCAGAGAGATTTATCTTTAATACGTTTCACACCTAAAGACTCCAGTTTCTTAAAATGAACTAGTCACAATATATACACATGCGCAAGGTGTATAAATACTTACTTTAGCATTATTCCATTTAATAGCAACTCACTTGGGACTGCCTCTTCTATGATATAAAACAGTCCGTTTAAATTTAGATTAAAACCTTCCATTGGAATTTTATGTGATATTTTTGTTATGTTCCAAACAGTTAGTTATTTTTATTTTATTTATTTATTTATTTATTTATTTATTTATTTATTTATTTATTTAAATGGCTTAAAGGAGGAAGGGTAGCGTCCATGACTGGTGGGAGGATGTTATCCACTGACAAAAGACCTGATCCAAATGTTTTCAAAAAAGTGGATCTGATCTAATAAAGGAGCCCACAACCAGGTGACCTGATTAAGTTTATCAGCCAGAAAAGATCAGAAAAGCTCCCTCCAACAAGCTTCCATATGTGTCTCCATCTATTAAACTAAATCTCTTTGAATTCTTGATGATTCATCATCATCATCGGGAGTTAGTCAGGTTGTCTAAAAAGCAAGTCACATAACTGCCTTGCTTGTATGTTCTATTTGGCATGATTTCTATGGCTTGATGCCCTTCCTAATATGTAATGTGTTTCTTTTTTTTATTGCACCACCACCACTACCACCTAGCAGGGTCAACTGGTTATTTTTTGTTTTGTTTTGTTTTTTTTGTGGCACCAGCACTATCACTTTACACTGTGTAAACTGGGTGCATTTTTTCATAGAACTAACACTACCATTTTACAGAGTGGGTTGAGTGTATTTTATCATGACTCCAGCATTTCTGCTTTCCAGTATTAATTGAAATTAATCCAAAATTAATTGAAATGCATAGACAATGTATTTGATTTAAAAAATGAATATAGATCAATATAATTAGTAAATCTTAATTTCCAATGGAACAATATTTTCGACTTGAAACTACAATACAGATAGAACAGAAATTACTCTACTGAACTTAGCTGAGTTGCAGCTTTCCCCAGAAGTTTCAATTTTCAAGTCAATTCAGGTTGAAGCCATTCTACCATTTAAACTCCAAATTACAACATTTAACAACCACAACAATTTCCTGAAAATCAAAAAACAAATATATTTGCTATATTTGACATTTTCTACTCAACTACAGGTGGAACGTGTTTAGAAAAAGATATTCTTTTAATTACCTTTTTTTTTTTAGTGTTTTCCATTGTGTTAAACTAAATTGTTATCTCTATCTCAACCTGTTTGTATCTATTCCATTATCGCAGGAAGAAGCCACAGTGTTTCAACTGTGGAGGAGCACATATGATCAGAGACTGTAAAGAAAAAAAGGATCCAGCTCGTATCCAGATGAATCGTCAGAACTTTATGCAAAATAGCCAGAGTAGTAACCCCAAGTAAGTATCTGAACTATCTCCTTTTGGGGTTTAATGTCATAATATGTATTTATTGTTAGGGAGTAAGCACTGGTTATTGTTGTGGATATGGAGATGGTTACAGGTGTGTTTGGAAGGACTGATTGTTATTGTGGTACGTGAGAAGATGATTACAGTATACTTAGGATTGGTTAGAGGGAATAACTAGTGTGTGTATGTCTGAAAATGCTAGTGTTCTAGTAAAAATAAGCTGTTATGAATAAACTCCTCTTCATACTGCAATGTGTCAGTATAATCACTATTTAACATCTGTTTGTCCTGCTAATAAATTATATATATGTAATAATAAAAAGGACGATTTGTTTTGTCTTCATTACGTTTATTGAGTAGTGACGCACGTTTTGCTATTGATCAGCTCAAAGTTCGATCTGTATCAATCTAGCCTGACTCTGGAATCAAAAGCTCGTCGGACCTCTGTTGTGGTAATAACAAAATCACTCTGGTGAACCTACACTAACTGGACGTTACAATCCCTATATATATATATATTGTTCCTTCTCATATTTTCCTGAAGAAATGTATTATGTATGAGGTTAATAATTGATAATTAATTGTTTACATATGCATGTACTATTGTAACCATATTGAAACGGACACAGAAACTAAAGAATGAATTTAAGTTGTTAGGTCTTTTGTCATAGTGAATATGTATATATCATCATTGTTCAACGTTCATTTTTCCATGAGTTAAACGGGTTGTCCTGTTGTGAGACAGCCAGATCACATGACCGTGTCTTGCTCATACAGGACTGGTTTTCAGTTGTTTTCTGTGGCTGGATGCCCTTCCTAATGTCAACCACATATATGTGTGTGTAGAGAGAGAGAGGGTGCAAGTTATCTGACTAGACTAACAGTAGTGGGCAGTTGTGAAAACAAGAAACTACAACTTGATGACTCAGAAAGCTCCTTAACTTGCAACAATAAAAGGACTATTAGTTTTGTAATATTAATTCTTTGCTATATAAATGTTCCCTGTTGAACTATTTATTGTTACATTTAGGTTTTTACCTTTTGGAATTGACTTGATAACAGTATGGTTAAAACTGGTTAATATTATGGTTAGAAGGACTGTGACTTCTGTTGTAAGTCAAAAGAATGATTTCAGTGTGGTAATGACTGGTTAATATTATGGTTAAAAGGACTTGCTATTGTTGTACTTAGAAAGACATTATTATTCTTAAGTTAGGCTACAATTGTTTGGAGTGGTTAATGTTATGAATGGTTACAGACCTGTGCCTATTGTAGGATTGTTTACATGGTCTGGGATGCTCTTTAGTAAGATCTTATTACTTAATATACTTATATTACTCATGATGGTCAATTGACCAGTGGTGTACTATAGCAGAAGAGGTCTTGAAGTTATGAACTATGCTGTTTAGATTGCTGTAACAGATGTCATTACAATGGCTGTAATCTTTTGTCAAGAGAAAATGGGGTGGATATTTATAACTTTACTCAGAGGCATCTATAAGATAAGACAAGCTTGTGGTCTATTAATAACACCTCACTTGTATTCAAAATAATTTGCACTTCATGAAAATTAGTAACTTTTTTTTCATTAAATTACAGAACTTCACGATACCATGCTGACACAGATATACGGTTTTCTAATTTTAAACCTGGTATTATAAGGTAAGTTTTTTACATATACTCAGCCCCCATCTATTCTATCATGCTTGTGTTATTGTTGATTAATTTGATTCACAGAAATATATCATTCACTTTAATCATTTATGTTTTCCACTAATTTGATTTATGTAAATTTTTAGTAAACATTTGACCATAAATTTTCCTTCCTAGTTTTTCCAACACACTCCATGATATAAGTATGTGTACATGTGTTGAGTTCCCATTTTCTGTGTACAACATCACTCCATTTTCAGTTCTTTGGGCTTTTTTTTTCTTCACCTGTTTTATTTCTGTTTTATACTATTTCTTCACATGATTGTGCCATTTACTTGCCTCTTCTTTAGACTGTTTATGTAATTCAAACAGTTTTCATACTTTCCTCTTTAAATGTTTTGTTTTTGAAACCTGTATTACGCTTGTAATGGAGTTTCCCCCATTTTTACTATTTTCTAAGAAAATCGCTTTGTCAATATCATCATCATCATATGTTTGGTTGTCTTTGTTTTATTTTTTTATACTTGCATATCAAATTTCCCTAAACTATTACAATTTAGTTAACTACCTCGATGCCTCTACTATACAAACTACAGCTCTTCTAGGCTTTATTTCTAACATTGTTTCATAGCTCATATAGGCATGGAGTTAAGAAGTTTGCTACAGAACCAAATGGATTTGGGTTCAGTCACACAGTGTATGTGTCATCTACTATAGCTGCATGCTGACCAATGCCTTGTGAGCAAATTTAGTAGATGGAAACAGTGGTGTTTGTTTATACTCCTCATGAATAATGCATCCTATAGTACAGAGGTTCACAAACTTTTGGGGTCACCCCACCCCCCTCATGGCCACGTAATACCCTCAGCGTCCCCCACCCCTATTTCCAGAGAGACCTGCCTACATACAAATTGGAAATAACATATAATAAATAAAATCATTAATTTATATATGATGAATAATATAATATATACTATGTATAAATAAATATATATTTTTAATTTTACAATATTTATATCTAATATGTATCAGTACCTGCGCAGATTGGAAAGGAATGGAGTATGCCTGCTCTGTTGGCAAAACATAAATGAACTAAGTGAGAAATTAGGAATAAGAGTGATTAGATGCAGTTTACATAAGAGGAGATTACGTTGGTATGGTCATGTGATGCGCATGAAAGACGATAGCTGTATAAAAAAGTGCAGGGCGATCAAAATTGATAGAAGCTATGGAGTAGGTAGACCCAGAAAAACCTGGGATGACTTGATAGCAACTGACCTTGCACACTTACACCTCTCTTAGACAATGTCACTGGATCAAGACCTTTGGCGCTACACAATAATACAGAAGACCCACCTTCCCTTGCGTACAAAGTTAAACCTACAGTCAACCAAATATACTCCCCACATCACCCTTTCTCTGTAAAGTTATGTTGGTAACACAGAACATCCAGTCCACACTGTAAAGTGGTCGTGTAGGTGTCATGGCAAAAAGCACCCAATCCACGCTGTAAAGTGGTCGTGTAGAAGACATGGTAAAAAGGCTCTCAGTCCACACTGTAAGTGTGGTTGGTGTTAGGGAGGGCATCCAGTCGTAGAAAACCAGCCAAATACAGTTCTATACAAGCGAGACACAGTCACCTGACCAATCTTGCCTCAAGTGGGACGATGATGATGATCATCATCTCTACCGCCCCTCTGGACCTTCTCAATGCCCCCGTCGGGGGTCGGGGTAGCACCCACTTTGAGAACCTCTGCTATAGCAGATTGAAAAACGTCTGCAGTATAAACCATACTGAAAATAAAATATTGGTTGCCACCAGAAAGGGCATCTAGCTGTAGAAAATGTTCCCCAAGTATCTTGTGCAACCTATGCAACAAGTGGAAGTAAAATGATGATGATGCAGTCACCTTTCTCCTTTCATTGCAGTGATAATTTACGTGAAGCTATGAGGCTAGGCCCCAACACAGTACCCATTCATATATATAAAATGAGGTTTTATGGATACCCTCCAGGTTGGCTACAAGAAGCCAAGACAAAGACAGCTTCAGGAATGTCTTTATTTGATAAACATGGCAAACGTAAGCATTATTGTTGTCGTTGTTCTTTCCTATCTTGATTTATAATATCTTATTGGTCTATTCCAGTGTTTCCCCCAAAGAGGGTTCCGCAAAAACATTCTTGGGTTTCATTAGATGAGGTGTCTTTTAATCCTTTCATTACTATACATCAAATGGAAGACGCTATGATTTGTGAATCATTTTGGAAATAATCAAGAATGTTGAGGGATTTAATAATGTAACTAACTTTCTAATTATTAAGCTGGTGTTTTGAACATAATTTAACAAAGATTCTTACATAAAATTATGATGAAAGGTTTTTAGTTATATATAAATACTCTTTAAAATAAACAGCTTTGTATCCTGGAACCAGGAGTGGTTCTATGTGGTTTAGTTTGATAGGGGTTAATAAAAGTTAATAAAAATTCTTTGTGCTATTTTTTTATGAATATAAAACAATTTGTTTCATTTAATGACTTATTAAAAGTAGAGTGATGCAGATTGTCCAGAAAACATTGGCTTAGGTTCCGCATTTTTTTGGAAAAATTTTATAAGGGTTCCACGATAAAATGAATTTTGAAATCACTGGTCTAACCTATACTATTCCTAGACACCCTACTGGTATTACATCTATCTAATCATTTGTTTAACTCAGGAATCCCCACACTGGACCATTGATCCTTTCATAGAATCCTTCACCCCAAGCATGTACAAAAATAAATAAGTAAACATAATATAAAAATAAACAGTAAAAGTTAATTAGATTTAAATCAGAGACCTATATATGCATGTTATATTTTATTGTATTATTTTATGTATTTTCATTTCTTACACAAATGTCATGTTTTGGCCCCAAAGTTCAATTGACTCCCTGAGTTGTAGCATCAATCATTTTTGGCTTCCTTGGTCTAACCTATTAAATACCATACCTAGATAGGTAAGTTAACTCTTTAGCATTTATATTGCTCTATATATATACTATTATATTTACTATTGTATTTTCACAGTAAAGGCTTTACCTCACATAATATCGAATCTATGAGATTTTGATATTATTTATTTTGAGAACAATACCTTAACATCAGTATGAGTGGCCAGTTACAGCTGGTTTGAACAGAAAGAGGTGAGAGAATTCTAGCCAGATATGGCCAGTTTGAATGCTAAGGGTTAAGGGATGATGGTATTCTGAATAGCATACACAACAAATTTTTGATTTCAGCATTTTGCATTCTAAGCTCAAATCCCACTGGCCTATTTGAATAGTAGTCTTAATCAGTTGTCCAGTTTAACACCACCACTTGGTTTTTTAGTTTCATTTGCAGAATTCCCTGTTACAAGCATTCAAACCAAGCTTCCAATTTAAGAATATCTTCCTACTCCCCTCCCTTCTGTCTCGATGGCCCCTAAAAGATGTTATGGGTACAATTCTTCTCTCCTTGACTAAACAGTAAAAACTGAAAACCATACACTATAAAATCCTAAACAGATCACTTAAATCAACCAAATGATAGTAGTAGTTGACACCATCTTGTGGTGGTAAGTTCCCATTGAAGCACAAGCCTTGTTTCCCAGCTTCAACTGTTTCAGTTCTATTTCTAATACCCTGTGAAAAGTTAATAAAACCACCTCAACTTACTGCCACACCTTACCTTATAATATAGCAGTTTCATAATCACTATATGTGTTTCATTTCAGAGGTTGGTGTTTCTGGAGATACTCTTGAAGAAGGTGAAGTTGAGCTGTCAGTGACTGGAGATGGTAAGTAACTGAACAGTGTTATAATTATTCCTGTAAATCAGAGGTTCTCAAACTTTTGGGGCTACCGTCGTCGTCGTCGTCGTCCCCCCCCCCCCCCCCCTCACGGCCACATAATACCCTCAGCACCCACAACCCTATTTCCAGGGAGACCTACCTGCATGCAAATCGTAAATATAAATAAAATCGTTAATTCATCATCATCATCATCATCATTATTTTACGTCCTCTTTTCCCTGCTTGCAAGGGTGGGACGGGAACTGATTCTGGCTTGATTTCTACAGCTGGATGCCCTTCCTAACACCAACCTCATTTACAGTGAGTGCTGTGTGCTTTTTTTGCTGTGGCACCTACACGTCCACTTTACAGTGTGGGCTGGGTGCTTTTTTTGCTGTGGCACCTACACGTCCACTTTACAGTGTGGGCTGGGTGCTTTTTTGCCATGGCACCTCCACGTCCACTTTACAGTGTGGGCTGGGTGCTTTTTTGCCATGGCACCTCCACGTCCACTTTACAGTGTGGGCTGGGTGCTTTTTTGCCGTGGCACCTCCACGTCCACTTTACAGTGTGGGCTGGGTGCTATTTTGCCGTGGCGCCTACACGTCCACTTTACAGTGTGGGCTGGGTGCTTTTTTGCCGTGGCGCCTACACGTCCACTTTACAGTGGAATAATAGGGACTCCAGTCCTATCATCTCATTTCTACAGCTGAGTAAACTGGAGCAATGTGAAATAAAGTGTCTTGCTCAAGGAAACAACACATCATCCGGTCTGAGAATTGAACTCACAACCTTTCGATTGCAAGGCCATGTGCCTCCATATATAATAAATAATATAATATATACTATGTATAAATAGATATTATATATTTTTTTATTTTACTATATTTATATATAATATGTATCATTTGATATTTAATATACTATTATATCATCTCTACCACCAAATACAAAAAGAATTAGACTGTTGTATGATTAGATCTTATAACAAGTAACAATCTTAGAATTTTGTATTTAGTCTGTTCTAGTAGGGGCTTGCTTCTAGGGAGGACTTCATTTGGAGATACTCCAAAATTGTCACCATCTATTGTTTGTGTTACATTTATATTCCTTTCAGTTATGTGTGAGGAGTGCTATGATTTATAGAAATGAAATATAGGTAATGAATGAGAGCAACAGAGAAAGCTGGTAAAAATGGAAATGAGAATGGTTCATTGGATGAGCAGAGTACAGCCCAGATAGGGTAAAACGGACTTGCTGATGATTGTGGAAATAGTACCAGTAATTAATGTTCTGAAGAGAACTGGAATGAGATGGTTGAGTCATGTGTTAAAGAAGGATTAAAGTGACTGGATAAAATGAGTGACATAAATGAATGTGACAGAAAGTAGAGGAAAGGGAAGACCAAAAAAAACTTATCAAAAGATGATAGAGAAGGAAATGAAAGCCAGGTGGTTGATGTGGGAGTGGTGCAGACGATATGCAAGATTGAGAAGTTTGTATATGTGGTCCACATGGCTAACCCTTTCTTTAACAGGGGAAATGACCTTGATATTCTTGTTACACCTATCAGTCATATATCTTGATTTCTCTTGTGTTTGTTTCCAGATGAGATTGATCCAGATCTAATCATTGAATACCCTGGTTTCACTGTTCCACTCCCTGAAGGATATCGGGATGTATGCATTTTTGTTTTTATTTTTCATTATTTTAATGTCTTCAAATATTTTAAATGTGTAATATCTAAAACAGAGGCACTATAGGGTAGAGAGCTCTCTTTAGTTATGTTGAGGATACAATGTCTCTAATGCTAGTGCCATGATAAAATGCACCCAGTACACTCAGTAAAGTGGTTGATGTTAGGAAGGCATCTGGCTGTAGAAACTGTCAAAAAATTGAAATATATGAGTGAGACTCTGTCCCTCTAATTTATCTAGGAGTATACATGCAAGTGACTCCAAATAAGAACTGATTCAGATCATAAAAATCCATTTAACCCATACCAACATGAAAATCCGGCATAAATGATTGTGTCTGTGAAGTTTCTTTCATTTTGTTTAGCAACACAAAATCAACCAGTAAACAATCAAATGCCTCATGTGTCATCTTATTGCATATAAAGTTGTCAGATCTCAAATATACTTCACATTTGTAAAAATTGATCTGATCAGCTTTGATTTACTTTAATAATACACAGTTTGGAAACCTCTGCTTTAGAGAATGTTTTGCTGTCTTGTCTTGTTTAACCCTTTAGCATTTATGTTACTCTATATTTACTATTATATTTTCGCAGTTAAGGCTTTACCTTGCAATATCGATTCTATGAGATTTTGATATTATTTATTTTGAGAACAATACATTAACGTCAGTATGAGCAATCAGGTACAGCTGGTTTGAACAGAAAGAGGTGAGAGAATTCTGGCCGGATACAGTCAGTTTAAATGCTATGGGGTTAATTCTTAACCTCCTGTACCACATGAAACAGCATTAATAAGGAAGGCAAGAAAAGGGCCATTAACTCCTGTTGGAGTCATAGGGGTGCCATCTTTGGCATTTAAAACCTGGCAGAGCCCAGCACTCCCCAGGTCTGAACACAACTGATTTCTTCCAGAGAATAAGGGGGTGAGAAAGAGAATTTGAAAAGCAGATATAGATCAAGAATTAATCCCAGTAAAGATCTGGTGCTTTATTTATCGGTCTTGAAAGGATGAAAGGCAAAATTGACCTCGCAATTTAAACTCGGAGCACAGTTACCTAGAACAAACACCAAGGCATTTAATCTGACACCAGTATGACTACCAATTAATTCACTGCCTTTACATTAGCAAGACATTTTTAAAAAGTACAAAATATCACTACAACTGCTTCACATGAAAAATTAGTCATTACTGTAATACTGCAGTTTTACACAATAATCTGTCCACTAGTAAAGATACTATAAATATTGGAATTACTAAAAAAATCCTGGTCTTATGTGGCCTTGCATTCACACATGTCAATTTTGTTCTCTAGTAGGAGTATGGTACATGCATTAACCTGTCCAATTCTCACTGTTAGTGTTGTTACAGTTCAACACCAGTGGAGGTTAAGCCAGCCTCCTATGAGGTTGCATCTCATAGGAGGCTGCTTTACACCAGTGCTTCTCAAACTATCTGATGTGGCAGACCGGCATTTTTTTTTTTCAATGTGCCACGTACCGCTAATATTTCGTAGTAATATTAATTTATACCGGAAACGATATATATAATGAATATAATAATAGTTGACCATTTTTTTATCTTCTATTTATTTTGTAAACAAATAATACAATATCAAAACATATAAAAAAGTAATTAAAAAAATTCCTCAAATGATTCCTTAGCATGGCCTCGACACTGGCCGCGTACCGGCAGCTGATGGCTCGCGTACCGGCACCAGTTCGCGGACCACCACTTTGAGTAGCATTGCTTTACACTACTGCTACTATAGTTGTTTGTTTTTTATTCAGGAACATTACAAGTATGACTTTCCACCTATCCAAGAACATCAGTTGAAGAAAGTATTACACACAAACCAAGTAAGTCATCAGTATTTTTGTTTGTTTTTACAATTACTGCCACCATTATCATAGCGACAGTATTTAGTGCTATTATCGCCATAACAAGTCCCCAGTGACTTTGATCCTTCTGTATAAAAAAATCCAGGCTTTCAAGCACAAATACTTCAGAAGGCTGCTAGCTGCCAAACATCCTGTACACAGAGCACAAAACAGCTTTGTGAGACAGCAAGTTAATAAATGTGCTGTAAGACAGAAATTACTCCTTGTGATGGTAAAAAGATGGAAGCCTGCCTGGTTTAGTCATGTATCCCACAGCAACTCTTTGCCTAAAACAATCCTTCAGGGAACACTCAAGGGAGGAGAGTGAAGAAGAAGCAGACAAAGAAATTCCTGGCCTGACAACATCAAAGACTGGACAGATTGCAACATTGAGACCCTTCTATGCATGACAGCTACCATGTTAAGGTTGGTGTTTACCATATTTTCTTCGTTTTGCAGGATGATGCTAAGAAACGGAAACGAGACACTGATAAAGATGGAAATCCTAAACGAAGGGTATTTCTTTCTAGTTCTGATATGGAGATTGATGCAGAAGGTATTTCTACTTCATCTTTATCTCTCTCTCCCCTCTTCTATTTCTCTCACATCATCATCATCAATCAGGGCAGTGGATTGGCAGTATCGGTAGAGCGTCAAACACCATACTTTGCAGTATAGAGTTATGGCCCTTTACATTTTGAGTTCAAATCCCACCGAGGTTAGCTTTGCCTTTCATCCTTATGGGGTCGATAAAATAAAGAACCAGTAATGCACTGGTGTCGATTTTATCGACTTCCCCTCCTCCTCCTCCCCAAATTGCTGGCCTTGTGCCTATAGTAGAAATCATTATCGTCATCATGTAACTATGTTTGTGTGTATATTAGACCTCCGTCAGTTCCGACAAGTGTTGCAGTTGTTTGATCAATGGAACAGCCTGCTCATGAAATTTACATGCAAATGACCGAGCATTCCAAAAACACATGTACCCTTAATGCAGGTCACAGGAAGATTCAGAGTGACATAGTGTGTGATAAGGCTGGTCCTTTAAATTTCATGTATAACTCATTTGTATCAGCTAGATGGACTGAAGCAATGTGAAATAAAGTGTCTTGTTCAAAGACTCAGTGCAAACCAGGAATCAAACTCATGAGCTTGCAATTCTGAGCTGGACACCCTAACCACTAAACCAATGTGCCTTTACATGCATATATATTGGTTGAAATACTGACCTCTGCATGTTTTTCTGCTAGTCTATGTATATGAGTGTATATGTTTCATAACCTATCTATTGTTGTATTCAAATGTATGACATGGGAAAACTAGATTTTTGCAAATGATTCAAACTCACATCAGCATATTTTGTCGTGTGGTTTATTTAATTTAACCCTTTAACATTTAGATTACTCTGTATTTACTATCGTATTTTCATAGTAAACACTTTATCTCACAGAATATCGAATCTACAAGATTTTGATATTATTTATTTTGCAAATAATACTTTAACAAAAGTATGAGCAGCTGGTTATGGCTGGTTTGAACAGAAAGAAGTGAGAAAATTTTGATTGGATACAGCCAGTGTAAATGCTAAAGGGTTAATAAAATTTATTCTCTACAAAATGGTGATGCTCAGTGCATTATTGAAACAACTCAGCACAGCAATCTTGATGAGATTCAATCTCATAACAATTTTCAAATAAAACAGTTTATATCTTCAAATTCATAAATTCTTCTTGCACTAAATGGCAACCTAAGTCCTGCTTTGATCGTAGAATACATGTTATGGCTCACACCTGCTTAGGTTTAGCTGGCCTCTTACGAGGTTGCTTCTCATAGGGGTTTTTATGGTTGTTTTAATGATAGATGGCCCTAGTCCTATATCATGTCGCCATTTTTCCAATGACAAAAAAATGGATTTGAACTCGGTGCAAAAAGTTAGGAGAAATACTACAAAGCATTTAATATGACACTCTATAGACTCACCAAGTACCCAAACCATTTAGAAGACATAAAACAAGTCTTAGAACTGTTATCATTCAGTGAAACTAACAATTTCTAACATGTGCCTAAGGCCACATTTTTTTTTTTTTTTTTTTTTTGTAAAGGGGTTATAGTTAGTTATGTCAACTCTGTACATAACTTGTACACATCTTAGGATAAAAAGCCTAAGTCACTTTCATCTGGGATTTAAATCACATGTTTGATGCCTTGAAATGTTAAATTTGAAAAGTGTTGGATGTTACTTAGAGGTACTACCTGTTCTGTTTTCATTTTTCACTTTTCCATTGATGTTATTTCTTTTCTTTACTTCATACAGAGAGTTTCCCTTACTATGAAGATCTTGGGACATGTCGCTTAGCTGAAACTAACTGTTTCATACCACCTCTGCCATCTGATACTCCTCCTTCGAAACCACCACTTCCTTCTGACACACCTCCATCATCAAGTTCAGAATCCAAATTCTCTCCTAAGAATCAGCCATCAAAACAGAGCACTAAAACAGAAAACACCACTAAAAGAAAGCCTCTCTGCCTACCAAGACCTAAATCTGACGCTGCCCTCAGTTCCGATTCTTTGGAAGATCTTGAAGCACAGTACCGATGTCTCCAGAAACAGCTTCAAGAAGAAGACTCAGACAGTCAGCCAAGTTCTGAGAGTCAGATAAAAGCATCAGAATCGAATTCCATTGTTTTATCAAGTGATGAGAGTAGTAACAGCCAGGCAGCCTCGGATGGCTTTGCATCATCCTCATCTCCATCAATGTGCCAGTCTCTGGGAAAAGATTATGGTACGCCAGTCAATCAGAATAAAGGTCCATTCCCCACATTACCAGATAGAACAAACTTTTCAGTTGGTATCCAAGATCACATACCTTTTGAGAACCTGCCTCAGTCCACTGGCACCTACAACCGAATGAGACAAGTTTTCCAAAAAATCAAGTCTAGAAATAAGTCTTGATTTCATGATGGTTTCCATTATTTTATAGAATTTATCAACTCGGTTTTATTTCTTTTCACCCTGTGTTTTTTTTTGTTTTTTTTATCCATACATTCTCATTTAGATGTACCTAGATATATGGCATGTACCTTGGTATATGATAACATATACCTAGACATATGATTGCGCGTACCTCGATATATGATGATATGTACCTTGGTATATGATAACATATACCTAGACATGATGGCACATACCTCGATATGATGACGTACCTTTGTATATGATAACATAAACCTAGATATATGATTACATGTACCTTGGTTTATGATAACGCATATCTAGATATATGATGACATGTACTTTGGTATATGATAACACATACCTAGATATATGATGACATGTACCTTGGTATATGATAACACATACCAAGATATATGATGGCATGTATCTAAATATATGATGACAGGTACCAAAATATATGGTGACATGTCTCTAGATATATTTTTATCTCCATTCTTTTCTCCCTTCTTATTTTAAATTTTTATTTCCCTCATGATGTTTTTTATTGATTCATTGAACATTTTAAAGCTGATCACGTGACATATTAACCATTTCACTACCATTACTAGTTACTACTCATTCCAGGCATTTGAACAACCCATACTAGATCAAAACAATTCTCTTTTAATTTTCTTATGATTTACATGCTTGTGTGTGTGTGTGTGTGTGAGATATAAATATGTATATATATATATATATATATATATATATATACATACATAAAATGAAAATGTATATATATATATATATATATATATATACATACATATATATATACATACATAAAATGAAAATGTCTGCAGCTCACACCTATGCAGGTTTAGCTGAGCTCTTATGAAGTTGCATCTCAGAGAAAGTTTCTTGGGTCTTTTAATGATCAGGGCCCCAGTCTTACCATGAAAAACAATGTGAAATAAATCATCTTCCTCATAAACACACATACACATATATGCCAGCAGGGAAAATGGACATTAAATGATTATATATATATATATATATACATTCAAATATGTCATGTGAAAAAGTAACATATGACTTATCTACTTTAAGTACAAACCTCAAAACCTCAATTCAAAATATATGGTGCATTGTAAATGTTTTATGAAAAATTGAGGTGCAACTTATACACTAGTATATACAGTGTGTATGTGTGTCTGTATATGTATGTATATAGTGTTCAAAGTTCAAAGAATGGGAAGACTGCAAATCAGCATATTACTTGATGCATATATGGTTGCAGAGTAGATGTAGATATAAAGTATAGTCCCAACAGTGGGCTGTTTCAATTTCAGTTGATTGGGGACTTGATAAAAACTTGAAACATTTCTGTTGGGGTTGTTCACATAAAATTTATAAATAACAAACATTTATTGAATGAAAGGATACAATACTTGTACAGTTGAGTCAATTTATTATAAATCTTGACAGATTGACTAGGGATTCAACATTTGCCTTTCATCACTTACTTAACCAGTACAGGTCTGGTTGAAGCTACTAGAGACAAAACTTGAAATCTCTCTCAACTGACTATAATAACGAATAATATAATATATATGGAACTGGGTTCTTTCATATGTAGCACAGAAAAACATGAGAAATATTTTGTGCCCCTCATCCTTCCCCTTAAATTCTTACAGTCAATAATAATTTAAGGCGATATATTTTTTCTTGTACATTTAATATTCAGTAATTTTAAATCTGCAGACAGTCCTGTTTCAACATATTGTGCAGACGCTAGAATATTGCATTATATCAGGTCAGACAAGGTCATTGACCCAATCTCTCCCATACTGAGAAAGAGAATTCACTCAAACAGCCAATCACAGTGCAGTTTGTATTTGCATGGCATTAGTTATCATGTTTAAACTCAGACAATGGTTAAGCTATGAATATGGGAGTTATGTGTTCCATAACTCATATTTAGGGAACATAAACAAACATGTGGGATGGTTAAAATGGTTAAACAAAGAAAGAAAAGACTGAAATGGAAATTTCATGAAATATTCAAACATTGTGTGTATGTGAATGTGTGTGCGTGTGTGTATGTCAATGAATTTCCTACACATATCTGTCCATCTCAACATTATACAGTAAAATGTTATCAAAGAAATCTTTTTCCAGTCAAGAATATAATCAAGGGGGTTTGTTGTTTTTATTTTTATTTTTATTTTATTTTTTTTTCTGATCTTATCTGGACATTGTTGTTCATATAAACTGTCTAAACACTTCAGTATAGTTGATTCATTATATTTCATTACATCTGACTGTCAAGACATTTTTTCTATCTCAATAATTACCATTATAGAATCCTCTTTTTCATCTTCCTGTAAATTTCATATTTTGAAATTTTGCTTCAATCTCTGTTTTGTACTAGCTACATAATTATGTTTGGCTCAGGTTGCCTGGTTTGACCACAGTACTGCCCCTGTTTCAGAAAGGATATCAAAGCTCCAGAAGATTCTTCCTTCAACAGTTAGCAAATACTGAAATCTGGTATATTTTGTCAACCATACTAAAATAAATGTAATATGTTTATAATAGTTCTCATTAGGGATATTGTGGAATCACAGTTGACTGAGTCTGTAAAGTGTTGGTCCTAAAAATACATGATGAAAAGAAGGCTTTTACATTTGATAAAGCTTCACAGAATGTAGCTTGTAAACCTCTAGTTACAAAGCTTCCTCATTCATAGCATCAGTGATGTACTTTCAGTGTGCCATTGTAAGTATTTCTCCAATATTCATCATCAAGTGTCTATCGGTCATCTTTGACCCAAAGTAATCATACAGATGGCACAACTCTCTTTTAAATACAACACCTCATTGTTAATATCAGCATACCTCACTGAACATCTATTTCTTCCATCAGTGAAGACCTCCATTTGCCATATAATCTGGTGCTATTTAACAATAAACCAAAAACCAAATGTTATATATTTCCAGAACTATATCTCATTCTCCCTCTAAATCAATTCCCAAATTATATAATCTACTTCATTTATCATCATCATCATCATCACGATTGTTTCTCCAGGCTTGTATTAATTACATAAGTCCTCTCCGACACAACATCCTTCCCCTTGTCTCTTTCCTTTGTGAGTTTCAAGAACCTGATATCCACTGTCACCATCTCTGCCTAAGTCTTTCTTAGTCTACCTCTACCATATCTTCTTTCAACATGAAATTCCTGGCACTTCTTCATTCTACAATCATCATCTATACATATTACTTGCCTGTATCACAACAATCTTCTCTTCTCCACACTGCATCTGATTCCTCTTATACTGAGTTTTTATCTCAACCCATCTGTGTTTATACATACTATAATTTACAATCTACATTATAACTAATACTATATCCTTCACCTTTGTCACAATAGATATCATAATCATCATTTTACATCTACTTCTCCATACTTGCATTGGTTGCATGGGTCTTTTCCAACACAGCATCCCTCCATTCATTGTTCTTTCATCATCTCTGTGAGCTTCAGTGATTTGGGATCAGCTCTTACCATCTTTGCCCATGTCTTCCTTGGTTTCCCTCTACTGTAGCTTCCTTCAACTGATTTGTTGGCACTTCTTCACTCAACGATCATCATCCATACACATCACGTGTCGATACCAGTGCACTCATCTCTCCTACACACTATATCTGATTCCTTTTATACTTAGCTTTTCTCTCAGCTCATCCATGCTTCATCATTAACATTGCACATTTGTTGAAGCATGCTTGCTTCCTTTATCTCTAGACTTTACATATCCTCTGCATTCACTGCTCATGCCTCACTACTGCAACATCATATACATGTATTATACAGCTAGCCTTTCATTCATAGAGAGAAACTTTTTGTTACCAACTGAGGTAGTAGCTTCCTAACTTTTTCCATCCTGTTCTTATTCTAGCTACTATGCTCTCAGTGTAACCTCCTTCACTCCAAATTGGATCACCTTGGTAACAAAAGCTATCAGCTACTTCTATAGGGTCTTCCTGGGATTGAAAAAAGCTTATTTTACTGATGCTCATACTACCAACTATCCCTACACATTCAGAAGAGAGAAAAAAAGCACCAACTATCCCTGGCCTTTCAACATGCTGTGTCCACTCACATCACCCAAATATTTCACTCTTTTGCTGTTGCATGATACCCACTGCACTGCAACATACTAAACTTTCTAAGCTATGTACTATTTGTACTAACTTCTTGACTCCATCTCATTGACCATAGTCGGTGTTCGTCTTCATCAAATTTAAAAAGAGAGTAAACCTACTTTAACTCCCTACATTTTGTTTTGATATGAAAAGGATAACAAAGAAAACACGTAAACCTGTTTGCAATCTACCATCCAATAGTTTATTAATATTATCTATATATACTGTTCCTGTGGGGAACTCTTAGAGCCATAAACTTTATAGATTCTACTTTCAAACTATAAGGACATAATATGTATAATCTCCATTTGCAGAGTTAGTTTTGAGGTTGGAATGTCATTATTAAATCCATGTATAGTAAAGCATTTCTTTCTTGTCATACTCCACTCCCAAGCAGCTGCGTCACTCCTGTGTTCGGTAAGTATCTCTGATGTACTTCATGGAGCATTTATCTGGACCATTGTCAATCAAACGAGCCCCAGTCACCTGGCAATCATAACAACAGTGAGCAAGGTCATAAACTTGTACTCCATAGTATTCCATACAGCTCAAGCAACCCATCAGACAGTATTGTTGGGCAAAGCGTGGGTTACAGACATGTCCTTCATATCCATGAGAGATGATGTTTGCTGTTGATATGTAGTAAAGTAGCAAGACAATAGTTACCTGTGAATGAATAGGAAGAAAAAAACATGAGAGAAAATAATTATAGTTACATTATTATTCAGCTTGTGTATAAGAGATTCAGTGGCTATTTGGTTAGAGTTTTAGACCACTGACTACACATTGGATGAATGGTTAACAATAGGAAGGATATTTAGCTGTAAAATCAAGTGGTCTAACAACTAATGATAAATTTGTCTCTGGATTTATCATATATGTTTATATTTATCTAAAAACCTTCCATCATAATTTTATGTAAGAACTTATGTTCCAAATGTCAATTTAATAATGATTTCTAACAGGCACAAAGCCAGCAATTTGGGGTTAGGAGGGAAGTCAGTTAACTGGTACTTTATTTTATTGACCTCAGAAGGATGAAAGGCAAAGCTGACCTCTGTCAGATTTGAACTCAATAAAGAACTGGGATAAATACTGCTAAGCATTTATCCAACACAAATCTCTGCCAATCCACCAACTTAATAGTGAGAAAACTAGTTAAATTACTAAATCCTTCTAAATTCTTAATTATTTGAAAACCATAGGCATTGTGCTTTTTTTTATAAATATGGAAACGGAAGTGTTAAAGCATCCTACCAATATATGTATTAAAAAATGGATGTAAAACATAAGTGATGGTCAAATATCTATTTACTATACTTAAGACCAGCAATTATTCCCAGTGCAAATAAAGCACCAGTAATACACTGGGATAATTGCCAAAAATAGAAGCAATTATTAGCACTTTCAAGACTGTTTATAATCACTAAACTGCCAGTATTTCAATTCTCAATATAATCAAACTTTTGAAAAGCTTAGTAAAATATCTGTAACTTTATATATTTTTATATAAATATATATCACTAGTGTTGAGCCACTAGTAAGATTTTATGTTGGTACTAAATGGGTTTCCATAGTATGAAATTTGATCGTTTATTTTGTAGTTGCCTCATTCTATATGAGTAACCTTCGAAAGGAGTCTTATTTTAGATGGTCCTGTATTCTAGATTAAATTAAAACCACATTTTCTCTGCTGTGGGATCTAGTCTGGGACCACAAGCAAACTTAACCACATATCCATGCTTGTTTTCTATATATACTATATAAAAAGAAGTCCTCATTGATGCCTGATAAGTTATAGAACAAAACTCTCTAAGAGAAAGGATCCTATATTTATTTACTCATGGCACACTTTACAATAAATAAAAGTATTTGGGTGCACTTTGTACCAAAATTCGAAAATCCATTCAAATGGATTTTCGAATTTTGCATAGCAGAAAGTATAAATATAAAGAATTAAAAGTACAGAAAAATTATTTATACTCCCTTATTTAATGAAGAAATGGAACAAAGTTATCAATTAAAAACATCCACTTTGATTTTGGCAAATATGTTTGATAGTTACAAATGAACTTGATTACAAATTTCAGTTATCATTTTTCACATTGAAATAGAATCTTGCTCTTTCATGATACACCTAATTACATCTGGAAGCTCATCAGTGCACCAAGGTGCAAAGTTTGGAAACCACTGGTCTGAGAAGTCAATGCGAGTTCAATTCTTGGGATAAAAGCCAATATTCTAGAATTTGAATCAATCCTATCTAGATTGTAAATGTTGTCTGGACTACAACCAGCTGCCAAATTAGTGACATAGAGTGGATTTTGGTCAACTTCCAATCTATTTAATCACAATTGATCCTTTTATTTGTTTCCAAGAACAAATTCTGGCTTAATATTTCAAAGAATTATACGCTTTAATTATTGGATTCCTGCAGCTGTAGCTGATGTGAACAAAAATCAATATATTCATTTCTTTTTACTACAACTCTACATTCCAAATCAGAAACAAACAAAATATAATTACAGTTCATGAATCAATAAACCATTTGGGGTCTTGGAATTAACTAGCAAAGCATCAGAATATATCTTGGAATTCTACACAGAAATAATCACTTAACATTTCAGACAGTAGCATCAATTACCCCTTTTGTTACCATATTTCTAATGAAAAACACAGCTTATGATATTCAATTGATTTTGAGGGATTTAGTCATATATTATTAAGCTGGTATTTGTGGTATAACTTAACAAATTTTCTTACATAAAGTTATGATAGAAGTTTTGAATTTAAAACAAATGGTTTTCTATCTTAGAAGCAGTTTAGTATCAAAAGGGTTAAAACTGTCAGAAAAATACTAATGTTGTTAAATAAGGACACCTTTTTTGGCCATGCAATGCAGGGTTATAGTCAATTGTTTTAATTCCTCTTTCTAAATTGGTTTCCCATACTATTCTGCTAATCTTAAAGAAAACTGCTATAATCCTTAATTATCATTAATATGCTTGTCAGCTTCATGCTAAAACTGTTTGATTGGTCTATCAGAAACTGTTGGTGGTAGGAGGGATTCTGTGTAGGGCAGAGGACAGGATGAAAATAAACTGGATCAAATTAAATGATAATGTTTACTACAGGAGACTCTCCTTCCTGCACAAGGAGGATGGCCCTACGTGGTAGTATACTCCCTCCTACCTTTCTGAACACGAAACAGCAAAAAGGTGGTACAACATTCAAGACCCTCTCCCCCTCCTTTTCTTGCCAGTATACTCCCAATTACTCTTCACTTCCCTTGCCAGTATGCTTCAGACTCCCTCTACCTTCCCCTGCACTAAACCTAAAGAAGCAGAGAGATAGAACTATTTTCAGGTCCCTGACTTCCCTGCTTCATCATCTTTATCCAACCCATGCTAGGATGAATCTTGTCTGATTCACTTTCTCTGTTCAAGTCAGGCACCTCCATTTGCTTCAAAGATACCTGCATGACTGCACCTCCTTACTCATGGTCTGTTGACCCCCCCCCCCCACACACACACACACACACATACCTTCGCAACTATCATATAGCCTAGACCCTTCTCCTTTAGACCAAGGAAAACCAGGCACACCCCAAAATATCAAACAATATCCATTTGCTTCATGGCCTGGAACTCTCACCGTGGTATGTCTATATCTTGTCAATTTCATCAAGTACCATGTGGCCTGAACCCATTTATACCCACCCCACACCCATCAATACCTCCTCAGCCTGACTAATGACACAGAGCACTTAAGAGTTATAATGAGGTAGTGCTGATATCACGATAATACACCCAACCCACTGTAGTGGTAATACTGGTGCCACGATGAAAGCAGCCAGTCCATCATGTAAGCTGTAAAATGATAGTGCCAGAATCCCAATAAAATGCTCCCAGTACACTTTGTAAAGTGGTTGGTGTTAGGAAGGGTATCCAACCATAAAAACCATGTTCCCAAGGAAGGGCATCAAGTCAGAAGCCAAAGACAGCATATAAGCAAGACATGGTCACTTGGTCAGTCTAGCCTCAATACGTGAAAACCTGTCTAGTCTATGCAAGCATAGAAAATAAATGTTAAACGAGGATCTTGATCATGATGATATTATTGGTACTTATATAATCAATCCTTTAAAACATCTAATCCCATGCTCAATGAAGCCCTCGCCCTTTTACTAACAAACAGATAATTGATGGTGGAAGTAGGGATCAAATTGGCACAAATAAAATAGTCACAAACATAACTAAATTAATTAAACAAGATGGTAGGTACTTTCTATGCCTGGGGTTTCTCTGAGCTATGGCCAAATTGTCAAGTACTTCTACGTGGTATGTCTGTATCCTGCCAATCTTGGCAAGTACCATATGGCCTGCACCCATTTATACACACCACGTCCATCGATACCTCCTCAGCCAGACCAAGGACACTGAGCACTTAGTGTTATAATGAGGTAGTACTGATGCCAAACCTCACTGTCTTAAACAAAAATGGACAACATTGGATAAAGTAGTCCTAGATACCCTTAAAAACCAGGATAGTCATGGTTAGAATACCTTTGCTCAATCAAGGTTAACCTGAGGGCTAAACAACAACTCTGGAAAATGAATAACAAGAAGGTTACAGTTTCAATCAGTCTTTCAGAATAAAAATACTTTTACAACAATGAAAATATATATTACAAAATTGGTACTAGCCCTTTCAATACTAATCCATCTAAGACCACCTTTATTTTATTTAACAACACCACCTGGCAGCCCTTGAATGCTTTTAGTGGAGTACACTTTATTGCAAGCATTCAAGAGAGCTCTTTGGGGGTGGGGTTCTCACTTAGAGAAATAATACAGAATCTTACAACAGTCATTTTCAATAACAGCTTCTTTTTAATGAAGCTGGACTGTTTTTCAACTTTGATCCTAAATTTCTTACTTAGTCCTTGATCTATCTTTTCCTCTACCACATCATATTATTAATAGTTTTTTTGTGCCACATTGCTACTTTCACACATTATACGGATGGCACTTTTTATTTGTTTTGCATCTATCACTCTCTTACTAGGTTCTATTTTTTATACATGTAATGCTAGTGTGCATGCTGCATGACAACGCATGGATGAACTGAGAAAAAAAACAGGATACAAGAAGTATCAGATGTAGTGTGCAGGAGAGAAAACTGCTGGTTTGAATATGATGTGTATGGACAGTGAATGCTGAGTGAAAAAGTACCAGCAGATTCCAGTGGAAGCTGCAATATAGGAATACAAAGAAAAACCAGGGCAGAGGTGGATCTTAAACTGCTGAACTTTACACAGAAGATGGCAAAGGAATGCAACAAGTGGAGAGCGGCTGCTATGAGTGTATGTGAAAAAGAGAGAAATAAAGAGAAAATATTTGTTCTTGTATATTTTACAGAATACTTATGTGTGTGTGTTTGTGTTGACAAGTGATAGGGAGAAAGAGAGCAGGTGGGGTGTAACTTACCTTGCTGTACGTCATCGAGTTCATCTTTTGATTAAAATACAGGTGATAAAAGAGCAACCAGCTTCTATGTTGGTATGTGAGAGTAAGGTTCTTTGCTACTTAGCTTAGTTAATTTACTCAGACCTTTGAAACTCTGTGATGTCCATCAGTCAGCAACAGTTTTTATATGCATGTTCCTCCTAGTGGACATCTATTGAAGAGGAAGAAAAGCAGCAATAGCAGCAACAACAATAATATAACACAAATAAGAAGCTAGTATAATAGCTTGGTGAGACCACGCCTCAGCTTAAGTGAAAAGAAATCATGGTAGTATTCTATTATTCTATAGACATCTGTTGAATTGATGTGGTAGAGCAGGTGGGATGGATGGATGGTATAGTGCTGTATCAATAGTTCAGTTTGGCTCACATACATCTATTCACCTACGCAACTATATAATTAATACCCACATAGTAATATAATCATTGCTGTGTATGTAGCACATACATGTATATACAAATGTGTGTGTGCGCATGTGCTTAAGTAGATACAGAAACATGTAGAGAGGATATATTTGGTGTCAGTATACAAATATACAGGGTATCCCCCAAAAATGTATATACACTTTTATTAGTATACTGTTGAAGTGTGTATATATTTTTGGGACACACACATATATATATACATACATCATCATAATCATATAATGTCCAGTTTCTCTCCTAGCAAGGGTTGGATAGGTCTTCGCCGACTGAGTCTGTACTGAAGTGGGACTACTGACCTACCAGACAGGGTGGGGGTTCACATCTAGCTTACATAGTGTTCTGCATTCTAGCAAGTGCATTTTATTGTGGCACCAGCATTACAGAGATTGTCATGTCTTTGACACAACTGGAGGGTCCTCCCAACCTTTTGTTTGGCAAGATTTTTACAGCTTGATGCCATTCCTATCGCCAATCACAGTACAGCATGTGTTGGGTGCTTTTATCGTGTAAATCATCAACACAGGAAGGTTGTCATGTCCTTGACACAATTGAAGGATCCTACCAACCCTTTCTGTGGAAAGTTTTCTATGGTTGGATGCCCTTCCTATCATCAACCACTTTACAATGTGTACTGGGTACATTTATTGTATAGATCAACAACACTAAAGAGGTTGTAGTATCATTGACACAACTGAAATATCCTCTCAACCCTTTTAGGCAAGGTTTCTACAGATAGGTGCCCTTCCTGTAGCCAACCACCTTACAGGGTGTACCGGGTGCATTTTTATGGCACAATCACTCGAGAGGTTGTTGGCCATAGTCCCAACTGAAGAGCACTCTTTGCTCAAGGAAAGGGTGTTATAGGAGAGGGAGATAGGTATGAAGTTATAAGTGTATGCAATGATTTGACAGGGCAATAAGTAAGGGGAAGGGATGTAATGGTGTGGGGGGTGCACAGGGGGTAGAGAGAGTAGCTACTATAATCCGATAATGAGAGTATCAAAGAGCTTAGAGGGGAGATGAGTAGCTAAATACATGTATTTTATTATCTTCAGGAAATATTCTTTAACTTCTATAAGGAAATTATTATTATTAATTCAACTAAATCCCATCTAATTTACTAATTTCTAAGATCAATACTACAATTTGAAAAGATTTCTTTAGAAAACCAGTATATTACATGTTCTATTCGCCAACTTGAAGAGTCCTCATAAACATATACCATAAATCTTATGATATAAAAAATATATACCAAGCAATATCAGTAGATATATTGCTATCCCACATTCCATATTATCCTTTTATACAAAAGAAGACAAAATATTTTTATATTCCAGAATACAATTCCAAAATGCATGAGCCCTTAACCCTAACCCTAACCCTGGGGGAGTCATAGGAGCGCTGTTATGATATATGGCATGTCTTAAGCATTTAGACCTGGTAAAGCCCATCCTTCTCCAAATCAGAATGTAGCTATTTTTTTCAGAGAAAGATATATAGAAGATAAATTGACCCCAGTACTGAGCTGATTCTTTATTTATTGACCTAAAAAAAGACAAAAGGGAAAGTTGATTTTGGCAGGATTTGAGTGCTGCAATTTCCAGTGTATAAATATAACTGGTCATCGTTTGATGGAGATTAGAAACTGCTGGTAAATTATGAACTTAAATGGTTTATTTCATTCTGTTAAATCAGTCTTCAGGGTCTACAGTCAAACAAATATTTTTTCTCTCTCAAAATCTTGTTTGTGTTGATTACCTTTAGTGAGAATGAACCATATAATATGAAATATCAACACTTATTCTTAACAACTAGTTGACATTTCTTAGACAAACTTTTGATGGTATATTCTATGGTTGAGCTTGGTTTAACTACAATATGTAGTTTATTCTAGACTGTTATTTCTCCAAGTATGTACAAGTTTAGCATGCAGTGTTTAACAAAAATTATGATATTTCTAATGAAATGCATTGTCAATTTATTTTATTTAATTCTAAAAATAATCAAGGATTTAGTAAAATAACTGATGCTGTGATCATTTATTTAGTATAGGGAAGAGTATTGACATAATTGTTAGAGTCATCAAAAGAGCTTTGTAGCATTTATTCAGGCTCTTTATGTACAAATTTCAAATCCCACCAATGTTAACTTTGCCTTTCATCCCTCAGAGGTCAATAAAATAAACTACTAGTCAAGTACTGGGTCAATATAATCAACTTTCCCCTGCCCTTGAATTGCTGATCTTGTGCCTATATTAGAAACCATTATTAATTTGAAACAACTTAACAAAAGGTTTTGAAATAAAACTATGTGAGGTTTTAATTTATGATCATTTTAAAATGAGAAATTTTGTATTATAAATTCAAAGGCAGCCGTGACTGGGGTGGTTACACTAAGGTTAAGCTGCATGCTGACGATGTCAACATATAGAAAGTTGAGTAGTGAATGGAAGTATTAAGAGCAAACAGGTCATTAATATACATGGCTAACCTAGATGAAGCCATGGCTGTGTGGTTAAGAAGTTTGCTTCACAACCATGTGTTTTGGGTTCAATCCCACAGCATTATATCTTGGGCAATGGTCTACTGCTACAGCCTTTGGCTGACCAATATCTTGTGTAATGGAAACTATGCAAAAAACATTCATATAGGAGTGTTTTTGTTTGTTGGTTTCTGCGTGTCTTCACAATACTGTTTAAAACAAGTGGTGCCATTAGGTTATACCCTGCATAAACAATGTCCCAGAGCTTAACAGTTTGACAGGTGAAGATAAGTGTAATTAAATCATATCATCATCAGCATCACCGTTTA
Source organism: Eledone cirrhosa (assembly GCA_964016885.1). Classification (NCBI taxonomy): domain Eukaryota; kingdom Metazoa; phylum Mollusca; class Cephalopoda; order Octopoda; family Eledonidae; genus Eledone; species Eledone cirrhosa. The sequence goes on along the minus strand of OZ024740.1, from coordinate 337,018,659 downwards.
ACATCCATTTTTCCAAGCTGGCATGGGTTAGACAAGTTATCCTGTTGTGAGCAATGCCAGGTCAAGTGACCATATCTTGCTCATACAGAACTGATTTTGGTTTGGTTTCTACAGCTGGATGCCCTTCCTAGCGCCAACCTCATTTACAGTGAGTACTGGGTGCTTTTTGTTGTGACACCTACACAACCACTTTACAGTGTGGACTGGATGCTTCTTGTTGTGACACCTACACAACTACTTTACAGTGTGGGCTGAGTGCCTTTTGTCGTGACATGAACATGTGTCAGAAAGAGCATCTGGATGTAGAATACTGCCTCAAAACCTCATCCAATTGATACCAATATGGAAAATCAAGTGTAAAAACGACAGTGATGGCAATGAAGGAAGAGTGTGAGGGACATAAAAAAACCTTAGAGTATACAGAGGTGATAGAATTTCCATTGAAGAAAGGCCATAAACTCAATCTAAAGGATGATACCAAACTACCTCAGGTTCTATGATATAAAACTATTTGTTTTAAAGTGTTCATATTTCTCTAAACATCTTTCGTGATAATTTACCGTATTTCCCAATGCCAAAGACGCTTTGTCCTCAAGGACGCACCCTAATTTTGACAACCAAAAATTTGAAAAAAATAAACAACCTTTGACCTTCAGGACTCATAGTAGATTTTTTAGACTCATTTTAGGAAAAAAGTAGCGCCTTCGACACCGGGAAATACGGTATTTAAGAACTTTTGTAAAGTTATGCTCCAAATGCCAGCTTATTAATCAGAAAGTTATATTACTAAATCACATCAAATTTGTGATTATTTTCAAAATGATTTGAAATTTCTAGTGTTTTTTGTTAGAAATATGGTAACAAAAGGGTTAAATCCACCAAGTAAATTCAACTTAGCCTTCCATCCTCCTGGGGTAGATAAAATAAAATACCAATCAAATACTGGAGTCAATTTAGCCAACTTCACTTTTTTCTCAAATAGGCAGTGTTTTTCATTAGAAATATGGTCATGAAGGGTTAAACAACATTCATTATATATATTTGTTTTAATTTCCACTGGCTTCTGCAAGAATTCTATTTATATATTTATATTATTTTATTTATTTGTTTATTCATTTATTTAATTATTTTGGTTCATCTAGAATATAATAATGAGAGTTTGATATTTAGAATTTATTTTATGGGTCAAAGATGATTGATCAATTATTGTAGTTAATTGTTGGAACAATTTCTAGAAGATTCCATAATTTACCATATTCCCATATATTTGCAACATTAGAGTCCAATCATGATTTACTTTTTACCAGATTCCAAGAAATTGTTATTTTGTGAGAAGAACCTTTACTCTAATTGCACTATACTTGTATGATAACAATATTGATATTGCTACTGTTGTTGCAATTTACTTTTATTTGGTGTGGGAAGTATGCTCCTCAAATACATTATATTCCAGGTTAACATAGTATTATAACTGCTGTTGAAGATAGGATTGTTGTGAAGAAAAATGGAATGAGATAGTTGGGTTATGTGATGAGAAAGAATGAAAGTGACAAGGTGAAAATGTGATAGAAATGAATGTGGAAGGAAGTAGAGGAAGGAAAATACTCAGAAAGACATAGCTAAAGATGGTGAAAGAGGAAATGAAAGCCAAGGGATTGGTGAGGCAATAATCAGATGGCAGAGGACTATAGAAAAGCTTGTCATGGGGCCCACAAAGCTAACTCCTGCTTTAGCAGGAGAATTAGCCTTAAAACACTCGTTGTAGAGTGGATGTTGTCCATAAAGACAAGAGAAGAAATTGAGCATAGAAATATAAAGCGAAAAGGGTCTTAAGTAGTTTTTTGAACTCTTTTGACTGCAGTAAAATATATGACAGAGTTGAATTAGTTATCACAGACCAAGTCAGTACATAATCATAGCTGCTGTCCTCTCAGACAGGCCAGGGATCGTGTCTCTATATACATTCTGGTTTTAAAACACTTTCTACAGCTGGATGTTTTTCTTATCACCTAACACTTTACAGGGTGTACTGGGTGCATTTTATTGTGGTGTCAGCACTGGGGAGGTTGTTGCATTATTAAAACAACAGAAGAGTCCTTTCAACACTATTTGGTATGGTTTCTATGGCCAGTTCTCTTTCTAACACCAACCACTTTACAGTGTACTGAAATGTGGCTTGTGTTAGGAAAAGCATTCACAATCTAATGATGTGTCAAAGTTTGTGTTGCACCATGACCTGATCGCTCATACAGTTTCTGGAATTGTGGTAGTAAGAAAGTCACAGGGATGCACTGAGAATTTTGACATTTCATGAAATAGAAGAGAGAATATAGCAGTTTTTATGTATTTTACCATACTAAAGCTAGGCGGCGAATTGGTGGAGTCGTTAGAACGTCAGATAGAATGCTCTATGGAATTCGTTTTGGCTCTCTGAGTTCAAATCCCGCCGAGGTTAAACTTGCCTTTCATCCTTTCGAGGTCGATAAAAAAAGTACCAGTCTAGTACTGGGTCGATTCTTCCTCTATATCTCTTTCTCATTTCCTCTCTCTCACTTTCTATCTTTCTCTAGAAGAAATCTGCTGTACTCAGGCCTGGGGAGCAATGGGCTCTGTCAAGCTTTCAAATATGGCCAAGAAACGTCGTATATCAATATAGCACCCCTACGACTGACTCTATCAGGAGTTACATGACCATACATCATACCTTACTAAAATTGTTCTTTCATGATGTTTTTTATTATTATTCTACTTGTACCCTCGGGGGTGTTACAGAAAAAAAGAAATGTCATTCTGTGGTGAGTTGGAAGGCCTGCCTTGGTGTGATACCATCTGCTGTCAGGGTTTTCTTGATGCCATCAATCCACTTCTTCCTAGATTAACCTCGGGCCTTGTGGTCAGACATCCTTGTGTTATACACATAATGTGCTGGTTTGGTAGGTTAGCATTCTTATGACATGTCCAATCTACAGCTTCACTGCTCCCTTTGTTATAGGTGACGACAGATTGGTCTTGTCCTCACCATTTTCCCAATTTCATAATTCCAGATCCTATCTTGTTGACAGCTTTTCTCAGACAAATCATCTCCCATGCCGAGATTTCACACTTTAGATATAATCTCATGATGCAACAACAGAAACATGCGTTTTAAGGTAAGGGGTTAGCCTTGCAGGCTCCATAACATCTTCATTAGGCATGCAATTCATCTCACAAGTCGGAACTTTGCGCTCTAGATATAATTCCGTGATGTAATAGCTAAATATATAAAGTCATCCTAAAATTTACGAAGTTGGCCTTTGTAGATCAGTTCGAAGAATTGTTCCTTGTCTCATTTTCGTTGCTGTTGTTTTATAGCCGTAACTAGAAGATCAAAAACTCAGGAACAAACCATATATTCAGTAGGTTGGGCATACTCATATGTCAGGCTGAAATTAATATTTTCATCAGCATTTTAACTGTGACAGTCCCAATCAAAGATAGAAAACTCAAAACATGTTTAAACCATAGTTGAAGATTTGTTGAACTCAACTACTTTGAATAGGTCGTTTGACGACATAGAAGTCATAGAAGTTCCATGTGTGGATGGAAATGTTAAATAAAGTAGAATTGAAAAGACTGTCGACCCAGTTTCACTGACAAAGACTCGCTCATGGGATCAAACTAGGACTGCAAAGCAAACGGCCTAACCGATCATCAATGCCTGCATTCACTTTAACTCATCCTATCACCCATTATATTTTAAAATTCTCCTCAGATTAAGAAATCAAGGAAGAAAATTAATGGTGTATGTAGCAAGAAATCTTGCGTAATAATTTTTTTTCAATTTGTCTGAGGTGGATCAGCGTCGGTTGCCTTTCTAAGTTGTCATCAGCTAAAGAATAAACTCCCAAATCGTAAAATACTTTTCCTCCCTCAAACTGACTTTTGCCTTTAATCAAAATGAGTCCTGCTGATAGAGACAGCCAGTAATTTCATAAAATAAAAGATGACATTCTGATATAAAATGATAAGCAACTCCAAAAAAATTAATAAATAAACGTCACTAAACAACTTAACTTTCGTATAAACATAAACACAAAGTATCAAATATACAATTGAAAAGTTTTAGCTCTTATCTGAGAAAAAAAAAGTATGAAAACTTAATAAAAACAATATTAATTATGTTTCAACTGTTGGCATTTTATTTTCTATAAAAAAATATATTTTTGTCAATTTTGAAGTTACAGTAGTTGAATTTTAATTCTTGGAAATTACTTTTTTGAGAAAAATGTTTATTCTCGTTATTTTTATTTGTTACTATATATTTATTAGAACAAAATATATATATTAAAAAATAGAAATCTTGCAAACTTGTGTCTGTCCATGAAACATTCGAAACTAAATATGACCGCTCTACATAAAGTTTGTTGGCGGGATATCTAATTCATAACTTAGTCTGTTTTATTAATTCTTTCATCTTAATATCTTTTCTACGTTTGTCATTCTTGAATATATTCTCAGGTAATATGATTTCCTCCATAAATGTATGTTTGAACTTATTTTCACTCATTGAAATATACGATAAATGACTGTAGTAAGACTTGTACGTGTTTATATTTATATGACAACTACGCCTTTTCCATTATGCCTTAATATTTACATTCCCACCTACATTGTAGCTTGTCCATACACACATGTATATATAACAACAGCTTTCCCACTTTTATATATCTGATTAAATATTAAAAGATACATAAAAAGCATATAAGGGAGAAATAGGATATATAATGGAGCATGAGATGGTGAATTTTTATGTCTCACTATACAATTAAACGTGTATATAAATTTGTTTTGAGACTGCTCGAAGAGAGATTTAGCGAAGAATTTTACTGACTATATTCCAGATACTATTGATATTTTGTAATGGTAGAAATTCTAGTGGTTTAAACTGATATATATTAATAATAATCAGTTTCTAGAAGAGTGTTGACTTAACTTCATACTATATGAAGTTTCTACATGGATGTTCGAAAAAAAACATTTCCTTAAATTCTCCCCCATCATCTGAATAGGTATTCCAAAAAAGAGCTGATCAACGCTGGAATGCTTTCGGTCATTAGTCTGCTCGATATGGGCTGACCTGTAGACACATTTTAGACATAATTGTATCTTTAGACATGATGTTTTGTTTACAATCAGGTAATACAACGACCTGTTTGGATGTAGGGTTAATTGGAGAGTGACATAGGACAGGAGGCTAGAAGTTATGTATTTTAGAATCTTTAGCTATTACATAAATCATTAACACCACCTACATGCTCACGCTGATATTCATACATAAGCTACTCATAATGGTTATAAAAAATAAGGAAATGGATCTCCGTCACTTTCTACTATGGGTATTCCAGTTGTCCGATCAACTGAACTGCCTACTCGCTAAATTTATAGTGTTTTTGACACTTGTACGATCAGCGTAATTCTTCAGGCTGAGTCAGCGTGACGCAGCAAACGACCTGGCTTATCTTCTAAATTAAAGGTACAATACAGTTCCCAATTCCACTTACAAGGCTTTGGTAAAAAAAAACACTTGCCTACGATGCCATACAGTACAGTCAAACCTGAAATTTTGTCATTTCAAAACTAAATTGTGGACCACTTGGCCATGTTTGCGTTTTTACTCACACCAGTACACACACAAACACATATTTGTCCACGTACTGTATGGCGTTACGTTTCCGAGGCAACCCAATAGAATCTAATCAACATTGTACTATATTCAGAACAAATTAAAGAAAACTGAACGCATTATGCTTAATGACTTTAATTTTTCTATATTAATACATTTATAACTTTAGTCATAATCTAATGTTTGCTTCCAGTTATTGATTTTGATGAAAATAATAAAATAATTGATTGCAATGTTATTTTCATCATCATCATCATCATCACCGTTTTATGTCCGTTCTTCCACGCTAGCATGGGTTAGACGGGTTGTCCTGTTGTGGGCAGTGTCTGGTCGGCTGACCATGCCTTGCTCATACAGGAACTGATTTGGCTTGATTTCTATAGCTGGATGCCCTTCCTAACACCAACCTCATTTACAGTGAGTGCTGGGTGCTTTTTCGTGGCGCCTACACGTCCACTTTACAGTGTGGGCTGGGTGCTTTTTTGCCGTGGCACCTCCACGACCACCTTGCGGTGGTGGGTGTGGGGGCATATTGTCTATATGCTTCAGCTTGTATACACAAATTGCGACGCCGTGTAATATGTATGCCCCCTCCCCCGATCTCTCTTATTCTCTCTATCTCTCCCCCTCTCTCTACACACACACCCATATATATATATAGGGAATATGTGCATTTAATTCCGAGTTGTTTATATTACAGGTCTTTATAAAAGTCTGTTGAGCTGTTCTGTAGCGGCAGGGAGTCTGTCTTAATCTGGATGATGAACAGTGTCTCTGTCCTCCATGAACTTTCCTGGTTTTTGAGGTTCATTTTGAACATCTGCAGCAAATATGTGGAAAGGAATGGAAATTCCAGAAGGTTGTAGTTCAGGGATAGAAAAATTGAGAAAGGTTTTTATGGCAGGGAATAAGAAATGAGACACAGTAAGATGAAGGAAGGAAGCCTATGATTTTAAGGATAAATAGATGAATGAATGGATTGATGAAGGTTCATGGCCTAATAGGTAGAATATAGGACTCAGGATCATAAGGTCATGAGTTTGGTTCCTGGACCATTGTGTTCTTGAGTAAGCCTCTTCATTTCATGTGGCTTTCCATCATAGGACTTAGGGCCTGATCATTAAAACATTCAATAAACCTCCTATACAATGCAACTTAATAGGAAATCTGCTAAATTTGCTTAGGTTAGAGCTGTATTTGTTTGTTCGTTTGTGTTTTGTTTTTTTTCAATCAATAGATTGAAATAACTTGCTTCAGAGTGTAGGCAAACAAAAAGCACTAATGTATAGTGAATGACACAAAGCTTCAACTGGTATCTGGGTTGAAGGAATATACTGCTAGCTAGTTCAGAGGAAGAGAAACCATTGTAGAAGTGATGGGAATGGCAAACAAAGAAACTGAGCATATGTGAGATAGCAGTTGCGAGGTGTTGGTAAGCAAATCTTTGCCAGTCAGTCGAATAGCTTTCTTATGGATGTAGACTAGAATCTTTGTAGCAGTAACCATGTCCCATAGATGTAAGAAGTGTAATTCCAGGCATCAAATGGGAATGGATTTTAGACTAAGTGCTGTGTAAAAGTAAAAGGAATTGCACTTACATATGAAAGATTTCTGTAATATCTGCCTCATTACACTAAGCTATATATATATATATATTTGTTTTTGTATGGTAACAGAGTTTGGTAGTCTCAGGATTATGTGATATTACTAGACCTGTAACTCTCCCCATCCGACGGAGATCTCCCACTCACTTTGGGGTGGGTAAGAGATGTCTTCTCTTGTGAAAATGTGTATAGCTTTCATTATGTAAAATCTTCCCATTTTGCCTCATTTCTCTTCGTTTTGGGGCACTTTTTTTCATGGTACTCTCCGTTTAGGTTTTTAGAGGTTGGCAGGTCTGAATTAAAGAATTAGTGGTATGTGGAATATACTCTGTGTGTGCATCCTGGTTTTTAGAATAAATATGTTGTATTCCTGCATGTCATAAGACGCAATTAAAAAAGTTGACATTAGGAAAGGCATCTATCTGTAAAACACTGCTTCACAAATTCACAAAATCCCATCCAACCCATGCCAGCATTAAAAAGGGAACATCGAAATTATGATGTGGAATGAGAAGTGTAATATTTATGACCTGTATGTTATAATGTTTTCATATCCATTTTGTTTTGTTTTTTTTCTTTAGTTGAAAATGTCTGCTCAAACTGAAAGTGTTAGTGATATTTCAGAAGATGTTACTGAAGAAACCTTTGGCCCACTTCCATTGGTAAAATTAGAGGTAGGTTCTTCCATTATCTTTATTCTGACTATTGCGACTTTCACAATTTCTGGCTTTATACTATCTTTTTCCAGTATATACCATTTTAATATAAAAGGTTGATAATTCACCCTCTGAATGTTTAACTGAATATTAACACTTTTAATAACAAACCGTTTGAAGTACTGATCTAGATAGGTTTAATTGATTATACACTTCTATTGATTATACACTACGAGTGTTGACAAATGCCCAAAACTCCGAGTTGGTACCATCAATGTAGGCTCAATGAAAGGAAGAGCAGGAGAAATCGTGGAAATGCAAAAGGAAATTGATGTATGCTGTGTGCAAGAGACTAGATGGAGAGGAGAGTCTGCCAGAGTCCTCGTAGGAAAAAGTCGGTGCTACAAATTTTTCTGGGTGGGAAATGACGATGGGATGGGTGGTGTAGGTATACTACTAGCTGACAAGTGGGTAGATAAAGTAATCTCAGTGTACAGGGTAAATGCAAGAATCGTTAAACTCAGACTAGTCCTGAATAAAACAATTACCACAATAATATCAGCTTACGCACCCCAATCGGGGCTGTCAGAAAAACTTAAGGATAGGTTTTACGAGTCCCTAATGCACACTACTGCTCTAACAGACGACAATGACTTCCTAATCATCGCAGGAGATTTTAACGGACACATAGGTAAACACTGCGACGCCTTCAATAGAGTACATGGAGGCCATGGGGTTGGCACAAGGAATGAGGAAGGATTCAGACTTCTAGAATTCTGCGACGCCAATGACATGTCAATATGTAACACAAACTTTAAAAAACCCGACAACCACCTGATCACCTATAGATCAGGGGAGCACTCTAGTCAGTTAGATTTTATCCTCATCAGAGGACGTGACAGATGGACGGTCGTAAACACAAAAGCCTTCCCTAGTGAGGAATGTACATCCCAACATAGCTTAGTTGTCAGCGACCTCACAGTCAGAACTAGACGAACCCGGAAACAGAGGCCAACCTGGAGAAGAAAGATCTGGAAGCTGAAAGTCCCCTCAACCAGTAACAGATTTAAAGATATTTTACTCAACGCCTACGACAGTAAAGAAGAACAGATAGAGACATTTAATGTAGAAGAGAACTGGGAGTTCCTAAAAAATAATTTACTAGAGGCGACGGATGAGGTCTGTGGCTGGAGTAAGACCTCAAGCAGAAGGAGATTGACTTGGTGGTGGAACAATAAGGTAGATGAAGCAGTTAAGGCCAAGAGACAGGCATGGAAAGAATGGAAGAACGGGGGGAGCAGGGTACATTACATAGAGACCAAGAGGGAAGCTAGGCGACAAGTATACTTAGCTAGGAGGGAAGCAGAGGATAGAAAATTCAAGTACGTTTTGCAACGTGAGGACCAGTAACAGGAGGTATTAAAGATTGCGAGGCAGTGTGTCAGAGATAGTTGTGATGTCATTGGAGAGAAGTGTATCCGGAATGATAAAGGTGAGCTTGCCCTCACAAGTGCTGAGAAGAAAGATGCATGGAAGAGTCATTATGATAGATTACTAAATGAGGAGAATGCATGGGAAGAAGAGACCCTACCCCAAGTAGACCCTATAGAGGGACCAGCAGTGCAAGTCAGCAGCAGCGTAGTAAGTAAGGCAATCAAAGATATGAAGATGGGGAAGGCAACCGGTCCATCGGGTATAGCTGCCGAGATGCTGAAGGCATCTGGGTCTGTAGGTCACACTATAACCACACGTATCGTTAACCAGGTAATACTAGAAGGTGCCATACCAAAAGATTGGTGCAGTAGCATCATTGTCAACTGCTACAAAGGTAAAGGCGATGCACTAGATAGAGGAAACTATAGAGGTATAAAGTTGATGGACCAGGTCATGAAAGTAACAGAAAGAGTTATAGCACAGCTGATTAGGGACCGGGTGAAAATAGACGAGATGTAATTTGGGTTTGTACCAGGAAGAGGCACCACTGATGCCCTCTTCCTTGTGAGGCAATTACAGGAAAAGTACCTAGCTAAAAGTAAGCCACTCTACTTGGCATTTGTCGACCTTGAGAAAGCCTTTGACAGAGTTCCACGTGCTGTAATCTGGTGGGCTCTTAGAAAACTAGGAGTAGATGAATGGCTTGTGAAAGCGGTACAAGCCATGTACAGGGGTGCAGTCAGCAAAGTTTGGATTAGCAATGAGTATAGCGAGGAATTTAGCGTACAGGTTGGGGTCCACCAGGGCTCTGTTCTTAGCCCTCTCCTGTTCATCATAATCCTGCAGGCAATAACGGAGGAGTTTAAGACCAGATGCCCATGGGAACTCCTGTATGCTGATGACCTCGCACTCATAGCTGAATCTATGGTAGAACTAGAGAATAAATTCCAAACTTGGAAGCAGGGACTAGAAAGAAAGGGTCTCAAAGTCAACATGACAAAGACTAACGTCCTTGTAAGTAGACGAGAAAACAGAACCCAGATCCCCTCAGGGAAATGGCCTTGCTCAGTATGTAGGAAAGGTGTAGGTAGGAACTCCATTCTCTGCCCCAAATGCAAACAATGGGTACACAAGAGATGTAGCGGGATCTCAGGAAGCTTAATTAAGAATGTAGGCTTCACATGTAGCAGCTGTGCTGGGACAGCAAGCAGCAAACAGCCACAGGAAACAAGTACCACCAATCTCTGGGAGGGCCCTGTAGAAACAGTAGACAGCTTCTGCTACCTAGGTGACCGAATTAGCAGCGGAGGTGGGTGTTCAGAAAGTACAATAACTAGGGTAAGAACGGGATGGAAGAAGTTTAGGGAACTACTACCACTGCTAGCTGCAAAAGGCTTCTCCCTCAGAATGAAAGGCAGACTGTATGATGCGTGTATCCGAACAGCGATGTTGCATGGTAGTGAGACCTGGGCGCTGAAGGTGGAAGACTTACGGAGATTAGAGAGAAACGAAGCCTGCATGCTCCGATGGATGTGTAACAGTAATATACGTGAACGACAAAGCATAAATGAATTGAGAGAGAGACTGAGCATAAGAGGAATCAAATGCTGTGTGCAGGAGAGGCGGTTGCGCTGGTATGGACATGTGATGCGTATGAAGGATGACAGCTGCATAAAAAGGTGCAGAGCACTAGAAGTTGATGGAAACCGCGGAGTGGGGAGACCCAAGATGACCTGGGATGAGGTGATAAAAGCCGACCTTACCCAATTACACCTCTCAAAGGCAATGGCACACGACCGTGACTTCTGGCGTCTCGCAGTAATACAGAGTACCCGACCTCCCATGGGTACAAGCTGAAGCATATAGACAATATGCCCCCACACCCCCCACCGCAAGCTGGTCGTGGAGGTGCCAGTGCCACGGCAAAAAAGCACCCAGCCCACACTGTAAAGTGGACGTGTAGGTGCCACGAAAAAGCAGCCAGCACTCACTGTAAAGTGGATGTGTAGGCGCCACGGAAAAAGCACCCAGCACTCACTGTAAATGAGGTTGGTGTTAAGAAAGGCATCCAGCTGTAGAAATCGAGCCAGATCAGTTCCTGTATGAGCAAGGCATGGTCAGCCGACCAGACACTGCCCACAACAGGACAACCCGTCTAACCCATGCTAGCGTGGAAGAACGGACGTAAAACGGTGATGATGATGATGATTTCTCCAAAAATTTCTGGCCTTGTGATAACATTAGAAATCCCGCCGAGGTTGACTTTGGCTTTCATCCTTACGGGGTCGATAAAATAAAGTACCAGTAATGCACTGGGTATTTGCTGGCCTTGTGCCTAAAGTAGAAACAATTATTTATTCAAAGGGCGGTGAATTGGCAGTATCGGTAGAGGGTCGGACGCCATGCTTTGGCGCATGCAGTTACGGCCCTTGCCATTATGAGTTCAAATCCCGCCGAGGTTAACTTTGCCTCTCATCCTTACGGGGTCGATAAAATAAAGTACCAGTAATGCACTGGTAATTGCTGGCCTTGTGCCAAAAAGTAGAAACAATTATTACAAAAACACCATCCTTTGCGGCATAAAGTTGCGGGCCTTTACTTTCTGAGGTTAGCGTTGCCTTTCATCTTTACAGGGTTAATAAAATAAATTACCAGTAATGCACTGGAGTCGATTTAATTGACTTTCCCCTTCTCCCAAATTGCTGACCATTAATAGAAAAACAAGTTTTAAAGCAAAAGCAATTATGTTCATTCATTGGCAGTGGATGCAGTTATGCAGGGGACCAGACATTCACAACTGCTCTAGTCTATACTACACTTTTCATATATATACTACATGAGCAGGTCCCCTCTGGGAAATGGCCATGCTCAGTGTGTAGGAAAGGAGAAGGCAGAAATTCCATCTTATGTCCCAAAAATGAAAGGCAGGCTGTATGATGCTGCATACGAACAGCAGTGAGACATGGGCATTGTGTGCAGAGGATCTGCGCAGACTGAAGAGGAACAAAGCATGCATGCTCCGTTGGATGTGTCATAGTAATATACGTGAACAGCAAAGCATAAATGAACTAAGTGAGAAATTAGGAATAAGAGGATCAGATGCTGTTTACTCGAGAGAAGACTATGTTGGTATGGTCACGTGATGCGCATGAAAGACGACAGCTGTATAAAAAAGTGCAGGGCAATCAAAATTGATGGAAGTTACAGAGTAGGCAGACCCAGAAAAACCTGGGACGATTTGATAAATTCCGACCTTACACACTTGCACCTCTCTAAGACAATGTCATGGATTGAGATCTTTGGCGCTACGCAGTAATACAGAAGACCCGCCTTGCCTAAGTACAAAGCGAAACCTACAGTCAGTAGGCACCTCTTAATCAAATATACACCCCCATCCTACTACCTCAACAATTCCCATCTAAACCCATGCTAGCGTGGAAGATAGACATTAAACGATGATGATGAGTGGTTGTATTTCATTGTCGCAGGCAACCTCTTTAGTGTAGTTGATCTGTACAATAAACACATTCTGTAAAGTGGTTGATAGGAACAGCCTTTAGCTGTAGAAAACCTGCCAAACAAAAGGTCTAGAGGACTTTTCAGTTGTGTCAAAGACATGTTAATCTTCTTAGTGCTGGAACCATGATAAAATGTATACAGTAGAGCACAGCAACATATATAAACGAGATGTAGGTCTCTGACCCATCTGAGGAATCAGTTGCCCTGTTTAAGTACAGACTAGGTCTGTGAAGACCCCTCCTACCCATACTCGCAGGGATACCAGATGTTAAATGATGCTGATGTATGGCATTTCCAATCATAGCGCAAAAGGTCTACCATCTGTTTGAGGTTCAATGAAGCTTGTATCAGTTGTGCCTAAAGGCATAACTTGTGACCTAATTAATGTGGGGAGAACTGGTGTAACGTCATCCACACTTTTTTCATCCCGTATCATCTGAATCAACAGTCAGGATGGTTGAAGTTGGGACTGGATGCAGGAGTTTCAGGAGATTTAGATAATGTAGTCTTAGATATCTCTAAAAAAAACAAAGAGCTAGTCACAACTGGAATCTCTTTGATTATAGGTTTCTTCAATCAAAACTGACCTGAAGTTAACAATAGCAACAAATATATTGAAAATTTCACTTTGAACTCTTGTATATTTAAATAAACAGCATCAAGTATATCTCCAACAACCAGATTGACCAAGTAACAATGTTTAATTTCTTGTTTGTGTATCAGGGCCACGGAATTAGTGCCAATGACTGTAAGAAACTAGAAGAAGCTGGCTTTTATACAGTTGAATCTGTGGCATTTGCTCCTAAAAAAAGTCTCTTGTCCATCAAAGGAATTAGTGAAGCAAAAGCAGACAAAATATTGGTAAGCATAACAAGATTCTGTTGATAAATATATTTTTTTTAATTCATGATTTCATTAATTCCTTCTAAATGTCTTTCTTTTACTGTAAAAAACATTGTATACAACTAAAGAAGCATCAAATGAGGCACATAGTCTAGTGGTTAGGAATTTGGGTACACAATCATAATGTCATTGGTTTGATATCCTGGACCTAGAAGTGCATTGTACAAAAAACATTTAATTTCATTATTGTTCCTGTCAACAGCAGCCAGAGCTTAGACCTGCAATGTTCTATCTTGTACTCTCGGGTGTTTAATGTCAGTGAACCGGAATAATTTCCTGTTTGATGAACCTTCAGGCTTTAGGCAGACTTTAACTACATTTTAACATCGAATATAACAAGAGGCATCAAATTGCTGGACCAGGGTGTGAAAATTATTAAAAGGGTTATTATAAAATTGATCAGGGGCAAAATTAAAGTAGATGTAGTTCAGATTTGTGCCATGACGAGGTTCTAGTGAGACAACTGCAGGAAAGTACTTAGCTACAAATAAGCTTCTATACTTAATTTTGTCAGCCTGAAGATGGCCTTTGGCAGCACCTCAAACTCTATAATTTGGGGGTTGCTAAGGTATCCAGGGATATGTGAATGGCTTGTAAGAGCTGTACAATCTATGTAATGGACATGAGTAATTAGAGCTATTACTAATTGGATGAATTCTAATTGTTTTATCATAGTTTTTTTTTTTTTTTTTACTAGCAAATTGGGAGAGTCATTAAAGAAGAATTGGTATTTATTCCAGCTCTCTATGTTCTGAGTTCAAATTCTGCTGAGGTCAACTTTGTCTTTGATCAGTTCAGGGGCAGAAGCTTGGCAGAATTGTTAAAGAGTCAAACAAGATGCTCTACGGTATCTGATCCAGCTCTGTGTATTCTGAGTTCAAATCTTGCCTCCTTCAGCATGAAAAGACTAATGGGAACATGGTTTCATTGGTCCAATCTAACAATAGGCTCCTTTCTTTTCCTCGTTAGTTGAAATATTTTGAAACCAATAAAATCATCATTTGTAATTGTTATGTCAAATTTGTTCAAACTAACCATGTTTTTTTATTCAGTGACACTAGTTGGTTGAAATTAAACCTTCTGGCGCTCGAGGTGCCTTATGTCGGTGATAATCTCCCCTTAATACATAATGCAGTGTCAAGGGAAACAGTTCATAAAAAAATTCAGCATGCTAAAGGTTAAAATATAGTCCCCATAATGCAGATAACTATGATAATAGTTGAATAAACTGGGTAAAGTACTCCTGAAGATACACTGGCAATTATAATTTCAAATTTTCCAGTGCTTCACAAGTCAATCAAGTCTTGTTTAAAAATTATTGTTTCATTTTTAGACTGAAGCTACTAAACTTGTTCCAATGGGTTTCACAACAGCGACAGAGTTCCATCAAAAGCGTTCTGAAATTATTCAAGTTACTACTGGCTCCAAAGAACTGGATAAGTTATTGCAAGGTTTACAAATGATTTTCATAATTCTATTAACATCTTATAATTTTTATATTTACTAACTCACAGATAATATTTAATTAACTCTTTAGCATTTACATTACTCTATATTTACTATTGTATTTTTGTAGTAAAATGCTTTACTTCACATAATATTGAATCTACGAGATTTTGATATTATTTATTTTGAGAACAATACATCAGTATGAGTGGTCCTTTACAGCCAGTTTGAACAGAAAGAGGTGAGAGAATTCTGACTGGATATGGCTGGTTTAAATGCTAAAGGGTTAAATGTTCTTGTTAAAATTATAATTCTGTATCAGTTTCTTTTTTTATTTTGTAAAATAAATAATTTTTTTTTTTTTTTTTTAACTGCTTTACAAATCAATGATAACCAAACATTCAAAGTTGTCATCATCTGATTATATACATGGCCTAGTACTTCAAGTGTTGGACTCACGATCATAAGTTGTGGCTTCTTGAGCAGTTGCTTCATGTTACATTTCTTTTCATGATATGATTGGGGCTCCTATCCTTAAAATGCAGACCAAATAAACATGCATGTGTGAGCTATAGATCTTTTTTTTTTTTAACTACATTAGAAGACAAAGTAGAAAATTCAGTTTTAACTTACTCTATTTACTTTAATCCTCTTAATACTAACCTGCCTGAAACTACCTCTAGTTCTATCATGCTAAATTTATAATTTTAAAATGTTCATATTTGAATTAAAACCTTCCATCATAATTTCAAATCAGAGCCTTTTGTTATGTGGCAAACACTGTCATGATAATGATGAAGATAGTTATTTTACTACATACCTCTGAAATCTTGGTTCTTTTCAAAATTAAATGAAACTCATAGGCAAAGTATTTTAGTAGAAATATGGTCACAGACAGGTTTCATGGTGATTTTATAAAGAAAAAGAGATGCACCTTTGATTTCTAGTGTTAATATTTTTATAGCACTTCATGTTCTTTCTTATCCTTTAGGTGGTATTGAAACTGGATCTATCACAGAGATTTTTGGTGAGTTCCGTACTGGAAAGACACAGTTGTGTCATACATTAGCTGTCACATGTCAAGTGAGTAAAATTACAGTTTTGGGGCATTTTTTATAGAAAGAGAAATGAGAGGTTGTTCATACTTTCCTTAAGGGTCAGTTACTGCATAGATGAAGTGGACAAAATTGCAATGGACATGGTGTATCTGAAAGGGAAATTCACTTACTTTCCAGTCGCTTTTATCTAGTAACATAAATTTGTAAAACTCTACCTAGCTAAACTCTGGTCAGAAATTCTTGGGTCTTCCTAGAACCCATCTAGACGTGTCTAGGTGCTACAATAAACAGTTATGAAGAGGCCCCTCAGCTAGTCTCCTTCCGCTCATGGGACGTCACTGCTACCCATAACATTGCAGTGTATGTCCCTGTTGTTTTTAAGTTGAAGTCTGTCTCAAATCACAGATCTCATTAAGCCCAGTTTCACAAAATGTTAAGTAATTAAGGATAGAAGACACCCTCTGGATAGGATGCCAATCCCTCACAAGTATAACCCACAGCTGCTGGAGCAAGGCACTTCAATTCATATTGTTCCAGTTCACTCGGCTGAAAAGTGAGTACCAACAGTACTTTGTAAGAAGTTCCTCATTTGAGCTGCACATTCCAGGCTACCTCCCTGCTTCTTGATCAAAGTAAGCATTGAAATTAGTCAGTATCAGCTTATTAATCTGTATATACCATACAGTCATTTATAGACTACTGGTGAAATATACCATCAGAGTTAATAGCAGTTGGTTCTGATCCTAATTTGACCATAATACTATTTTGCTTGTTCTTATGGCGAAACTAACCCTGGACAAACATTTCTGCTTTGCTGGTTTCCTACTCTAAAAGAATACATACCCTATATACATGATATTGTTATATTCTGCAGTCACATCTCATCTATATCACTATATCAGTGTTTCTATATATCTTTCCAACTTGAATGCCACAACTGCATTGTAGCTTTCTTGATGATTAGTCGTCTCTCTCTAACAATGTTCTAACATCTCATTGAAGTAGATAAAGGCTGGATTTCTTGTATACTAGTGAATTGTGCTGCTGTTCATACTGAGAGCTAGCTGTAATTTGGGCAGCAATCAATCCAGTATACTTTAGACTTATTGACATTATTATATAATTCTTGAGCTCAAATCCCACCAGGGTTAGCTTTGCCTTTTGTCCTCACGGGATCAATAAAATAAAGCACCAGTAATGCACTGGCACCAGTAATGCACTGGGGTCGATTTAATCAACTTTCTCTTTGCCCCAAATTGTTGGCCTTGTGCCTATAGTAGAAATCATTATTATATCATTCTTCTTGGTGAAGGTGCATGGCTTAGTGGTTAGAGCATCGGGCTTGCAATCGAAAGGTTGTGAGTTCAGTTCTCGGACCGGGTGATGTGTTGTTTCCTTGAGCAAGGCACTTTATTTCACGTTGTTCCAGTTTACTCAGCTGTAGAAATGAGATGATAGGACTGGGGTCCCTATCATTAAATCACCCAAGACACCTCCAACGAGAAATACCTTGGAGGAGGCCAGCTAAACCTGCATAGGTGTGAGCTGTCACACACATTCTTCTTGCTATAGTAAGCAAAGACAGGCCAAAATATATTAATTCTGCAACCACTACAGCAGCTAGCAGGGCTCAATAAAATAAAGCACTTATGCCTATGCTAGAAACAATATATCTTGAATGTTTTTCCTTTCACATTAACTGAACCAGCAATAATAAAAATTACTAATATAATAGCAATTACTATTATATACAGCAGCTGAATGATTGAAAACTTTGACTATTTCTTCATTGGCAGCTACCCGTAGACATGGGTGGAGGTGAAGGAAAAGCTCTCTATGTTGACACAGAAGGAACGTTCCGTCCTGAACGACTATTGGCTGTAGCAGATAGGTAACTATCTATTTCTCCATTACTTTCAATATGTGGTAGCTTTTAATTATGTAGCAAATGTTTTAAAAGCCTTTCATTTTTATCTGTGATGAAAATATTTAAATGAAATTGGAGAGATAACTTAGGAGATATGTTATTGAACATCTTGTAATTGTGGAAATATGGTTGGATGCAGTGTGAAGGAATGGCTGACAATAGACACAGACATGGGGCTGAATGACTAACAGTGGACACACATGGTGGAATGGCTAACAATAGATACAGTATGGAGAAATGGCTGGCAATGAACACAGACAGGGCTGAATGGCTAACAATTGACACAGACATGGTACAGCATGGCCAATCCTGGTCAGACTTGTCTCTCAATGCAGACGACCCGTCTGACCCATACAAGCATGGAAAAATGGACATTAAACGATGATGATGTATGCACCGGTTTGATGGATGTCAGCAGTAGATACCATACTTAAAAATATGGTATAAGTTGGCTTCAGAAGGGGCAGGCAGCTGTGGAAAAACTGCCCCAGGAAAGAAATAGACATAAACGTGATGGTGGTGCTAATGATAACTGAAAGCAAAATAAACTGGTCTGATTGTGCTATTTACAGGTATGGACTATCTGGCAGTGATGTTTTAGACAATATTGCTTATGCACGGGCATATAACAGTGACCACCAGACTCAGTTGTTGATTCAAGCTGCAGCCATGATGACAGAATCAAGGTCAGTTCAACACAAAAGCTTTTATATTTTTCATTAATATTTTGTTCATCCTCTTCTCCTCCCACTTATTCTGGAGTGGGTCGTGGGGACAGAGTCCTCAAACGCTCCTTCCAGCAGGTCCTGTCAGAAGCAACCATCTCCAACTGATCCGGCTGGATTCCCAAGTGAGACCAGCCAAGCTCATGGATGTTATCCAACCATCATGCTGTGTCTACACTTGGGTCTCCTGCTGGTTAGTTTTGCCCTGAAATTTTCCCATCCAGTTCTCACTCTGGTCACTGGGCCTCCTCACAGTTTCAGTCCACCAAACTCACTCACAAGTCACCAGTGAATGACACTTGACCACAGTGTCATGCAGCAGTATTGAAGCACACCTCTTAACTCAGCCACACCTGTACCTATACTGGGGTGTCCCAAAAGTCAATGGGTGACTTGTGGGATTCCTTGTGTATATCTGTTATGTGATATTTCCATTATTTTCAGGTATGCTTTGTTGATAGTTGATAGTGCTACAGCCCTTTACCGTACTGATTACAGTGGCAGAGGAGAATTATCTGCAAGACAGATGCACCTTGCTCGATTTCTTCGCACTTTACTACGTCTTGCTGATGAGGTCAGTTCAACTTTAACGTTATTACACCCAACCTCTTCTACATATGATCTACATAACTAAAATTTTCAAAGTTGCTACAAATGCTAAGTCTTACAATATCTGATGATCTGTTAACCCTTTTGAAACCATTCCTGAGTATAGAATAACGAACCGATGTAAGGGACGTCATGGGGGGGGGGGGCGAAATGAGTGTAATGAACGAACATATATATATATATATATATATGTTCTTTCATTACACTCACTTATGTTAGTTTAAATCAAAGCCTTTTATGTAAAATGCAGTGAACCAGATTGGTCCATTGGAAAATTGTTTATTGTTGACCAGTTGTGATGGAAATAAAATTTTAAAAAGTCTTGTCTTTACATAATCTAATGTTTCAGTTTGGTGTTGCTGTTGTTATAACCAACCAAGTAGTTGCCCAAGTTGATGGTGCTGCTATGTTTACAGCAGATCC
This sequence comes from Eledone cirrhosa, assembly GCA_964016885.1. Lineage (NCBI taxonomy): Eukaryota > Metazoa > Mollusca > Cephalopoda > Octopoda > Eledonidae > Eledone > Eledone cirrhosa. The sequence goes on along the minus strand of OZ024740.1, from coordinate 336,998,693 downwards.
CAAAAAGCCAATTGGTGGCAATATTATTGCCCATGCTTCTACCACGAGGTAACCTTCACTTTTACAAATTTTTTTTTTTTTTTCATCTGCAACATCAATTTTTATTTACTAATTCTCAAAATGTCCTTTCTTTCTCTCCCTTGCAGATTGTATCTTCGTAAGGGTCGAGGTGAAACTCGAATATGCAAGATCTATGATTCTCCTTGTTTGCCTGAAGCTGAGGCTGTGTTTGCTATCAATCCTGATGGAATTGGTGATGCCAAAGATTGATACTATTTTCACATTCTGTACATTTTGTATATATTTATTTGTAAACTAGATTCTGTTTAGGTAGACAGAGTTCTAACTGAAATAAAATACAGGAAAACTATTATTTTGCATATATAAAGTTGTTTTATTTAATAATGATTTCTAATTTTGGCACAAGGCCAGCAATTTGTGGAGAGGAGGAAAGTCGATTAAATCTTCACCAATGCATTACTGGTAGTTTTTTATTGTTCCTCATAAGAATGAAAGTTTGGCACAAGGCCAGCAATTTATGGAGAGGGAAAAATCGATTAAATCATCCCAGTGTATTACTGGTACTTTATTTCACAATCCCTGTAAGAATGAAAGAGAAAGCTAACCTCAGTGAGATTTGAACTCAAAATGTAAAGGGATGCAACTCTATGTTGCACAGCATGTCCAATGCAGCACCCTTGTTTTATTTGATGATTTCTAATTTTGACACCAGTACTTTGGTTTATCAAGTCAAAGTTGAACTCAGAATATAAAAAGCCATAACAAATACCATAAAGCATTTGTCCACGCTCTAACGATTCTGCCAATGTTTTTATTTAATGTTCATCTTAAAATGAAATCCTTTCACATCCATCTATTTACACGCGAACGATTTTGACAGCAATGTCTGAAATGAGAGAAGTTTTTTCATCATTGTTACTTCTGTGGATATTCATGAGAGCAAATGTTCCACCAGCTTCTCGTTTGGTTAAATTCCCAGGATTGATACAACAACAGTCATCAACATCCTACAACAGAAGAAAGATTTTAAACGTTTCACTCAATTATTTCTGACCTCTATATCACAGCTGAATGAATGAATATGTTACTAGGATAAATCATAGTTTATTTCCTACTTCAATTTAGAACAACACATCTTTTAGGCCATTTCCCTTGCTACATTTATCATCTTCATCAACATTTCCATGCCTGCATGGGTTGGACATTTTCATCAAGAGGTCCTTTTTGAGGCAATGTTTTATAGTTGGTGCCAACTCATATAGTTGCTTCTTACAACACAGAGATACAGTGTACCTATCCTAAACCAGATACACACAACAAACCAAGTTCAAGCTACCTGGATGTAAACAATTAGTGATGAGACACAATTTACTGCAGTAAGGGAGAGCATTGCATAAATAAACATCACAACCGTTGTTGAATGGTGATGAATAGTGATTCAATGCCAATACAGACAAGGTATATACTACTTATTTTCATCTACATATTAGCAGTTCCCACATGTTAACATAGAGAAAAATATTAAAACATATCAGTGTACAGAACTATTCAACATATATTTTTAAACAAAAGCCAAAAATATACTATACACTGTTAGAATTTTCTAGATTCACATGATGATAGCTGTCTATTACTTCAGGCAACATCTCTGAAGGTGAAGTTATTTCTACTTACAATAATTTGTAGAGGATTGTAAGAGTTTACTGCTAAAGCTACACATTACTCTGCAACATTCATACACTAGTATTACAATAATAGCTAGCAGGAAAAGGGGATGTTAAAACGACAAGGATGATGGTGAAGACTACCATAAACCACAATAGCTACAGTCCTTACTAGTCCACACTACTAGATCTATATATTATTACAACCCACACTACAGCCTATATAGTACTACCATTACCACACACCATTAGAGCCAATAGTATTACAATACTCATTACCATACACCTTGGAGCCACTAGTACTAGTCTTCACTACCACATACCACTCCAAACTATACAGTAATACAATGCACATGACCATACACCACTAAAATCTATATAGTATTACAATACTCACTCACTATCATAAAACTAGAGCACTTAGTAGTATTATAGCTACTCACCAAAGCAAAATAACGGAATTGAGATGGAACAATCAACACATGAGGTTTCGTGGGAAGTTGAAAACTGTCGGCATAACTGAAGCTGATGTTGACATCATTATGTGATGGGTACAGTGGATAGAAACTGGAGAAAAGAAAACAACAGTGATAGATTAGTGTATATGAGTAGTTGTGGTGTTCGTGGCTTTCCAACTGTATCATCTTTACATTCAGATAGAAACTATAACAAAATATGATTACCTTTGCTGAGAAAACAAATGACGTATGATTCGTTTGAAGCGATTTGTTGGATTTGTGCTGGAAAGGAAATGGAAACTGCTTGTTAGGTATTCTGACTTTTTAGAATAATATACGTTTTTAAGTACCTCTGTTAATGTAGGAGCTACATTAATAGTTAACACATGTAGCTACAGTTTAACTGTCAATGTAAGAGCAACATTAACAGCCAATACATATAGCTACAGTTTACCACTGCTACTGTAGGAGCAACATTAACAGTCAGTACATGTAGCCAATTTACTACTGTCCATGTAGGAGCAACATTAACAGTCAGTACATGTAACCAGTTTACCTCTGTCACTGTAGGAGCAACATGTAGCTATAGTTTACTACCTTTAATGTAGGACCAACATCAAGTTAAGTGAAGAGAAGGAACTGTTTTTTGTTGACTTTGTTTTGTGCATCCCTCTTCTTTTTTCATTCTTATTCCATATGGTCTTAGCCATGCATGACCTAACACCTATCTAAAAATAGACATTACATTGTCTGCAATCTTCCTTTCTTTCCTCTGCATCTATTTTTCTCTCTCACTCTTGCTTCCTTCTGTCTATACCTATTCTTCTTCCTTCCAGTTCCTGTATCTTAGGCTGCTTACACACACAGTCTCATTTCTCTCTCTAGCTGGACGAGTCCGCCACTCATTCTGTGCCCTCTCTTAGTAGGACTACAATCCAAACTATTTTTATTTTATTTTTCTTGGTTAAGCTATTGTACACAGTGTTTTTATCACTTCCTTCTCAGTTGCAGCATATTGATTTGTAGCAAATTTATTTGTGTTATTCATCAAAAGGCACAATTTGCCCTATGTCGCCCTGTTTTGTCCTACTACAGCCCTGTGTGCACTGGAATTTATAGTCTCAACTTTAATGCACAGAAACTATAAGGATTTTTAGAAGTTGACTGAAGAGAAGGAACTGTCCATTTTTTTCTGTTGTCTTTGTCTTGTGAGACCCCCACCCCCTTTATATATATATATATATGCTGGTCTTCTACTGTTTCTGCCTACCAAATTTCACTCATAAGGCATTGGTCAACTCAAAGACACTTGCTCAAGGTGTAACATAGTGGGAGAGAACTCGAAACTTAGTGGTTGTGAAACAAAGTCTTTAACCACACAGCCATGCCTGCACTTATAGTTAAAAGTATTTTACAAAATATAATAATAAAATTATTCTACGAAAAATTGTTTCAGTAAATATTAATAGTTCTAATACTGACATGCATCAACAGTTAGTGTGTTATATTAGCTCTACCTTCAATGTGAGCAGTACTTACCTTGCAAAGCATTCAGAGTTACTAATGTGAAAAATAACATCAGTGGATGTGATACCAAAGAGTACACCATTAATAGACAGAAGGCTGGGATCAGTTACAAAACGCACAAACTGAAATAAAAAATATAAATAAAAGATTTTTAATTCATTTTTGTATTTGTTTTGCAAGATTTTTTATGTGATGAAACATATTGTTATACTTTGGGAGGGTCATGCTGCCAGTGAAAACAAACACACCAGTTGAGTTTCACTTTAATTTATTATGATTTCTCAATCAGTTAGTTTAACCCTTTAGCATTTACATTACTCTATATATACTATTGTATTTTTATGGTAAAGGCTTTATCTTACATAATTATCTCTCGTAATATCAAATCTATGAGATTTTGATATTATTTATTTTGAGAACAATACTTTAATATCAGTATGAGTGACCAGTTACGGTTGGTTTGAACAGAAAGAGGAGAGACTACAACCAGTTTAAAAGCTAAAGGGTTAATAACTAGATGGTTGTTTAATCGTTAAATGTCAATCAACAACTAAACCATCTGGTTATTAAACTAACTGACTGAGAAATTATAATAATAAATTCAAGTGGAATTCAACTGGTTTTTAATTATTTGGGATAAAGTCAATAGATGTAATCAATTCAGTTTTGTTCTTGCAGCAAAGAAGTTATAAACAGCTCCCCATCATTTGTAGAACTATTTCCACAATAAAAATATATTTGTTGCAGATTTATGATAAAAAGTGTTTAAGCCACGTAATCCTGTCTTTATTTAAGGATATAATGTATTCAGGATACATGTCTACTATATTTTTAAGACAATAGAGTAGGATTTTAGGGCGATTTGGCTGCTACTTCTAGCAGGTTGAACAACCACTTTGGCTCACAAAAAATATTTTTTTATTTTGTATCACATATCGTTGGCTTCAGATATTCAATTAACCAATCACTGGTTCATTACATTTCCAATGGCAAGAATAATAAGGGATATCAGAACATATTTTAGTGTTAGAAAGGGAATAATTTCCAAAATTTAGGACATTTAAAGTTGAATGAAAATAGCCAAAATTTTCCGTTTTTGTCAGATCCACAAGTGGAATTATATTTTTTCTAACTGCAGTATGCCTTATTGAAATAACCAAGATTTCACTTTTTGACAGGTCCATGCATGGTTATGATATATACACAAATATAACCCATGCTAGCACGGAAGAATGGACGTTAAACAGTGATGATGATGATGATATACAATAGCACTGATTATATACTGACTTGGTCTGTGATGATCTATTCAAACCTTGCCAGCAAGAAAATAGATGTTAAATAATGATGATGATGATACATATTTGACAATTTTCCGCAGTTTTCAACTACTAAATTCCTATCATAAAGCATTAGTCAAGCCAAGAATCTAATAAAATACACTTTCTCGTGGTAACAAAATTTGGAAGCATCAAGAAGCATGTTGTAGATAAGTGGGCTTCTTAACCATACAGCTATACCTAAAGAAGTAGTTTGGAACAAACAGACTTCAACTAAAGATGTGGAAATATTGAGTCATGGTCATCATCACCGTTTATCATCCATTTTTCCACACTAACATGGGTTAGACAAGTTATCCTGTTGTAAGCAATGCCAGGTCAGGTGACCATGTCTTGTTTATACAGAACTAATTTTGGCTTGGTTTCTACAGCTGGATGCCTTTCCTAATGGCAACCTCATTTACAGTGAGTACTGGGTGCTTTTTGTCATGATACCTACACAACAACTTTACAGCGTGGACTGAGTGCTTTTTGTTGTGACACCTACATGACCACTTTACTGTGTAGTGCTGGTATTTACCATCATCATAAAATTGGTGCAAATAAAATTAAATAAAAGCTGTTTCATTTTAAATTTACCTCACTCTCTTCATATTCAAATGGTGGTTGTGGATATATTGGTGTGCTATGTATATCTCGAGCAGATGGTACCAACAGCATCGTACACTGGAGCCTAATGACAAGACAATACTAGTATTAGTTTAAAGAATTACCAGCAACTAGAAACACTCACATTATCTTTAACCCTTTAGCATTTAGATTCGATATTGTATAAGATATTATATGATAACGCCTTTACTGTGAAAATACAATAGTAAATATAGAGTAATGTAAATTCTAAAGGGTTAATGGCAATATACCTTCCTTTTCCTGACCCGTAACTCCTGATGGAGTCATAGGGGTATCATAGTGACATACATTTAGGGGGCATTTTAAACCTGGCAGAGCTCATCTCCCTCCAGGTTTGAATGCAGTTAATTTCTTCCAGAGAGAGTGAAAGAAAGAGTGAAAAAGAGATATAGAGGAAGAAATAAGCCCAGTACTAAACTGGTACTTTTTTATTGATCTTGAAAGGATGAAAAACAAAGTTGACCTAGGCTGGATTTGAACTCAGAGTGCAAAGAGCTAGAACATATACTGTAAAGCATTCTATCTACTGTTCTAATGATGCAATGGCAATATTACATAGTCCTTAATATTCACTATGTCTAAATAAAGTTGGGATGGTCACAGCTAGAATATCTTTGATCCTAACTCTGCTGGATGAGAATGGACATTGGACTAAACAACACCCGCTATACAGTTGAGTTATTGTCACTTTTTAACAGAACAACATAACACTTCTCAAGCCTGCAAGGGAATGGGCTTTACATGGTCACTTGACCAGCTAGAAATAGTAGACAAATATCCACCTTAGTATTTTAACCCTTTAACATTTAAACTGGCCATATCTAGCCAAAATTCTCTCACCTCTTTCAGTTCAAACCGGCTGTAACTGGTTGCTCATACTGATGTTAAGGTATTGTTCTCAAAATGAATAATATCAAAATCTCATAGGATTCAATATTATGTGAGATAATTAAGTGAAATAAAGTGTTTACCGTGAAAATATAATAGTAAATATAGAGTAATGTAAATACTAAAGGGTTAAATAAGGAAAGAGAATGTTAGATAAAGTAAACCTAGAAATGAATCTAAGTATTGTAATGTTCATAGACAGAGGAGACTGTGTTTGCTCACCCTGCCAGAAATCCCCCTCAAACTACACCCTATCATCTAAATAAAAGGACTCATTTGATAATTTATTCCAAGCACACTATGCCTAAAAACAATGACTGGATGATCATGATTGGAATGCTTTTGATCATACATCAGCTCAATCATGGTTCACTTGAGGTAATACAACAACAAAAATAAGCATGAAATACATCTAACAGATTATGGCTTCATGACGTTTTCCAGCTACTGGTCCTTAATTGTTTATCCCATCGTACTCCTTAACACATTTGTTAAATCAGTAGTGCACCCAATACACTCTGTAAAGTGGTAGTGCTGGTGCCCCAATAAAATGTACCCAATGCTTTCTGTAAAATGGTGTTGCTGGTGCCACACTAAAATGCACCCTGCACGCACTATAAGGTAGTCGACATTAGGAAGAGCATCCAGTTGTAGAAACAATACCAAAGATGGAATGTATGAGTAAGATGTTGTCCTCTGACCCATCTCAGTCCAATTCAAAACAGACATAAAATGATGAGAATGATTATATTATTTTGTTGTTGTCTAGCCTCAGAGCAGCACTGATTAAGCAGACTTATAATCAAAACGACTGTAGCCGTGACCATTTCATCTTTTATTTTTCCAGACTTAATGTATCTAGGACCATATTGTCCAATGTGTCTGTCCGTTTTAACCCTTTAGCATTTAAAACAGCCATATTGTTTAGTTGTTGATTGACATTCAATGATTAAACAACCATCTGGTTATTAACTCTTTAGCATTAAAACTGGCTGTATGTGGCCAGAATTCTCTCACCTCGTTCTGCTCAAACCGGCCATAACTGGCTGCTCATACTGATGTTAAGGTATTGTTCTCAAAATAAATAACATCAAAATCTCATAGATTCGATATTATGTGAGATAAAGTGTTTACCACAAAAATATAATAGTATATATAGAGTAATGTAAATGCTAAAGGGTTAAGAAGGTAAGATGTGATTTGAGGGAAATTTGTCAGCCCTTTTTATCTAGTTGAGCAACCATGTAAAGTCTCTCTTAATGTGATGATAGAAGTAAACATATTCACTTACTGTTCAGCAACTTTTTTGATTCCTTGACAAACCCGAGCAAACATTGTCTCATAACTCTCATCTTTTAAAGTCTGAAATAACATTTTAACATTTCAAACTACAATTCAACATTATGTTGCTGTCAATTATACATATTGTTAAATTTATTGTGAGTCAACCTCTGTGTATTCTTGTTTTATACATATATGTGTGTGTGTATGTTTGTGCATATGAGTATACGTTTCTCTGTCGACTCTCCCTGTTCGACGGGGAGATCTCCCACCCAGTTTAGGCTGGGTGAGAGATGTCTTCTCTTGTGAAAATGGGTATAGCTTTCGTTATGTAAAATCTCCCCATTTTGGGACACTTTTTTTCATGGTACTCCGCGTTTAGGTTTTTAGAGGTTGGCAGGTCTGCTGCAGTCAACTGGAATGAATATAACAAAGAATTCCAACATTCTAATAATTCTGCCAATTTGCTACCTCACATGTCTAGGTATATCTAGAGGTTAATTCAATCTCCCACGTTTATATATTTATGTAACTTTGCATTATACATTTGACTATATTTGAAGTGAATCAACACTTACTTGTATTCCTGAATGTTCTTCATCAAGGAATGGTCCAATCTATTAAATAATAATATTCAGTAAAAATTAGTAAATGACATAATTTTATGTTTGTTTTCCATGCTGGCATGAGTTGGACAGATTTCACAATCCAAGATAAAACGACATCTTACTCATACATTCAATTGTTGGCAGTTTCTAATGCCAACCTCTTTTGACCCACCCTAATTCCAACCACTTTATAAAGTGTATTGAGTGCATTTTATTTGACACCAACACTTCATCTTTACAGAGTATATTGGGCCCATTTTATTGTGATACAAACACTACCACTCTACAGCATGTATTAGATACATTTTATCATGGCACAAAAACTACCACTTTGTAAAGTATATTTGGGAACATTTTATTGTGGCACCAGCACCAGAGAGGTTGTCATGTACTCAGCATGACTGAGGAGTCTTTTCTAACCTACACTGCCTCCATTTAATTGCCAGCCACTTTACACTTAGTGTACTAGTTGCATTTTCTCATGGCACTAATACTAGTGACGTTGTTGAGCCAGTGTAAAATCCAAAGGGTCTTCTCTACCCTATGTTATATCAAGGTGGGCCAAAAGACACTTCCTATTAAAAAAATTCATAATTTTTTTTTTCTTTCAGATTAAAGTTGAATAAAAGCAAGATCCAATTATGGAAAAGTACACCCTCCAAGAAATTAGTTTTGAGTTAATTTGTAATGGTATTAATAAAAATAGGTATTTGTCAACCACTTTACAAGGGGTACTGAGCACATTTCATCTTTACACCAAACCCTAGTGAAGTTGGTCCATCCATTCTATGCAGTCTCTAATTTCTCACCAGTTTTACCTTTAGTGCCACAGTAGTTATACTAGTGCTGTATATTGTGGAGTGGTGATGATATGATCTAGAATACCTATATTACAATAACAACAGCAACATCCTTGATATGGGAACAGTACCTCAGTGGAGGCATGTGGGCTAGTGGTGAGAGTGTTGGACTTACGATCATAATGTTGTGGGTTCGATTCCTGGGCCGGGTTGTGTTCTTGAGCAAAACACATCATTTCACGTTGCTCCAATATATTCAGCTGAAAATGAGTGCCAGCCATAGCTGCGATGGACTGGTGTCCTGTCCAGGAGGACATCTTGTACTCTCAGTCACTTCATGCCACAAAACCAGGATAAGCACCGGCCTAATGAGCCTTCTGGCTTAAGACAGACTCTTAGACCTCAATATTGGTTTTATTTGATTTTTATATAGTCAGCAACTGTTAAGACTGAAGTATATTTTCTGGTCTTAATGTGGATACATAGTCTTTGAGACACAGATTTTACTATCTTACTGAAGTAAGACTGTTGGCAATGAGAGATTTTCAGGGAGTTTGGTACAGACATAGTTGAAGTAAGGTAAGAAGTTTGTTTTACAACCATGTAGTTTCAGATTAGATCCCACAGTGTGGCACCTTGAATAAAGGCTTTCTACTAAAACATGAGACTGACTAACACCTTGTGAGTGAAATTTGGGAGAAACTGTAAAAGCCCATCAAGCATATATCATCATCAGAATCATCAGTTTTATGTCTATATTCTAAGGTTGCATGGGTTAGATGGGTTGTCATATTCTGAGTTCAGACAGGTTAGATGACTACGTCTCACTCATACATTCCAGTCTGGATTGATTTCTAAAACTTGATGCCCTTCCTGATGTCTAGCACTGTACCAGTGTGTTTTATTATGGCACTGCCATTTCCACCTGACTGTAAATATATATGCTAGCCATGTAAATACCCATGCTAGCGTGGAAGATGACGTTAAACGATGATGATGATGATGATATATATATATATATATATTGTGCTAGGAAGGACATCCAGTTGTAGAAACCAAGCCAAAATCGGTTCTTTATGAGTAAGACACGGTCTCATGACCTGGCATTGCTCACAACAGGATAACTTGTCTAACCCATGCCAGCATGGAAACATGGTTGTTAAACGGTGGTGATGATATATGCAAGTGTATGTGTGTCTCTGCATGTCTTCATTCAGGTAGTTGGTGATGTTTGTTTATATCCCGCAGCTCAGTGGTTCAGCATGTGAAGATCAATGGAAAAAATACCTTACTTAAAATCTAAAAAAAAGGTGGCATCAGAAAGGATGTCTAACCATTTAATACTGCTTCGAAAAACAGAATCTTGTCAGATAACAGAATTTTATTTCTGATTAAAATAAATATTTAGAATAAAAGATAAAATTCAGGAAACTGAACACAACTCACCAGTATACACATTTGGGGATTTTCTTTCTGGCAAATATTTAAAAGATCTGTGAGAGGTTCAAACATTATACTATCTGTTGTGTGAAACGGTCCAGCAGCTATAAGGATATTCAAACTGGAACCTGCAGGAATGAAAGTAGGTCTTTTGTCAAACAATATCATAAAACTTATACTTATTAGCTCATCATCATCATCATTTTACGTCCACTTTTCCCTGCTTGCAAAGGTGGGACAGGAACTGATTCTGGCTTGATTTCTACATCTGGATGCCCTTCCTAACATCAACCTCATTTACAGTGAGTGCTGGGTGCTTTTTTGCCATGGCACCTCCACGACCACTTTGCAGTGGAATGATATGGACCCCAGTCCCTATCATCTCATTTCTACAGCTGAGTAAACTGGAGCAATGTGAAATAAAGTGTCTTGCTCAATGAAACAACACATCACCCAGTCTGAGAATTGAACTCACTTTCGATTGCAAGGCCAATGCTCTAACCACTAAGCCATGTGCCTACTGGTTATAGTATTAGATTTACTGATCATATTATTTTGACTTGGTTTCAATTTTCAAACTACTGCAACCATGCTGAAGCACTGCCTTCAAAAGCTGTATATATATGTAGATCACTCTGAGACAAGCGGTCACCTGATTCCCCCTTTGATGTTAGCATGGGAACCCCCAATTCAGCAAAAGTTACAGACCTTATTGGATTATACATCCTATCCAGACTAAAGGACTATTTCCCCCATATTGGAGGACTTTACCGCAATGATGGCCTCTTCACCCTGCACAATTCCACCTACTGTTTATCTGGCAAGACAAGGAAAACCCTTAATGAGTTCTTCAAATGAGTACCCTCCCTCTCCCGCTGGCCATCAACTCTTAGCCACTATTGAAGACTATGGCCCTATTTTACATACACACCTGATTTTGTTATTTTTCTATTTCTCTTCCCCTCTTTCTTCCCTTTCTCACCCTTTCTTTCCTTCAAGTGATATATGTGTGTATATGCATGATAAACAACTTGATTTCTTCCACCTCTAACCACCACCACCTCCCCTTTGCTATGAAATTACAGCCAGTGACTGAACTTCTACCCATACAAACAATAGCCCTTTGACCAGCCATTGGGACCATTCCCTACACTCCCACTCAACAGTGCTTCATGTCATGTAGTCTGGCTTCCTCCTTCTCTCCACATCACTTCCCATCCCTCACCCCCTCCTCTCATTTCCCTTAAATTCCAGAAATGTTCCTGATTTAGGCTAGAAGAGGTAACTAGCTGAAACTGCCAAGTTCACAGTAGATCCTCTACTCTCACTAATATACCAACTCTGTGTCATACCATGTATCAAGTACTTCTTTGATTTGTGGTCTTCCCGATCCCAGTACAGCAGACTTTCTATATATATTCAAAAGTAAAAGATATATGTATATATATATATATATATATAGAGAGAGAGAGAGAGAAAGGACCATATATCCAAGAGAAAACACAATATATTTTTGAATTATTATAGATCTGGACAAAGTCTATTGAGCTTTTTTATTGAGAAACACAAAAATCAAAGATATTTGATATGTTTTGTTACTTCACATTTGCATATATATATATATATATATATATATATATATATACACATACATATATATATATATATATATATATATATATATATATATATATATATATACACATACATATATATATATATATATACACATATATATATATATATATATACGAACGGCAAAGCATAAACGAGCTGAGAGAGAGACTGAGCATAAGAGAAATCAAATGCTGTGTGCAGCAGAGGAGGATGTGTTGGTATGGACATGTGATGCATATGAAGGATGACAGCTGCATAAAAAGGTGCAGAGCACTAAAAGTTGATGGAAGCCATGGCATGGGGAGACCCAAGAAGACCTGGAATGAGGTGATAAAAGCGGACCTTGCCCAACTGCACCTCTCAACGGCGATGACACAGGACCGTGACCTCTGGCGTCACGCAGTAATACAGAAGACCCAACTTCTCACGCCAACAAGCCAAAGCTGAAGCATATAGACAATATGCCCGCATCGCTTCCCACTGCAAAGTGGTCGTGGAGGTGTCATGACAAAAAAGCACCCAGCCCACACTGTAAAGTGGTCATGTAGGTGCCACGAAAAAAAAGCACCCAGCTGGAAGGGCATCCAGCTGTAGAAATCAAACCAAAATTAGCTCCCGTATGAGCAAGACAAGGTCACCCAACCTAACATCGCCCACAACAGGACAACCTGTCTAACACATGCCAGTGTGGAAGAATGGACGTAAAATGGTGATGATGATGATGATGATATATATATATATATATATATATATACATAATAGTCAGGAGCAGAGGAAGATGACACATGAAATATATGCTATAAAATCAATATTTAATAAAATCAAAATGTCTTGTATGAAGTACATTATTGGTACTAGCAGAAAAACCACCCTTCAGGTGGTTTTCTGCTAGCATGTGTAGTGTGTATATTGATATCATACGCAGATATATATGCATGTAAATATGATATGTCAAATAAAATCCTAATTGACACTATGCACAGAAATTGAAGAGAGATTGTGTTACACTCTCTTCCGTAATCAATAAAGTAATCCATGATACATTTAAAAAAGACGATATTATATATAAACTACATTACGTGAAATGTAACGAAAAAGGAAAAAATTAGCGATCAAAATATAAACCTTATATAACGATGCAAATATACGAGGTGTGTCAGAAAAGTTCCAGGATTGATGTCATCACAAAAGATTTATTTCAAACCCAAACTTCACACTAAGAGTTTTCTCCTTCAAAGTAATCCCCCTGGGAGTCTAATGCACTTTTACATCCTTTTCTGCCACGCTTGCGCACTCCTGGAAGGATTTTTCCGGGATCCTCTGCAGTTCCGTCGTCACGGCCTTTTTGATGTCATCCACGTCTTCAAAACGGGTCCCCTCCGGGTCGTACTCGTAGATCCATGACTCATCACCGGTGATGACTCTTCCTAGCAAGTCTGGTTCGGTTTCAAGACACTCGAGGATGTCCTGGCACATTTGCATGCATCGACCCTTCTGGTCATCGTTCAGCAGTTTTGGCACCATCTTCATGCAGACTTTCCGTATGTCCAAATCTTCAGTGAGAATCTTCCAGATGCTGTCCCGATGCATGCCCAGCTCACTTGCCATCAGTCAGCCGACGATCGCTATGCACCATCTGCCTGACGCACTCAACGTTGACCTCAGTCCTGGTTGTTGAGGGCCTTCCGCTCCTGGGGTCATCTTCCACGTCCTCGGGTCCTTCTTTAAACCTCTTGCACCACTCAAAAACACGTGAGCGTGACATCGTCTCATCTCCATACACTTGCTGCAGCGGAGTTTTCCCCAACCGTACCAGAAACTTCAAGTTTGTTCGTTGCTCTGTGCTCATTGCTTGACGACCTGAAACAGAGGACATGTATATAAAATTATGAAGAAAAAAGTTTCATCGCTGCAGAGCTAAGATTACAGTTACATACTCCAGGGGGATTACTTTGAAGGAGAAAACTCTTAGTGTGAAGTTTGGGTTTGAAATAAATCTCTTTTGTGACATCAGTCCTGGAACTTTTCTGACATACCTCGTATGAATGTTTACATAAGTGATGTAATAAAGTGTTCTGATATAACTGATGCTAACTGGAAGTGTAGACATTTGAACATTTTTAAAGAAATGAATCTTAAATTAAGCAATCATTATATATAAGAATATTTGTTTAATCAACAGCTACGAAATTTAGTACAAAAATTATGTAATATTCATTCATTATTTATTCAAAGTAAGGGCGGTGGATTGGCAGTATCGGTAGAGGGTCGGACGCCATGCTTTCCAGCATAGTTACGTCCCTTTACGATCTGAGTTCAAATCCCGCCGAGGTTGACTTTGCCTTTCATCCTTACGGGGTCGATAAAATAAAGTACCAGTAATGCACTGGGTAATTGCTGGCCTTGTGCCTAAAGTAGAAACAATTATTTATTCAAAGTAATCTAATTTATTTTACTAATGGGATAAAAAAATATATTCAGGATGCAGTCCCGCACTCCTCTCTTTATTATATTATGATTTACTGAGTGAACTTTGCTGTGACACCAAACGAGACACAAAAAAACATTTAAAAAATTACTCAGGGATCTGTTCTTGGTCCTCTTTTGTTTGTGGCATATATTAACGACATAGATGCCAACTTACAGAATGCCACGGTACTAAAATATGCAGATGACATCAAGCTGTACCTTGAAATCAAAAGGACTGATCCTGAAATTTACAACTCTTTCCTACAATCAGACCTGGACACAATGCAGCAATGGATCACAGACTGGCAACTGAAGCTGGCTGTGGACAAGTGTACCACCATGCATTTTGGAAGGAAAAATCCAGCGTCCACATACTCCCTCCACAACACTGATATCAAAAAGTCCTCTTGTGAACGTGACCTGGGCATTACTGTCAGCAACGATTTGCGTTGGACAAAGCATGTCTCTAAGATTGTCAAGAAGGCCGAGGGTGTCTTGGCATCACTCAGCAAGACCTTTGTTAGCCGCTCTCCAGCCATCTATTTAAAACTGTATACAGCTATGGTACAACCACACTTGGAATTCGCATCATCAGTCTGGAACCCCTATCTTGCTGAGAACATTGACCTCCTGGAAACTGTTCAGAGACGTGCAACCAAGCGCATACCCTCCATCAGACACCTACCATACTCTGAACACCTTGCTTCCCTGGGCATGGATTTATTGAAGCTCCGACGTCTGGCAATGGACTTGGTGAATACCCACAAAGTTTTTAACCATCTCGCCAATTGCAACCCTGAGCGCCTCTTTGATCTCCATGTGTCTAACACACGTGGACATGCCTACAAGATCAGAAAACAGCACAGCTCCCATGACTTTCGTAGACATTTTTTCATGCTCAGAGTTGCTGAAGCATGGAACAAACTGCCTGCGTCAATTGTTAGCTGCCGAGACACTGCATCCTTTAAGACACTCATGCTTCCCGAAATACGCCAAAACTACACCTGATGTACCCCTTCCATACACATGCACACATGTGTGTATCATGACTCGTGCACTGTTCATTTTACTGATGTTTGTGCATTGCCCTATGTACTGTACATGCACTTTTTTGATGAGTTGTGGTGTACCTGGGCACTGTACACAATATTTCATTATTGTTATTATTATTATATCATGACTCGTACACTGTTCATTTTCCTGACATTTGTACATTATTCTATGTACTATACATGCACCTTTGATGAGTTGTAGTGCACCTGAGCACTGTACACAATAATTTCATTATTATTATTTAAACTTACCTTGTGGAACTTTCTCTGGTACTAAAGGCTCTTGCTGCAATGGAACTCTCTGAAAATGTATATATTCCAAAACTTCAGTACCCACAGCCATCATATTATATTTTATATAAATACAATTTTTAGATGATTCAATTATTTTGACAAATCATTATTATCATAAAGACTGTCTTATTTTCAGAGTATACTCTGGTCTACAATATTAAATGAGGGCAGTGGATTGGCAGAATCGGCAGAGCATCAGAGAACATGCTTAGCGACATAGAGTTATGGCCCATTACGTTCTGAGTTCAAATCCCGCCGAGGTTAGCTTTGCCTTTCATCCTTACGGGGTCGATAAAATAAAGTACCAGTAATGCACTGGAGTTGATTTAATCGACTTTACGCTCCCCCAAAATTGCTGGCTTTGTGCCTAAATAAGAAACCATGGATTGGCAGAATTGTTAGTGTGTCAGATGAAATGCATTGCAGTATTTAGCTATGACCCTCTATCTTCATTATCATCATCATCATCTGTCATTTTAACGTCCACTTTCCCTGCTAGCAAGGGTTGGACTGGTTTCAAATCCCCAAGGTCATTATTATTATTATCATTTTTCATCCTTTTGAGGTCAATAAAATAAAGTACCAGTCATGTATTGGGGTTTATGTAATCGATATTTCCCTCAAAATAAATTATTGACCTTGTGTCAAAATTAGAAATCACAAGTTGAAATCATTATCATCATCATCATCTTCACCACCACAACCATCATCACCATCATTATCATTATCGTTATCGTTATCATTATCGGTTTTTGGGGTTTTTTTTCCCATAATGGAATGAGTTGGAAAAGAATTGGAGGCTCAAGCAGTGTTTCTATGGCTGAATACCTTTCCTGAGGCCAACCCATACTTTATAAATACATTATTTGCTACTCATCTTCATTGAAATACTACACTGTGCAATGCATTGTTTATACAGGACATAAACAAATGTCACCAGCTATCTGAAGTGTTGTTGGTAAACTAACACACAAACACATATATACAGAAAATTAAACATAAAACTTACCTCATAGAGTTGTTTAGCCATAAACATTTTACCAGTTGGATTTGTACCATCAAAAGCAACAATCTGGAATAAAATGAAGGAAAACATTTAAAAGATAAAGAAATACCAGAAATATTGTTGTAGTTTGGGAAGGTCATTTTGCTAATAAAAACACATGCATTAGTTTTGTTTTATATTTGGTAGGTCTGGAGGAAGGGATAGTGTCCATGGTCTTCAGAGCCTCGGACCAGAAAAAGATAGATGCTCCATTTAAATTGTTGCAAGTTGACTGCTGTAGGAATTACCAGGACAAAGAGGAAGTGCCAGAAGTCCAACATTCTGGGCATGAAGGACTAAGTGTAGTGGTTAGTGCAGGTCCTGGGAGAGTTGGACCCAAAATGAATGATGAGAGGAAGAGAGACGAGTCAGAAATGCCTAAGTAAAGGTGATGTAAGACCAGCAAGTTCTGAGGAACAGAGACCATTGTAATAGTGGTAGAAGATGAAGGAGGAGTCAGCATGTCTGTGGATCAAAGGCTAGAAAGGATCTGAAAGTGACTTTATGCCAATTAGTTAAGTAACTTTTTCTTTCGATGCTATCTAAAATGTATGTACATGCAACAGCAGTACCAACCCAGATCTGGTTGTACTCCCCTTCAGTTTTAAGTATTTACCAGAAATTGTTCATCACACTACTCTAGCCTTTTCAATGACTTTTCCCCCTTTTGTAACTGATTTTCTTTCCTTCTTATGAGAAACAGTAGTGGGATGAACATTTTCTGATAAATAATTAACAATAAAACTGAAGTGGACTATAGCCAGTGCATGTGTTTTTATTAGTGAACTGCCTCAGACATTACAACATTATCAATTTTGATATGTGACTTTACATATAAAAAAAAACTTGCAAAAAAATACCAAAGCAAAAGAGATAGTTTCTTATTTGTTCAATTGTCTGTCTCCTCCTTGACTTTTGTCAACCTAGACTGATTGTCATGTTGTGAGGTTTGGCAAGTCAAATGACCACATCTTCTTTATATGTTCCATTCTGGCATACTTTCAGCAGCTGGATGCCCTTCCTAACACCAACCACTTCACAGTATGTACCTATCAGGTGTATTTTATCGTGGAACCAGAACCACCACTTAAAGGGAGGCTGGGTGCATTTTATAATGAAACTACCACTTAACAACTGAGTGGGCTAGGTGTACTTTGTCGTGGCACCAACTCTACCACTTTACAGTGTGGGCTGGATGCATTTTATTGTGGCATCAACACTACTACTTAACAGAGTGGGCTGAACGCATTTTATTGACACCAAATCTACCACTCAACAGTGGGCTGGATGCATTTTATCTTGGCACCAGCACAACCACTTAAAGTGGGCTGGGTGCATTTTATCCTGGCACTAGCACCACCACTTAACGGCGTGGACTAAGAGCCTTTTATTGTGACAATACAACCACTTAAAAATGAATATACAAATAAGTAATCTAGATACAAATACAAAATATATATTTTTTTACTCTCATTACAATAGCCCCATTGTTATCATTATCATTATCAACAGCCCCATTGTTATCAAGCAATGAAAAAACCCTACTTTGTGGCTTAAACTGCTAAAGATACAAACATGAAAATATACTAGTAAATATAGAGTAATGTAAATGCTAAAGGGTTAAATGCTACCCTACTGTCTTAAAAGGAAGGACAAAATGAAGGACATAATGTTTCTCTCTAAGTAAATAATTTGGTAGATAGAAACTGTAAAAAGAAGTCCACTGTATATGTGTGTCTGTGTCTGTGTTTATTGAAAATGCTTATATTAGCCAGTGACAGTTCTTTATGCCCTGCGAAATCAACACATCTCAGTGTAGCATATCAACAATGATGAGCAGTATATACCATACTTATAAATAAATTATGGGTTGGCATCAGAAAGCGCTGCCAGCTATCAAAACACTGACTCAAAATATCTTGTCCAACCCATGCCAACATAGTAAAATGGACGTAAATACAATGATAATGATGATGATGTATCATGAGTACATTGAAACAGAACTGACTATGGACATTCAACTACAGCAAATCATAGGGATGTTTGCAGAAAATAAACTTACCTGTCCAGGAAACAATGAATAATCTTTTACTTCAGATATATCAATAGGACACATTTTTCCTGATGAAGTTTCATGAGAACCTTCTAGAAAAATTGATTGAGCATTCAGGCGATTCTCACACTCACAGCAAATACGACCAGCAATGGTAACAGTTTCCTGTAAAATGATAAAACAGTGAAGTATAAACATGAGTACATTATTCTATGTACTATACAGGCACCTTTGATGAGTTGTAGTGCACCTGGGCACTATACACAATAATTTTCACTTTACGGCAAAGTAGCTTGGGCAACCTCAAATTGACCAAAGCCTTGTGAATGAATTTTGTAAGATGGAAAATGTACAGAAGGTTTAATATGTTGCCCAATTTCATACCACTACTTGGTCTTGAATGCTTTTAAAGGAGACCACTTTGTTGCAAGTATTTGAGCTTGTTCTGTCTGAAGATAACTTTCTCTCTATACCGCCACCAGAGCCATGAACACTACCTTTCTTCCCATTGATGTGAAAAAAAAATTATAAATGGTAGGTTTGAACCCAGAATTATAATCAGTGAAGGAGTCTGTCGAGTGAACATATTTTGTAATGAGAGAGTGAGAAAAAGAGAGATTTGACCTTACTTGAGATGAAAGAGCAACGTGGTGGAATCTCTCCAATTCATAATTCTGTTTAAGTTGAGAACTCACTTTATCAATCTGGTTACTCAGGTCTAGAAAAAACAAAACAAAAAAAAATAACTAAAGAAGTAAAAAACCCTATTATATTAGATTCAATGAAAACTAGAAGTTGGAGTGGAGCTGCAATCCTAGTTAAAGTTGTCATATTCAGTTAGAACTGAGTACAGCGGAGTGTATATGTGTATGTATGTAGTGTTGATGTCCAAATAAAACGAAACCAGTACACTTTATAATGTAGTTGGCAAGCAAAAGGAGAAAATGCAGGGTCTCGAGAAGTCTGAAGTCTTGCTGAGGACATAACAACCTCTCTAGTGTTGGTGCCACAATATAATACACCCTGTAAATTCTGTAGAATGGTTGATGTTAGGAGGGCATCCAGCTGTAGAAAACATGCCAAGAAAGGAACATAAGAAGGACATGCTCTTTCAAACCGTCAATGGGGGCTGTAACTCTGAATAAGAACTGATTTGAACAGAAATATACCATCCAACCCATGGAAAGCAGATATATGATGGTGTATGTGTGTGTCATTATCATCATCGTTTAATGTCTATCTTCCACGCTAGCATGAGTTTAGACAGGAATTGTCTCACTTGAGGCAAGATTGATCGTCTCGGTCATATAGGACTGTCTGGCAGGTTTTCTACGGCTGGATGCCCTTCCTAACACCAACCACGTCTACAGTGTGGACTGGGAGGTTTTTACCGTGTTACCTACACGGTCACATTACAGTGTGCACCAACATAACTTTACAGAGAAAGGGGTGGTGTTGATATGGGTGGGGTGGGGGAGTTGGGGGTAATGGGGGGGGGGGGGTATATTTGATTAAGATGTGCTTACTGACTATACTTTTGAATAAACAGTTTCATTCAGAATTGCATTACTAAACAAAATGCATAACATCTCAATAGTAGGTGATGAATAAATATACAGCCATTTCTGAGTGAAGCAAGATTATAGAAATTAGCTCAGCACTATGAGTTATCATCATCATTGTCGTCATCAATGTCGTTTTTATGTCAACTTTTCCATGCTAGCCTGAGTTGGACAAGACTTTTTGAGGCAATGTTTTACAGGCAGATGCCCTTCCCGACGCCAACTCTTTTAATCACTTCTTATAACACACAGGGATACGGTGAACCTATTCTAAACCAGAAGAGATAACTATTTTAAAATGACCAAGGAAGGAAACAAAACTTATATACTTACATTCAACTTGGTCATGTTTCTTTTCAAACATATATTTGATAGAATTTGTAAGATG
The DNA here is from genome assembly GCA_964016885.1 of Eledone cirrhosa. Lineage (NCBI taxonomy): Eukaryota > Metazoa > Mollusca > Cephalopoda > Octopoda > Eledonidae > Eledone > Eledone cirrhosa. The sequence continues at coordinate 336,977,556 of OZ024740.1, read as the reverse complement.
TGAAGAAGTATTGAAAATGTCAAAGGAACATTTAAGATTGGTGTCTGACCAAGGAGCAGAGGTTACATTTCCAAAACTGAGAACACATTCACCAGAATTATTGCGATCTTTGAAAATACGTGGAGGAGTGGCACTGCAAGAGAACAAGAATACATCTAAGTAATAAACATAATTAAGGTATGCTCATTCATTTATAGCTGTCTCAGACCTGTCAACTCTCCCCCATCGGATGGGGAGATCTTCGACCTACTTTGGGGTAGGTGGGAGATGTCTTCTCTTGTAAAATTGGGTATAGCTTTCATTATGTAAAATTTCCCCATTTTGCCTCATTTCTCCTTGTTTTGGGGCACTTTTTTTCATGGTACTCCGTTTGGGTTTTTAGAGGTTGATAGGTCTGCTGTCTAATATATTCTAGAGTCAACAAGCTAACTTCTGCTTGGCTTTTCAAAAACAGTAGCCAAATCTCCCCAAATCACACTTTATTGTCTTAAAAAATATATTTAGATTGGATGTTTCCAAATTGTATGTTTCAACATTTCAGTATTAGTGATAATCTCTAATTGTGTCATAAAATTAAGTCTAATCTATTTGTTTTTTATGAATATTTAGCTAGGAAGTATATTTGAAATCTGAGAACTCTGCATACAATTAGACACGTTGTTTATTTATAAATTTCATGTCACTAACATTATATTTTGTTTTAAATGGGTTATCAATGTAAAAAGTTTGGAAGCCTCTACATTAGATAATGTAGTTTTATATATAATAAAAGGTAAGGGTAAAGACCCCCTTCGGTCATGAATGACCATAGGATTTACACCTAGAAAGTTCTCCTCCGGGCTTCAAGTCCAGGCAAGGTTGTTTGTGGAAGACAAACAGTGGCCCATGCATACCAGTCTCCACTCTCCATACCACCGATGTTGTCCAAGTGAAAAGCAAAAGCTGATACAGCTTGGCACTAGTGATGTCACAACTCATTTCTACAGCCGAGTGAACTGGAGAAATGTGAAATAAAGTGTCTTGTTCAAGAACACAATGCAAAGCCCGGTCCAAGAATCAAACTCACAACCTCATGATTCTAAGCCCAACGCTGTAATCATTAAGCCGTGTGTCTTATACTATATCAGCATAAACAACAGGACACATAATGACTGGAAGAGCCAATGACAGGTCTATTGACTCAGAAATGTCCTGAGATTAAACAACAACAATAATTTTGCATTTCTTTTCTGAAGGTCCCTCATACACAAAATATATTCAATTTTATAAACAGTGAGCTTGATGCTGTCAAAATTGACAGCAGCATGCATCATCATCATCATCATCATCATCATCATCAGGTTTAGCGTCCGTGTTCCACGCTTGCATGGGTTTGGACGGGGTTTTCCCACTTGAGGCAAGAGTGGTTGTCTTGCTCGCATAGGACTGTCTGGCGGGTTTTCTAGTTGGATGCCCTTCCTAACACCAACCACATTTACAGTGTGGGGCTGGGAGGTTTTTACCGTGTTGCCTACACGGCCACATTACAGCGTGGACTGTCTGGCGGGTTTTCTACAGCTGGATGCCCTTCCTAACACCAACCACATTTACAGTGTGGGGCTGGGAGGTTTTTACCGTGTTGCCTACACGGCCACATTTACAGCGTGGACTGTGTGTTTTTTGTCGTGACACCTACACGATCTCATTTGTTTCGGCCTGGATGTTGTGGGACCAACATAACTTTACATTGAAAGGGGCGGTGTGGGTGGGGTGGAGGTGGTGGCACGGGGGTGTGTTTTGATAGAGATGCCTACTGACTGTAGTAGGTTTTTACTTTGTATTTAGGTAAGGCGGGTCTTCTCTATTACTGAGTACCGCCAAAGGTCTCGGTCCAGTGACATTGTCTTGGAGAGGTGTAAGCGTGTGAGGTCGGAATTTATCAGCTCGTCCCATGTTTTTCTGGGTCTGCCTACTCCGTGGCTACCGTCTATCTTTATTGCCCTGCACTTTGTTATACAGCTGTCGTCTTTCATGCGCATCACGTGACCGTACCAACGTAGCCTTCTCTCGAGTAAACAACATCTGATCCCTCTTATTTCTAATTTTTTCCTTAGTTCGTTTATGCTTTGCCGTTCACGTATATTACTATTGCACATCCAGCGGAGCATGCAAGCTTCGTTCCTCTCTAGTCTGCGTATATCCTCTGCACACAATGCCCAGGTCTCACTGCCATGCAGCATTGCTGTTCGTATGCTGCCTTTCATTTTTAGGGAGAACCCTCTAGCGGCTAATAGTGGTATAAGCTCTCTGAACTTTTTCCATCCAGTTCTGACTCTAGCTACTGTACTTTCAGAGCACCCTCCCCCACTGCTGATTTTGTCACCCAGATAACGGAAGCTGTCCACTATTTCTATAGAACCCTCTGCGCAGTTGAAGGAGCTAGTATTTTGTGGGCACTTGCTGCTACTTATTGCACCAGAGCACCGGCCACATGTAAAATCTATGTTCTTAGTTAGCTTACCTGTGATCCCACTACATCTTTTATGCACCCATACTTTGCATTTGGGACATAAAATGGAGTTTCTACCTACGCCTTTCCTACACACTGAGCATGGCCATTTCCCCGATGGGACCGCCGCCTTATTTTCTTTCCTACAAACTAGAACTTTAGTCTTAGCCAGGTTAATTTTAAGGCCTTTTGATTCTAGGCCGTGCTTCCACACGCATATATATTTATTTAAAGTTTCCCTGAAAATATGTACCCGTATGCAAAATTTCAACTACCCTGGTGAAAAACAGTGATCTACAACTTGAACATACATACACTGAGTTTTATATATTAACCCTTTAGCATTTAAACTAGCCATATCTGGTCAAAATTCTCTCACCTCTTTCTGTTCAAACCTGTCATAACTGGCCACTCATACTGATGTTTAGCTATTGTTCTCAAAATAAATAGTATCAAAATCTCATAGATTTGATATTATGTGAGATAATTGTGTGAGGTAAAGCCTTTACCGTGATATACAGAGTAATGTAAATGCTAAAGGGTTAAGATAGAAGAAACATAACATAATGACTATGCTAAGTCAAACAATGTGGTCAGACATCCAACATCTTAACGTTACATTTACTAAATAAAAGTTTCATTACCTCTTTGGAGAGTAAAGTTCTGGTCGTAGCACATTAAAATTGGTATTTAAGGACTTCTTGGAAACATCTGGAGATCTTGGTCGTTTTTTACTTTTAGTCTAGAAGAAAGTTTCAAATATTTTAACTTTCAAGAAACTTCTAAAGAATATTCATCTACATCCCCAACTTTAAGAAATTGAAAACATACCAGAGTACACTTATTGTAAACTCTAGTGCTCTAGATACCACGATAAAATGTATGCAGTAAACTCTGTATGGTGGTAGTACTGGTGCCACAATACAATGTACACATACAATCTGTATAACGGTAATGGTGGTGACATGATAATATATACACAGTACACCCTATAATGTGGTGGTGCTGGTTTCACAATAAAATGTACCCAGTATAGCTTTAGTTTTGGTGTCATGATAAAATATACCCAGTATTGTCTGTATGGTGACAAGGCTGGCGCCACAATAAAATGCTCCCAGTATGCTCTGTAAAATGATTAATATTAGGAAGGGCATACAGCCATAGAATCAAAGCCAAATACAGAATTTATGATCAGTTTAGTCTCAGATTGTGATGATCCATTCTACCCATGCCTGCATGGAAAACGAAGTCATGATGATAATGATGATAAATTACAGCAGAGGTCTCCTAACACACCACCTGACCCACAGGTCATTTTAGAAAAATTCACTCGGTTATAAACATTAAGGGTATCCATGTCTTTTCTGCTCTTTTGGGCGGGCACCAGCTGTATCAATCCTATCCATCTATGAATTCCTGCAAAGTCAATGACACAACCCTTCTTCCTTGGCTATTTACAAACAAAGTTAATTTGGTAAAGTTTCAGTTTATCATCATCATCACCGTTTTAAGTCCATTTTCCACACTAGCATAGGTTAGACGAGTTGCCCCATTATGAGAAGCTCAGTCCGATGACCATGATTAGCTCACACATTGTTTTGGCTTCTTTGTAAAAAACAAAAAAGAAAAGAGTATTTTGTTCAACTGCTATATAACACCACTTCCTTATACTAAACGACATTGTTCAGTTCCTGGTATGTCTTTGACACTCAATGACTTTATAAACTGGACATTTGTTTTTGTTCCTTTCCTTTGTGAAAATTGCTGTTTGTAATCTCAGAAACTGAACAAATGTTTTTACATAAAATTATGATGGAAGGTTTTTAGATAAATATCATCATCATCATCACCGTTTAACATCCATTTTCCATGCAAACATGGGTTAGACGGGTTGTCTTATTTGTGGCAAGTCGAGGTCAAATGACTATGTCTTGCTCATACAGAACCAATTTTGGCTTGGTTTCTCCGGCTGGATGCTCTTCCTAATGTCAACCACATTTACAGTGAATACTGGGCGCTTTTTGTTGCGACACCTACACAACCACTTTACAGTGTGAACTGAGTGTGCATACTACATGTATGCTTCAGTCTGTACTAATGGGAAGGTGGGTCTTCTGTATTACTGCATAACACCAGAGATCTTGGTCCTGTGTCATCACATTTGAGAGAGATATCTTAAAATAAACACTTTTCTATCATAGAACAAGGGGCAGTTTGGCATCAAAAGGATTAAGTAGACAAATAATACCTCCTTTCTTACCGAGTTTGGAGTTTTCATATTGTACATAGACATCATATCTTCACTGAACCCTGGTCAAGGAAAATAATGAGTAAATATGGAAAGTTCTATGGCACAAAAATACCTTGGAAATGATTTGTCAAATAAAATTATAAAAACATACAATCTTATAACAATGAGGAAATGTTACATAGGGTATAGTTTAGTGTGGAGTAAAGTGTTGTAATGAGGACATGTGAGATATAGTGCAAGGTCTAGGTCAAACCTAATCCAGCAGATCCATGATCAAAGGCGTTCCATCCACGATTATCCAATATTTGTTTTCAGACATAGTATATCTAGGCATACATTATGTAATGTGTTCTTTCATTTTTTTAATGTGACAGGGTGTGATATGAGTTACATTTGACTACTATTTGTAACAGGTTGTGTGACTTCTTAGAAGCTTGTTTGTTGACACATGGTGATATGATGGGGTAGTGAGGACATATTGATTGATTGGTGTGTAAGAACAATTAGTTGTAAGAACAATAGTGGATGGAATATAATTTGATAGTCTAAGTACTCTCGGGTCCCAAATAATAGGGGGGGGGGCTTAAATTCTTATAAGCGGGGTGGGGGGGGGTAATTGCATGGTGTACGTTCGTAAATACGAGATTTCTTGTAATATTCTTTTTTTGTCATATATGTTTTTTTAATATGAAATAAAATTATTAGAATCTCCAGCTGCTGCATCGATATGAATCACTTACAATAAAAATTTGCAGAGATAGATAAACAAAATTTAATAAGCGGGAAGGGGTTTGGAAAAAATCTGAAAAATTAATAAGCGGGGGGGGGGGGGGTTATTTCGAGAACAGAGAATACTTTCCGTCCGTTTGCCTGTTTACTGAAAGTAGCAATGTAGTTTACAAGGGAGACAACTGCCATGTTAATAAATAAAGTACCAGTTACGAGCAGAATCGTTAGAATGATAAAGGAGGTGGTATTTATTTCAGCTCTTTGCATTCTGAATTTAAATTTTGCTGTGGCTTATTTCAGTGTTAGACCTAATCTATCACCCAGTTTAACACTAACTTCTGATCTTTGGGTACCTTTAGCAGTCCCTCCCTTCTACTAGTCTTAAAATTCCTGAAAAAGATCATGGGTACTACGTTTCCCTCTGACTAAAACAATAAAAAAAGACAATATTAATTCCATGAAAATTGTAATAGTACCACAATCTCCTATACTATACAATACAACAGTACTAGTCCCCCACAACATTGCTCCACTGATGCTTGGCATCAGACCCACTTTAAGTCCGAGAGAATGAGATAGAGAAAAAGGATACAATCCTGATGAGTCCTCTATTGATACAGGTTCAGTTATGTTGCTGCTGTTGTTGTTGTTGTTGACACTAGTAGTCTTCTTAGCAAGAACCTGTAGACATAAGAATAATAGTCTAGTTTCAATTCAAACTTGTAGCTCTCAGCTGTTAGAACTGCTAAAGAGTTTTAACAACCAGGAGTTAATAATTATTTGACATATTATAGATAGAACATCAACATCATCATCAGATAAACACATTCCATATTGAGGTATGGCCTCTAGTTATCATACATACTCTTCATAATGCCAACAATTTTACAAAGTGTATTGAATGCATTTTATCATGTCACCATTATTATCACTTTACAGAGTGCACTGGGTGCATTTTATAATGACACAAGCACTAAAGAGATTGTCATGTGCTCTAACAAACTGAAGAGTCATCTCTATCCCTGTTCAACAATCAATCACTTTATAGTGTATACTAGATGTGTTTTAACATGACACCAGCACAAGAGGTTGTCAAGTCTTCAAGACCAAAAGATTCTCTTTAACCAATACTTTGTTCATTTGTCAGCCACTTTTCAGAGGATACAGACTGCATTCTATCAGATTGTCCCATCTACTGCTGACTAAAAAAGGCCTCTCAGCTCCATGCAATCTCCAATCTCTCACCACAGCATATGAATTTATTTATTTTTATTAATTTCTATTATTATTTTGTGTCCATATCAATATTTTTCCACTTTCTTTAACCCTTTATACATTACTCTATATATACTATTGTATTTTCACAGTAAAAGCTTTATCCCACATATCAAATCTATGAGATTTTGATATTATTTATTTTGAACAATACCAGTATGAGTGGTTAGTTACAGCCAGTTTGAACGGAAAGGGTGAGAGAATTCTGACCGGATACAGCTGGTTTAAATGCTAAAGGGTTAATGCAATCTTACAAATTGTTTGTGTTATTTATCAAGTGGTCCAAATCATGTTTGGCTGTGTGGTTAACAAGTTCACTTTGCAACTACATGGTTTCAGATTTTATCCCACATGTTCACACTTTAGATACATGAAATCTACTATAACCTTGAGCCAATCAATGTCTTGTGAATGAATTTGGTTGATGGAAATTACACACTATGACAGTTTTTGCCACAGAGGAGCAACATTACTACTTTAGTGTTGGTGCCACAACAAAATTCACCCAGTATATTCTGTAAAATGGTTGATCATCAAACAGAAACAGAGCACAAGGGAGATTGGTCTCTTTAGTCTTGTCAAGGATATGACAACCTCTATAATTAAATGGTTGGTATTAGAAAAGGGATCCTGCCATAGAAACCACGTCAAAAATTGGAATGAACAAGCAAAATATCATTCATCTGACCTAACTAGAACAATAACTCTGAATTAGTATTCTGTGCAAGATATATGAGATAAAATAAGAGACACGATAACATAGAAACAACTAACAAGAAATATAACTATCAATTATAATAAAACATAGAATTGTCAGAAATAATTGTTTCTACTTTTGGCACAAGGCCAGCAATTACCTAGTACATTACTGGTACTTTATTTTATCGACCCCCGTAAGGATGAAAGGCAAAGTTAACCTCGGCGGGATTTGAACTCAGAATGGCAAGGGCCGTAACTCTATGTGTCAAAGCATGGCGTCCGACCCTCTACCGATACTGCCAATTCACAATACATAGAATCATTAAACATGTTTGCTTAAACCCTTTAGCATTTAAACTGTCCAGAATTCTCTCACCTCTTACTGTTCAAACCGGCTGCTCATCCAACATTAAGGTAAATAAATCATATCAAAGTCTCATAGATTTGATTTTATGTGAGATAAAGCCTTTACCACGAATATACAATAGTAAATATAGAGTAATGTAAATGCTAAAGGGTTAAACAGAATTTAATAATAAAACATGGCTTTCTTTGACCCTTTCATTATTATATTTCTAATGAAAGACATTGCCTATGATTCTCAAATAATCAAGAATTTGTAGGGATTTAATAACATAACTTTCTCATTATTAAGCTGATGAACAAAGGTTCTTACATAAAATTATGATGGAAAGTTTTTAGATAAACATAAATACTTTCAAATAAACAACTTTAGATAAATATAAATACTTTAAAATAAACAACTTTATATCATAAAACCTAGGGCAGTTTCAGGCAGTTTGATATCAAAAGGATTAAACAACGTTAAATATTTACCTCTCTCTGCAGTATACAAGCCCATTTCAGTGAAGGTTTTGTGACCAAATCCATTTGTTTTGTTATGAGAAAAGCAATCCAGTGATCATGTAAGTCACTAACTTCCAGCTTGTAACTGTATATAAGTTCATAGACTGAAAATACAAATATAACTAGTAGATTTATATATGATCCTATACAATGGCAAATGTATATATAAACGACTATATACAACAAAAGATGTACCATCGTTACTATCTTTGTTTAACCCTTTTATGACCCTATTTCTAATGAAATACACAGTATTTTAATTAATTAATCAAGAATTTAGAGATTTACAAAAATCATTATTGTTCTTTTTTCTTCTTCTTCGCCCACTTATTCCTTAGAGGGGCATGGAGGGGGAAGAGTCCTCAAACACTCCTTCTCTCTCTCCTCTACTGGTCTGAAGATTTTGTTTGACACCTGTAGTGTTTTTCAGGAATTCCATGGCTCCTCTATATTGTATGTCTCTATTTACTGTCAAAGGCATCAAGCTCTAAATTTGTACTGGCTGTGGGGTCCTTCAACTTTCACATTCTTCTCCTCCAGATGTACGCAATATAAAACTTAGGTACACAAGAGGTATAGTGGGATTGTAGTAAGAGCCCCAGTGAAAATAACTTTTTCCAATTGCAAGAAGGTTCCATATAAGTTGTTTATAGTTTCTGTAATCTAGTTGTGAAGGAGGATGCTATGAAAGCAAAGTAGCTAGAATAAGAACAGATTGGAAATAATTTAGGGTGTTACAACATAGTTTTTTCTCTACAATGACCAGTGAATACAGAGGACATGCAAAGGCTGGAGAGAAATGAAGCAAGAATGCTCCAATGGACATATGATGTTAATGTGCATGAATGGTAAAGTATGGATGAGTTGAGAAAAAATTGGGTATAAGAGGAATCAGCTATAGTGTACAAGATTGCACTGATATGAACGTGATGTGTATGGGTGATAATCGCTGGATGAAGAAGTGCCAGGAGTTCCCAGTGGAACGAAGCTGCTGGAGGGAGAGCAGGTCTCATGATGTGGGAGGTGGCCTGAGAGAACCATCACTTATTGAGTGACGGAATGAAAGCAGATACTAGATCATGGAGGTTGCCTGAAAGGACCATCATTCAGGGCAAGAAGGAGAGAGCATGTGCAGGGTGGGTGTGGCCTGAAAAGATCATAATTCAATGAGGGAAGGAAAGCAGGTTCTGGGAGTGACATGAGAGGACAACCATCCAGGATGTGAAGGGGAGAGAGTGGAAGCAGGTACTCAGGTGGCTTTCAAGGGTGGTTGGTAGCACAACAGAAGTAGATCCATAAGATTGGTGGGTACAAACAGGGACAAGATAATACTCTTTGTGAGAGTAGCATCTTATTTAGATAGTAGGTAAGAATAAGGTGAGGGAGTTTAACCTTTCGTGACTATATTCCTAATGAGTAGAATAGCTATTGTTTTAATAATTATTTTAATATAATCAGGATATTTTTTAGATGGATTTAGAAAAATGCAACAAGGCCATGTGCTTAAGCACACCTAAGCACAATAGTAAATCCGGCACTGGTCGGAGAGATAGTAATGTGTAATGATTCCTGTCCTGAGTATTGTAGGATATATCTATCCTATGGTGATAATGATAAAAGAGAAACTAACAGAAGGTCTATATCTTATCTTAGCAACCATGGGGTCTGTCATTCGTGTGTATATATAAAGATTTCATACGTTAGGAATAGTTCGGAACTTGGAATCAAACGAGCTCAGAGTAAACTTAGCAAAAACCCAATTTTTAATAAGTAGGAAAGAAGACAGGACTCCAAACCCATCAAGGAAGTGGCCTTGCTCGATATGGGTTCTACAATCTCTGTGATGCACACACATCGGAGAATGTTGGATTTAATGTTTATATTCCATCTACCACTTATGACGAAAGGTCCTCCTAGCATGACGATATTTTAAAATTTTGTCGTCAATGACTGACTCTGGATCGAAACCGAGAGGGAGATTATAGCGACACAATACAGATTTTTATGGACTAAACACAAATCTACAAATATATGAAGAATAGGAAATTTATTCTTTATAGATTTCTGTTTTATGTGATTATGCATACAAATAAACACAATGTTTATTACAAATTTAAAAAAACACACAAGCAGGTAATACACACATCTTGGACCACATACATCAAAGGGCAAGCGAAGGGGGTAGACAAACGAACCGCTGCCAGAACAAAAAATAATGATATCACGAGGAGCACAGAGAAACCTCTCTAATAATTTTGAGGCAAGCCAGCACGTTCAGTGTTACATCGGGTGATGTCGAGGCTGAAGCGCTGGAACAGCCAAGTGCCTTCACGAGCATCACCAGTTACTTGGGTTAGGCGAGCCGCCAGTGATGACAAGAACCTCGCAGTCAGCGGCCCAACTCCCACAAACGTCTCGAAAGCCACAGGCAGGAAAAGGTAGTTGGCCGACAGAACCTGGTATTTCAGAATTTTATTCCGTTCGGCTACGGAAGCTGTAGCTCTCGTGAGTGGAGAAAACACGTATACTCAATCACACACCAAAACAAGGGGCGCTGGAGTTTCCCACCAATAATGTTTTAGGCAAACTAACGCATTTGCAGTATTGCCGTTTAGGGAACTGTAATGGTGACATTCATGCTTTTTCCAATCACAATAATGACGTCCTTTTTTTCGGCTTGTTTTCTTTTCTCTCTGATTACTTTCTTGTGGTAAATTGTTGATCTTTTGGTAGTTCATGTAAATAAAATTCATCCAATAAAAATAACAATGTTTTCTGATTTAGGCACAAAGCCAACACATTTGGGGAAGGGATGTCGATTAAATCGACCCAGCGATAAATCAGTTTCAATCAAGAATTGAAACTGACACATTGATCCAACTCTGAAAATGACGCCTTTGCTTTACAACAGATATATTCATTTGTTTTGACTAATGACAATGAGAAATATTTGTAGAGAGATAAAGTCGATTACATTTACCATCGTATATTTACTAATACTTATTTAGAATAAATTTAATCACCAGTACACCCCAGATAGTCAACAAAGAATAACTGTGATAAAAAAAGTTTCACTTACGTTTATCCAAAACATCATTTTCGTCATCTTCCAATTGAAACTTAGATTTCAGTTCTTCCAACAGGGTCTCCATCCTTATTTAATTAAAGGTATAATGTTTCTTTGGTTACTGTCAATACTCAACAATATGAAAGATACTCAACACGTTAGCAGATCCAATGAACAAATTACCCGCGCAATCTACTGCGTACTTAAACTTCTCGTCTATGTAGTATAACATTTAAAAAATGCTAAGATTATGTTCAAATATACAGAGATATATGTAATATATTCAATTAGATAAAATACACAGTAAAAAAAATTAATTACCTATTCGAAATAAAATTACTGCTGAATTAATTTTGACAACAACAAAAATAAACAGAAAGGAAATTAGATCCGCAGTAAATAGATGTCTGCTAAAATTGTGTACTTCGGAAAATAAATATGATAAATATTTCTTGCTAAATTGAAATATAAGTGGGGAATAAATAGAATTTAGTTTATTTAGAATAAGACGAACAATTAAATGAATAATAATAACAACTTTATTTAGGTTATAATATTATTTTTGTTTAAATTGGGTTATCACTGCGTGCAAGTTTATATCGTGAAAGACAATTTATTATTAAACTGTAACTTGCCATTCTGAGTTCAAATCCTGCCGAGGTTAACTTTCCCTTTCATCCTTACGGGGTCGATAAAATAAAGTGCCAGTAATGTACTGGGTAATTACTGGCCTTGTGTCAAAAGTAGAAACAATTATTAAACTGTAACTGAATGAAATAAAATTCTAAAATACAAGTAATTATCGGTAAAAGTATTGTCGTTTTTTTTCAACCTGAAAAACGTTTGGGGGAGCTTGGCTACTGACTGGTGGCTCACCTTAACCAACGTATCAGTGATGCTCGCAAAGGTGCTTGGTTATTCCACCGTCTTAGCCACGCTATCACCCACGGCAATGCCGTAAGTGTGTTGACTGGCCTCATAAGAGGAAAATTCCTGTGTCCATTGTTGTGGCTTGTAATTGAGCGTGAATGTCTTCCTCCGCTTTTTTTCTTTCTTTTAGAAAGGTATTTATTTTATTCATAGTTGTATAAATAACATTACAAATTGTTCCCGATTCTTTCAGAATGAAAATATAAACACATCTATATATATAAAACTGAGGATGTCTGTCCCTGTGTGTGTGTGAGAGAGAGTTTGAATCCCTAAAACTCGAGAAGTACCCAACCGACTTTTTTCAAAATTTACATGTGTATTACTTATGTTTCAGGGAGTGTTATGCACATTAAAAAATTCAACTTTTTGAGTCCGCATTAAGTGAAAAACTGCGTTTTTTCACACTTTTTTTTTTAGGCGTTACGTCAGACCGATTTCCTTGAAATTGTAACTATGTATTAGTCAGTCTCTTCTTCATACCGTGAGCAAAGAAAATCGAACTTGTTTATGGTCTAGGGCCCGCATTAGGTGAAAACCTGCATTTTTCCTGCTTCATCGAGGAAAATCTTAAAGATTATCCAGCCATCAGAGTATTCGGTTTATTTTCTTTACATATTGTCCAGACATGCAGTTTTTCCAAGATTAGATCTGTTGGCGGCCCACGTTCCAAAATACCTTATCCAGTGCAACACCGGGTACCACTGCTAGTAATAAATACAATTAACTATTGCTAGGAAGCTCACAAACCTAATGTACCAAAATATACGATCAGAGAAAGAAAAAAACGGGTAAACAAAAACAAAAACGCCCATCAATTGACCACCAAGGTCGCACATCAGAAGGGTCGAAGGAAATGTTTGGGTCAAGCCATTACGCTCGCAACATTACCGCAATTCATTTTTTTACTTTTTCTCTTTTATGAATTTCTTTCAGTAAATTGTTAATCTTATGATTCTTTATATAAATAAAATGGTGATCAAATATATTAACTTTAACAAGCAGAATAATACAATGACTTTATAACGGAATACTCCTATATTTTACCAGCGAAGATTCGAAACCAAATCTGAGCTTTCTCGCCTCTGGGACAATCTATCGTTGGAAGTTTTCGCCTTTGTCCTGTCAACGATGATAAATTTACATTCCATTTGACCTGTGACCTCAACCCCTTGGGAGATGCTAACCACAGGTCAGACCATAGATCAACCTCATATATCCATCCTTCTTACTTTAGCACTTATTATAAATACAAGGACTTAGGGAACCAAAAAAAGAGAATCGAAGCAGCAGTCAAGAAGATAACTATGTAGCATCAGTAGACCTTTCACTCTATCTTTCTCCTGGCCCTTACTGGCTTACCTTCTCAGCCAGACAGCCAGCCATGCCTGCCTGACAGATTGACCATTACTACTATGAGAATAAGATAAACTAAGCACACACACGCGCATAGTAAGTTCATATTGTTATATTATACTCTCATCCCATTCTTCCTGCCATATTGTATCTTCAAGACACAACACAACTTATATACTATATCATCTTCTCTGATAGATGCATTTACGTAGCTCGTAGCAGCTACCAATTTACTGTACAGATATATTCATGTCATAAATTTTATTACTCAGTGTTCAAGTCGAATATTCTTATTATAAAATAAACATCGTTAACAACTCAATCCTGGCATTATTCTTTTCATCAAACTACCATACAAAGAATACCACTTATCTGTTACAACTTCAACACAGTGAATACGATGACAATTATGAGGAACCATTGACAATACATCTCGTTTCAGATACTTTTTCTTAATTAGTTCAGTGCAGTTATTCATTTCTAAATGCATACACACATACATTTTTAGATATGAACCCATACTGCAGGCCTCTCACTCAAACAACCAGCCTGTTCCAATTACTGGTATGGGGGTGATGGACGTCATCAGGCTACAGCAACTACAACCCTATTATATATTTAGTGCAAGGTCAAAAATTAAAAAGAAACAGATAATAATTATAAAAAGTATTATTAGGTTAATGCTTATATAAAAAGGAAAAATAAGTGTCAACACACACACATATCATTTCATTCATATATAAATATATTATCATCATCATCATTATGTCTGCTTTTCATGCTTGCATGGGTTGAACAGGTCCTTTCCAGCACAGCATCTCTCCACTCATCTCATTCCTTTGTCATCTTCTCTGTGAGCTTGAGCAATTACACTAACTTGCCCACTTTAGTGGACAAGTTGGTGTAATCGGTTAGCACATATGCTGATGCCTATTTTTTTCTACCTTGTTATTATTAGACTATTTTCTGTTATCAAAAATACAGTGAAAGTTAGAAATGTGTAATCCACACTCTAATCAGTCCATGGTGATGCCAATGGATTAAAGCACTTGATTACATGCACCAATCCAAATTCGTTTTGGTAGGCCAAGACAGATTATGCATACAGTAAATAATAGGGAAAGCTATATAAAGTTCTTTGTAAATTTATTCTAATGAGCTATTATATATATTCCTCTGGGATTGATGATCAGATGATGTAATAACCATCAGCCCAAGTTCATCAGATAGCATTTTTAGAGATAAAGACAAGCAACTTTTATAATTTATTGATACGAGGATCGGCAGAGAGCATGTTCACATCTAGCTGGCTGGCCCTCATATATATATAATAATATATGAATTTGAGTGTGCATCCATGTCTATCTGTGTTATGTTCCATAATTTAGTGTTCAACAAATGAGAAATCAATAAAATAAGTAATAGTACCCCAGCATGGCCACAGACTACTGACTGAAACATGAAAAAGAATTTTTAAATATTATGATCCCTTAGGGTTATTGAAATTTTTTTAAGGCATTGGTTACCAAACTTATTTTGTTGTGGAATTCTTCTACAATTTTCCAAACATATGATAGATGCTTATATTTTTTTATATCCACTTTCTGTCAAAATCTAAATTGAGTGGGTATGAATGGACTTTTGCTGAGAATTTTCTCAACATGCTAACTCCATGTTCCTGGGGTTAATTTACCCAAATTAACTTCATCTATACTTCAACCAATCAGCCACCATGTTTTCACAACACATTTGGTATCACTCATACATTCAATAACATATAACAATCCAATATTTTTTACATTCTCTTATGTATCATTCATAGTTGTTTTACATGTTACAGTTTATTTCTACATTCTAGATCAATAGATTAGATATTATGTACATTTGGTGTTTAATGGAATTCGAGAATACTTCACAATCTTAATGAAGAAAAAAATGTTTATGTAGAGACTTTACTAGCTGAGCAGCCTGGTACAACCACAAAGACTGGATTAAAAATAACAGATGATTACACTATTTTTCAGAACTGCACCTTACAATATTTTTAATTATGGCTACTTACTACTTAACATTTTCATTTTTAAAGCTAATAACCCAATTGAATATCATATTAAATTTTGAATTAGTACCAAGATACAGGCAAGGCTGGTTTCTCACTATTTTGCAGATTAGACAAAGACAACTTCTTGTTGTTGGACCTCTGTCATTAGTGATAAGTGTTCCAGTTATTAAAACAATGGAACAGCCAATTCATGAAATTAATATGTAAATAGCTAAGCATTCCATAGATACTTGCACCCTTAACCCTTTAATGTTCAAACCGGCCAGAATTCTCTACCCTTTTTCTGTTGAAACTGGCTGTAACTGGTCACTCAAACTGATGTTAAGGTATTGTTCTCAAAATAGATACTTTCAAAATCTCATAGATTCGATATTATGTGAGATAATTATGCGAGGTAAAGCCTTTACCATGAAAATATAATAGTATATATAGAGTAATGTAAATGCTAAAGGGTTAATGTAGTTCTCAAGGATATTCAGAATGACACACTGTGTGATGAGGCTGGTTCTTTGAATTACAGGTACAGCTTATTTTCACAATATGAAACAAAGTGGCTTGCTCAAGGAAACCATGCATTACCTATTCTGGGAATCAAACTTACTATGTTACAATCATGTGTCAAAAACCCTTACCATTAAGGCACTTGCTTTCCCTGCAAAAATATCTACATGCACACTTACATAAAATTGTCACCTTTTAGTTTCAAAAATACATCAATTCTACACCCAACTGGCATAAAAGTAGCACCAGCCTTGCCTACAGACAAACCTTTTTTTTGTTTTCATTTGCCATAGATAATTTATTTTCCATATTTTTAATGTTCTTGTGTATATATTTTGTCCACCACATATTTTTTCCCTTTTTTGTTTACTTTGGTTTAACCTCTCAAGTTGTTGAACTGTCTGACTTTTCTTCCACTTTACTTCCCTCATATTTGTGTTGTTTTATCTTTGAGGTCTGTCGAAAAAGTATCCGACTTCAAGCTGGGGTTCAATTTCTAAGTAAGTGCACCTGTACACATATAGCCCAGTGATCCTTCGACTGTTCAAAGCATATCTGGAATGCTTCTTCCAGACTTGCTCTCAGTTCCACCATTGCTGTCTGTATGATGTCCTCTCAGCTTTTGAAGATGTCAGAAGGACCCATGTCGGGAGAGTAGGGACCCTAGTGAATAAGTGAAATGCCTTTCTTTATCAAGAAACTTTGCATCAGTTGGGACAAAAGATAATTTATTAGAAAAAAAATAATTCAAATATTTGATTTAGTCCTTCATAATCAATTAGACGTATATTCTAAAACATATATGTTCAACCAGTTTACCTTTGACATTTTTACAGTGAAACCATGATTTGAGTGCATGTCACAGAAATACAGTGAACATTTGTCATTCATTAAAGACAATAGATAGAATTAGAAAACTAAAGCATCATCAGATCAGCTCAGAAAAACAAATTGAATAATTCTACAATTGGTTACTTATCTATTTTTAGTATATTTTTATTTTTTATAACATTTGCTAATGAATAATGAATATGTAATATTCAGTGCTGTGAAATTCTATTGAAAACACTCTATGTAATATGTGTGCAGCACCTGGTAGTGCTATCTTCTGTCTATAAAGTCCTTGGGTTTTGGTTATGTATTTATTTACATTTTTTTATCATTCCCAAAGCACCTATTATTGTTGTTTTTGTTTTCCTTCTCCCTCTTGTCCACCTCTTCACCATCATCATAACATCATTATTATCATCACCACCACCGAGTTCATCTTTGCCTCTTGTCCTTTTGTTACGTTAACATAAACATATTTAATGTATATTAAATGTTAAAATTTTTAATTATAAATACTTATGTGTTGAGGGAAAAAAAACAGCATTAGCTCAATTACTAATATCTTTTTAATCCTTTTGGAAAGTACAAGAAGAACTCCATACATGTTTCCATCTAATTTAGTAAGGCATAGAATTTAGCATACTTGCTGAAGTAGTGATGTACAATATTGCAAATGAGTAGGCATTAAAAAATAACAAAAATTTACAAAATAGGTCTCTTTGGTTAATTAACCTGAAATACAATTTGCATGAAAAGATTAGTTAAGATAATGTGTTAGCATATTTAATGCTAATTAGAATTACTTATTTGGTGGGGAAAAAACAATATTAGCTCAAAGATTATTATCATTTTAAAACATTTCACCAAGTACAAGAGGTAATTCTTGAAATGTTTCAATCTTATCAGATAGGAAGAAGGAGTTTGAGGGCAAGGAATTCGAAGAAGAGGTGTGTTTGCAAGGATGGGAGGAGAAAAGAGTAGTAAAGACTAGGTTTAGAGAATGAGTGGGTAGTTATTGGTGTTTGTGGATGGTCAGTTTAACAGGAGTGTAAAGAAATGGTGGCTTTCAGCATGAAAAAGTAAAGAAGTGTAAAAGGTGGATGATACTATATTCATCTTAACAACTAGAATCAATTTTTGATATTATATATGACAACACTTAAGAAAGAATCGCTGGACAGATTTTATGTGTAAAACCAACTGGCAGGAGACTAAGGGTAGACCCTGAGCAAGATGATTGAATAACATCCATGAGCTCGGCTGCTCTTACTTGGGGATCTAGCTGGATCAATTAGAGACAGTTGGTTTTGACAGGACCTGCTGGAAGAAGTATTTGAGGACTCTACCACCACAACCCTCTCAGGAATAAGTAGACAAAAAAAAAGAAGAAGCAGAGAGAAAAAGAACACTTAATATTATATAATGAATGATAAAAGAAGAGCAATTAAAGATATGGTTTTGTTGAGAGTATCGTGATTTCTGCACCATACATTGTTTGTGTATGTTGATATAGTTATATTGAAGCTGGACAAATAGATTGCTTGTGTATAACTTATTTGACATGTTTTTATCATAAATCATATTTGTCATATACATTTGTTATGATTCTTGCAGCTTTTTGTTATAATCTCTTTTACTTTTGTAGATTTTATTTAAACAAGAAACGATCACTGCTCTGAAAATATGGACATATGGTTAGAATATCTAAAGAAAGAATTGCTGGACAGATTTTATAGGCAAAGCCATCCGGCAGTTGGATAACATCCATGAACTCAGTTGGTCTCGTTTGGGATCCAGCCAAATCAACTGGAGACGGTTGCCTCTGATAGGACCCTCAGAAAGGCATTCCTGAAGACTCTGCAGCCACGACCCTCCCAGGAATAAGTGGGTGAAGAAGAAGAAGAAGAAGAAGAAGAGAAGAAGGATAAATTAATGCATAGTATATTTTCATTAACTTTTTCATTACCATATTTCTAATGAAAGACACTGCTAATAAGGTTCAAATAATTTTGAAAATAATCAAGAATTTTAGGGGACTAACTAACTTTCCCACTGTGGCAGAGGTTCTTAACAAAGGTTCTTACATAAAATTATGATTGAAGATTTTTAAATAAACATAAACACTTTAAAACAAGGAACGGTTTCATGTTGTTTGGTATCAAAAACATTTTTTACACATGACACTTTAGTGAGTCACCAATAATCTCCATGTGTGTCTTGGCTGTGAAGTATATTTGAGATCTGATAGCTGTACATTCAAACATGTGACTGGTGACACCTAATATGATATTTAATTGCTTTTTTTTTTCCAATACTTTGTTTATGATATGTTATTTCCACTCAAGCATTGAGATGATTGTTAAAATAAAAATATTGTATGATAAACTTGCTCAATTCCATTGCTATTTATGATTAAAGAGCTTTGTTTTTGATCATTTACTCTATAATTATTTTATGATAATAAATTTAGTTTTATCATAACTAAAGGAAAGTTTATTTAATTTAAATCATCTTTTCAATTTAGGTTATTTGGCATTTACCATTAAGATTACTTCATTATAGTTGTTTGCCTTGCCCCTACATGATACAAGAGTTTCCCCCACCCTACACCACCTCTGATATTTGAAGGTAAAACTTCCCAAGAATGTAATTTGAATGGGAGTAAAGACCAAAAGTTTAACCTCTTCAGTGCTGTAGACAAGATAACTCATCCTAACATGTTTGAACTCTTTTCCAAAAGTTCATAACTTCAAAGCTAGATGGAGTTAATAGTTTATTGATGTGACGTTTGTCAGTCAAAATAGTCATTTCACTGAAAAAAAAAAATGGCACAGCAACTGTAGCAGTGTAAAATATATGCGACAGTCAACAGGTTAAATGAGAAGAGAGTATGAATGCGAAGAGGTAAAAAGTACCAAGATATTCAATGCCTTCCCTCTGAGACATCATGATGGGAGTTAGATGCAATGGTGGAAAGTTAGTGGGGAGAAAAAAGTACAGTGATAATTCATAATGGATGATGATGTGTAGTGGTAGAGGGGTAGAGATGAGAGATGGGTAGTGCTAATGTTTATGGACATGATGATGATAATGGATGTGATAATGGTAATGGGTAATTTAGTAGTAGTAGTAGTAGTAGTAGTAGTAGTAGTTGTAGTAGGTGAGGTGATGGAAATGAAGAGGGATAATGATAAAGGGCCAAGTAGGGGTTGACTAGGTAAATACCTGATTTCATCACTAAATTGAAAGTGGGTGTTAGTGTTACTGCTTTTAATGTCATAGCTCTCTTCTTCTCCCACTTATTCCTGAGAGGGTCACGGGAGCAGAGTCCTCAAACATTCTTTTCAATGGGTCCTGTCAGAAGGCAACTGTCTCCAACTGATCCAGCTGGATCCCCAAGCAAGACCAGCCAAGCTCATGGGTGTTTTCCAACTACTTATCTGAATTAAGAGATCATAGCTCCAATACTATGGGCATGTGTTTAGAATGTTTCAGGAAAGACTCACTGGACAAATTTTACAGGCAAAACCAACTGGAAGGAGACCCAGAGGTAGACCCCGAGCAAAATGGTACCATAGCTAGTTTTCTATTTCTGACATCTATTCTTGGAGTCTCTTTATTGATAAGATTTTAGCGTAGATTTTTATCTTTAAATCATGTGTTGAGTTGAATGAAATCTTATTTACACTAATGGACATGTGCCATCAATAATGATGACAATAGCATTGAGTGTATTTAATTTTTGGAGTCCAAGATTGGTGTTCCATTTATACTAGGATTACTGGATATATGATCAATCATACAAATTAAGGAATTTGCACGTTGATAAATTAATGGTTTGCATAAGAGAAACCCCATAGTTTATGTTGATAACTGACAGGTGAAAGTGATTAAAGAATGATATTTTATAATTTATTTCTAGGATACAATTACATAACTATTCAACATACACATATATGTGAGATACAGGATTAAATGTAACTTTGGAGAAATAACTATTTACAGGGACAAATATTGGGTTAGAAGCCTAGACCTTGTGATCGGAAAGTGAACTTTTTATAGTAGCAACATGACTGAGATAGGAACTGCATTGGGCATAAATTTTAAAGAGTTTCAGACAGATTTATAATCAGAGATGGTATATTACTATGGTTGATTATAGTTAACAAATGATAATGAGCTCATGGCTGTAAACTACAATATTTCCCGGTGCCAAAGACCCTTCGTTCTCGAAGATGCACTCTAATTTTGACAACCAAAAATTTGAAAAAAAAATAATAAATAACATTCAGCCTCCAGGACGCATGGTAGATTTTTGAGACTTATTTTTGGAAAAAAGTAGCGTCTTCAATGCCGGGGAAATACGATATATCATACACTTGCCATTGGGAGTTAACAAGTGGTTACACAACCACAATTACTACTATCAAGCAACACCATTAATAACATCACTACTATCACCATTTTCATGACCACCACTACTATCATCATATCTAACGATGCTACTAGTATCATCCCCACCCTTCTACCATCACCACTACCAATATTTCTATCACACCATCACTAATATTAACACTATTACTACTACTACCAATAGTAGTATCACTTTCATTACCCGTTCTACTATCACCACCGCCTCTACCAGCAATACTATCACACCACTGCCCCTACTACTACTACTACTACTACTGCTGCTGCTACTACTACTACTACTACAACCAACACTACTATAACATCATTACTACTACTTAGATTACTAATAATATTACTACCCATACTATCACCATGGAAGTGAATTGGTAGAATCACTAGAACGTTGGCCAAAAGACAAAATGATATTCAGTTT
The DNA here is from genome assembly GCA_964016885.1 of Eledone cirrhosa. Lineage (NCBI taxonomy): Eukaryota > Metazoa > Mollusca > Cephalopoda > Octopoda > Eledonidae > Eledone > Eledone cirrhosa. The sequence goes on along the minus strand of OZ024740.1, from coordinate 336,955,654 downwards.
TAACCCTTTACATTCTGAGTTCAAATTCCACCAGGTCAACTTTGCCTGGTGGAATTCTAGGGGCGATAAAATAAAGTACCCAGTTAAGTTCTAAGGTCTATTTATATTGCTATAAAGCACTTAGATGTGAATGTAATCATAACAAGATAAGTCGAAGACAATCTCCAATATTACTATCGTATAGTAGTTACCAATCACCACCACTACTACTACTACCCCCATATCTTTCCCAGTTTCATCCTTACCAACATCATCTTTAGTTTAATATTTCCAAATAATTTACATCAGTCGTATTTCTAACATCCTATCTGAAAAAACAACTGGTAAATTGGCAGAATTGGTAGAGCATCGAGTAAAATACTTTGAGACATTTCTTCTGCCATTTTATGTTCTGAGTTCAAATCTCGCCGTGGTCGACTTTGCCCTTCATTTTTCGAGCTTGATAAAATAAAGTACCAGTCAAGTACTCGAATTGGTACAATTGATTTTTCCCTGCCACCAAATTGTTGGCTTTGTGCATAAAGTAGAAACAATTATTATTAGTAGTAGTAGTAAATTGTAGCTACAATGGAATATAATAACAAATTTTGTTTATTTCTGTATACGAATAAATATAAAATTAATTTCTTTTCATTTCACGCAATGTCTGGAATGTTCCAGCAACACAATGCTTGCTCAAATCCAGTCTTATATGTCTGAAAGGTTTGTGGACAGTCCAACAAACACCCAAGACCTATAGAATTCATTTTCATTGGATCGAGAAGTGAAAAATAATAAAAATGGCCAATTTGCCTATAAAATTTCGAGAAAACATCAGAACTGTCTAGAAATATCTGGATGAGCCTATAAAATCAAAATAGAGTAAACATGAATAATATTTCCGATAAAGCCCAAACTGTTGTCAATATATATAAACATTTCATCATACTATTATTAGGTTTGGGAAAATACGGTCATGAATCGGCTTAATTAATTCCCGACATTTTACGTTAAATTACGGCATTTAACGATAAATTATTACATGTTTTCTGTCAATATTTTTTCTCAATAAATTAATTTAATGAGATTGTTTTATAATTTGAAATAACTCTTTCGTTTCAAATCGAACATTTATTTTATTTTCCAGTTCGTTCTATATAATTTTTCCCTAGATACCGATCGTTGCCGACGTATACCGATCGTGAGCTGGAAGTGATACAGCAAATTGATAATATACGTCACCACTTCTCCAGAATTTTCTCTCTTTATTGTCATTGTTGCTATATAAACAGCACCTATTAACGTTAGTCCGTAATCATCTCGGGACACAGTTTGAACAAAAACGCAGCCAGTTAACTCTTTGTTGCTATAAGAAGTAATTTTATTTACAATAACAACATTAAGTCGACCACAAAATGTCGTTGACAATAAAAGCATACAAGTCTACAGATGACCAGAGCAAGTGTTTCGACGAGATTCGTCGTTTTAGTGTTCCTATAGGGTTCAACTACGATTTCTTGTTCAATAGGATGAGCGATGTATTTCCAAGTCTGTCTCACGGCCAATTTACTCTGTATTGGCAAGGTAAGAAATTGATATTTTCAGCTATACTCCGAATCTGTTTTCAATATGGTCGCCTTTCTTTCTCCTATATCGTCATATTTATTTCCGTTCTATTTTTCATCTGCTCTCTACTTTAAAAACTTACCTCTTCGCTAAAATGTTTAATATATTTTGTTATATTCGATCAGTTTATATAGCTAATTTGAAATATATTTTTGTATGTGTAATTATATAATATAAATCTAGCAACCAATACAAAATAATACTCGCAAAAACCTCTACATGGTTGCTCGATCTGACTAAAATATTGCAGCCATGTCTCCAATCAAGTCACATCCTCTATCGTCTTGAAACTGAAAAGCGCATACATAATCTTATATAATATATATGTATGCGAAAGACGGGATGGTCATGAATGAAGCACATTTTTGCTTTTAAGGGTGACCTAGGGCTAAACAACTAACTGCGTCATGACTTAAAACTGGTCAAACGACCGATTTGTTAGGTTTTGAAAAAAATATCTCTTGTAGTCTTTTCTAGAACCTTCAGTCATTTGTCGATTCTCTTGAAGAAAATAAATGAAGAGGCTGAATTATGGGCCTGGAAATTCTAAATAATTTAGAGGATATTTGTGTTAATGATTTATTTATATATTATAAAAAGCCCTCACCCCCTCACTGATTTTCAGTGGGGAAATCATTCCTTTGCTTCGTTGTTTTTTTTTTTGTTTTTTTTTGTTTTTTTTTTAAAGTGTTATCAATTAAACTTACTTCCTAATCAAGTGCAAAGGACTCCTTTTTTTTTTTTTTTTCAAAAAACTGTAAAGGTCATTCGAAAACACTTTTTTGTTGAATGTCCCAGATTAAATGTATATTTATTTATCTATTTCATGAAATAGAATAGTCACAATATGGGAATCAACTTCCAGGACATCTGGTAATAACAGATTTTCTTCTAATGGTGTAAATAAACAATGTAAATGTGACGATTTTCTCAGATAGGGTTTGAGTCGAATGCTACCTTTTATTTTCTAATAGTGAATTTTAATGTAATGTAAAATATGCTAATGCGACCTTAAATTCTTTTATTTATATTTGTGAACATGTTTGGGATTTTTTTGTAATGTTTTCTTTTGTTACAAATGTTAAGAATGTGAAATAAAATTAAGATGTAGTAATCCTCTTTTCTCTGTAGATTTATATTGACGTATTTTTACGTTATTGGGTACAAGTTTGTATTATAGTTTTTGCTTTTCGACTGGCCATTACCTTACTATAACAGATGTGTTTAGTAATTTACGCTAAGATTAGTTGTCTGCGAAAATAATTTTAAACGCGCAATGTAAAAACACTTTCTCATCGTCAATAACAAAAGACTGCCTTCAACGATACACTTTTCCCACAAAATATGACATTAAAAGGGCAGAAACTGTTAAATGGCAGAAACTTAAATCCCGATGTGGTCAACATTGCTTTTTTTTGTGCTTTCGCAGTCGATAAAATAAAGTACTAATCAAGAACTGAGATTAAGTTAATCGACCTTCCTTTCATGAAATTGTTAGCCTGGTACCTAAACTAGAAATCATTATTTACCCCACTTTCGATTGTGTGCATATAAAGTCATGGTAAACCCCCCCCCCCTCTCTCTTTCTTTCTATCTTTAACGTTTTTCAATTTAAAATATATGGCCTGAGAAATTCACTATCTTTGCTACTTTTAATTTACAATTCTAAAGAAATGTATTTTGACTGTATATGCGAGAGAGCGGTATGGGAAATGTACACTCTGGTCCATTTTCAAGGCTAGATTATTTTTTTACATAGCCGAACATGGTATGAGGTTTTTATGTTAATCCCTTTCCATGGAGCATCAGTATTATTGCACCTTATGGTCGTGAGTGCAGAAAATTTCAGTTGTTGATAGACCCCGACCTTCTATCTCAATTTATTCTGCATTTAACCAGACCATATTTTTGGGGTGTGATCTCTAGAAACTTCTGCTGTTCTTATTGAAAAAACAATATATATTTTCTCACCATTCTGATTATCGTGTCGGTGGCTGAAAAAAAAGGGATTGCCTTGAAGATTTACAGCAATTGATTTAGTTTTGATAAATATTGTTTTTATCAATTTCGTCGTTGATTAAATAAACATATTTGGTGTAATTCTCCTGTTTTTTGTTTTGTTTTGTTTGTTTTCATAATCTCTAGTTGGAGAAAATGTATTTGTGAACAAGCTCATGAATTTTAGTTAACTTTGACAAAGACTCACATATTTTCCTACAATGATGTGCAAAAAATAATACTTTGCACTCTCTCCATTGAAAATCAGTTGCTCCAAAATCTCTGACCCTGGGAAAAGAGTTATTCAAAATCAGAGGTCAAAAATTCTTTAACAGGAAATCGGACATCTAGAGAACATTCTTCTCAATGCAATTAAAACAAAACTTAATAAACACTTCAAAATGATTCCAGTCACTTGATTTTGACAGTTATGCACAAGCTGAAAACTAATGCATTGTTAGATTAAATAATTAAAAAATTTTAAAGGAATAAAGTCCAGGTCTTGAAAGACTGCAATCCTTGTTAGGAGGGGAAAATAGACGATGTGATGAACTTGTCAATGAAAAAAATCTGAGGCTTGTTGTACATTTAGCTTTCTAATCTATTAAAAAAGAACACCTTGAGAGATCCAAATACTATTTGATAGATTACTAGTGTAATTTGCAATATTTAAACCTGTTTAAAAGGACTGTGTACTACAAATTTAAATAATTATTTCAAGTGACAACTGATATTAAAAACAGTTCATTCTATCATAGGAGTAACAATGAACACATGCTTACACCTCTATTTTATCTAGCTATGTTTGTAGTAATGTTGAGTCCAGTAACATTGAACACATTTGTTAAACTTCATTGTCTTAGTTGACATTGACTGCATAGGTTTATAATACTTGAAATATCTAAATTTGGTTTGTGGTAGTGTTCTTTCTACATATAGCATTGTAACTTATGACTATTTAGTTTCAGTTAGATGTTTATTATATTAGATTTTAATGAAATTGACTGGTTGAAAATGTTTACTTTTCTCCAGGATTAATTGTAAATTGACACCTATCTGTTTGAATAATTCCATAGGATAATTTACAATTTTAATACATTTTATCCAGTTCTTGTTGGAAAGGATGTTATATATATAAATTTGTTTAATATTAACCTTTTTTTTTTTTTTCTCTTTTCTTCAGACTCTGATAATGATCTGATTAGATTCGCAAGTGACAATGAATTGAAGGAAGCTGTGGATACTCTTGACGGTACAATCTTCAAAATCATAATTAAAGGTAAATTAATATATAAATTTCACTTCAGCTTTGAAATGTTGATAGATTCTTAATACATAAATGCTGATGTGAGCATTTTTACATTAATGTAATATTGCTTGTGAAATGTTTCAGTAGTGAAGTCGGTTCTGGAGAAAAAAGTTAGTTTTATATGAAATATCTCTATTTAGTCATATATGGCTTCCCTGGAGTAGTTCTACAGAAATATTTTAGTAACTATGACATAATACTTTTGACAAACATTTGAAGAAATATTTTTTTATTTTAGTTGAATTGAAATATTTTAATTAGCAGTAACATTTGATAATTCATTTGTAGTAAAATAAAAGCATTCAAATCATTGCCAGGCTTGTCAGAATTAACTATCAGAACCCACAATGAGTGTTTTCATAGCTGAGAACAATTTCTGCTGTTTAAAAAGTGGCAATTATAGTAATATTTAACAAATATATAGGATACACCCTAATCTCTGATAGGTGTAATTTGACTTAATTGTTAGCCTCTAAATGTTTTATAACTACATATTTTACTGATCTCTAAAGGCTCGTGACTGATTCAAATTGTAGTCTTAGGTGGCTTAAAAAGGAACTGGAAATAGTTATATTTATTCACTGTCATTAGTTTGTGATGGAACATGAATCCTTTATTATTTGTGTATTGATTATTTTCCTAATTACAGTAAATGATAGTAAACAGAAACCTGAAACTACAAATGAGGAACCTGTGCATCCTAACGTGTTTTGTAATGCTTGTGAAAAAGAAATAAGTGGTCCTCGTTTCAAATGTCTTGTTTGCCCTGACTATGATCTCTGCCAAGAGTGTGAGAAAAATGATAGTCACCCAGAACATCCAATGATGAAGATTCCAATTCCAGGAATGGTTCCCGTAAGTGTTATTTTTTATTTTTTATTTTTTATTTTTTATTTTTTATTTTTTATTTTTTATTTTTTATTTTTTCTGTGTTATCTAATATTCTTAATTTATAAAGAGCTCATTAAAAAGAAACAGTGACATTAACACCCAAAGATTGTATTTTATAGGCGTAAGATGGCAGAGAAAGAAATTTCTTTACAAACATTCTAATTCCAAAGGAGCTGTAGGTCGATACTTGGTGAAAAATTAGTTTTAGATAAACATTTTTTTTTTTTAAACAACTTGAAATGGTTAATATTTTTTGTTAGTGTTTATGTATATATACAAATTTTAAGAGCCTTGTATATCTAACTATACAAATGCATTTAATGGCAACTTAAATTTGTTTTACAGCCTCAATATAATCCTAAAGAAGGTGGTGATTGTAGCTTCACCTATGCTGGCCCTGGAAGTTGTAGTTTCAGCACATCAACTTCTACATCCTCTTCTACTGCCAACAAGACACCAGATGAGAAAAAAGACAAAGACGAAACCAAAAAACCTCCAGGATATGCTCAAAACATGTTCCAAAACCTTGGAGAGCACTTATCCTCTGTGCTGAACCCATTTGGTAAGACATTTTATAAAACTATTAGTTTTGCTGATCTAAGTTGTAGTACTTAGCTGTGTCAATATTTAAAGCTTTGCACGAAATAAAATTTTCGTTCAATTGAGATTAAGAACTACTGCCTTTATTTTTACTTTGTCTTAAAGAGGGATTTTCTGAGCATCAGCTTTATTTCAAGTAATCTTCTCAGTTTAAACCAACTATCCATGTAATATCTAATCACAAATATTAAGGAATTGTTTCATTAGTTTTTTTTTTTTTTTTTGTGACATTTAATTAGACATTGTTAATGGTTAACTGTTTCCATTTCTTTTAGGTATTGAGTTGGATATGAAACTGGAAAAAGAGGGTCAATTTCATAAAGTTTTCAGTGGCCGTCCTGGCGTAAATGGACCACCACCACCACCACCACCTCCATTTGGTTTCTTTGGAGGACCTTTTGGAGTCCCTCCTATGGGTATGGGTATGGGTTCCCATGGTGCACACAAACCTCATGTGTTTAGCAGTGGCCCACACATGTTTGCCCATGGTCCACATGTTTTCACCAATGTTCATCATGATGCAACTGCTGATTGTAACCTGTCACCATCTGATATAGCTGAGAAAGCTCATAGGATTGCCCATGCAGTTGCAACTGCTGCTGCTACTGCTGCTGCAGCATCTGCAGCAGCAGCTAGTGCAGAGAAGAAAGAGGGAACATCCTCTGAGAAACCTGCAGAGAAATCAGAAAATACTACCAGTTGTGATTTCAGCTCAGCTGACTGCCCTGCAGGTGAGGAAACTGTTAAAGTGCCTCCTACTGCTGGAGAAAGCATGGTAGGTTTTATTCATCTTGTCACCATGTAAAGTTTAGCCAAGTGGAGGGTATAATTTATGTCTTAATTACTAGTCTTCTTAACTCTGCCTTCTGTTTGAAATGTTTAAATGCTGCACAGGCTGCCCATCAGAAGGGGGACCTGAATAAAGATAGAGGAAATTCTTTAGTTTTTATCACATGGAACAACTTAAGTGCTTTTGGTTTGATAAAATGCACCTAGTTCTGACTAAATGTAGAGATGCAAGCTGGATTGGGTTTTTTGTGTTGCTGTATGTCCAAGATGGTGTAGCCCACCCAGCAACTAGTCAGCATGGAAATACTGACATGAAAAAAGTATGGGAATGATAAACTACTTATTGAGTATTCAGCTAGTTTGCATATCTGACAGTGTTTGTCTCAGCCTCCATGCAGACATGAATTTATTTTTTGCAATCGGACAACAAATCCTTTTAGTCATCTTACTGCAGCTGTAATACTGTATATCTATTCTAAAAAAACAAGCTATATGTAATGTTTGCCAAATAGAAGTTAAAATCTTTATAAATTTCTGCTAATTGTTAATATCCACTTATCTTTCTAAACTTAAATTTGTCTTTTTTAATAACTGTTTTTTACTTTTTTATTACTAGAATGCTGAAGGGTGGACTGTTCTCTCACCAAAAAGTGATTTATCTCCTGAAAGTCGCAAATCTGCACCTTATGAGATGGTCAGTGAGAACATAAAACAAGACAATGCTTTATATTATCCATCAGGTAAGGAGTACTTGTATTATCAAATTTGTTTGGCTTTGTTCTATAGGTTGTATTTGAAAATTTCAACTGACAACCTCATTAGCTATGTGTGCAGAATTGGTCCTGAAGCCCGTCTTAACACTCGTTTTTCCACTTTTTTTCAATGTCATGTGGAAAACATTTTGGCTAATTTGCTGCCTCTGGCTGAGATTAAACATTTTTACAATTGTTTTTGCTTAATAAATGAGCACATTTAAAAAAATATGACCCTTACCAAATAATTTAAAACTCATACGTTTTTCTTGTAAACTAGTTAAAAATTTGCTCACTGGGGACATTAGCTCATGTTTCCCTCTCTCTTCCCCTCCCCCCTTTTGTTCATATTCTTGGAGAAAACTTTTTTATATAGTGATTTAAATTCATTTGTACAAAACAGGGTAGAAGGAAATAGATCAAAATACATAGTTTGAATGATACTTATCAATTTTGGAAGACAAGTTGGTCTTGGCAGGATTTGAACTTGGACTGTAAAGTATTGGAACAAACACCATGCTTTGTCTGAAGCTTATAATTATTATTATTAATCAAAGCAAAGCATATTTATTAAAAAATAATTGTAGCATTTTGCAATGTTTTCCACTTAGGAAGATTAAACTGTTCTGAGACCTGAACAGGTTTTGAACAATAGAAAATGATTCCTAGCTTTTGGATCTCTAATAAGATTATGAATTTTTGAAGTATAACCAGCGTTCTGAGACCAATTCCTTGCTAAAACAGGGTTTAGTCAAGCAAGACCCATGGCAAATGTCTGTCTCTTTGATGCATGGTTTTATTCTTCCTGGTGTCAACCCTTTTCATCTCTTACAATATGAAGGGATGCGTACCTATGAAGTCTTAAAATAGCTAGAATTTTTGGCAAAAATGTTGTTACTTGGCAGGGTCATCTAGTTTTAATAGAAACTCAGTATTTTAGACATAACTTCATCTATTTAAACAATAAAAATTTATAATCTCTTGTTTTGTTAGATATTAATTCATATATCTATTTCTTTCAGATGCAAAGATTGCTGATGCACTTGATCAAATGATGAGCATGGGATACACTAATGAAGGAGGCTGGCTGACAGTTCTTTTGGAAGCTAAAAAAGGAGATATCAGTGCAGTTCTAGATACAATCCAAAACAGCATGAAGAAAAATTAATCTTCCTCCTCTTGCAATTTACACCTATATATTAGTTATATCATTCATTTATTTTGTCCTGTGTATTGAAATGTATATCAAGTGCCAGATAATTTGCCCATTTTTTTTAGTTATTCATGAGCAGAGCTATTAGTTCAGCTACTTTAAACAGTATAACTTTTCTTTGTCATCTTATTGAATTGGAAACCATTACAATATTCTTCACTATATGAATTTATGTATTGTAGTATGTATAGTTTTAATTATGTTTCTATACCATCAACAAAACACGACTGTGTTAAGTAGGTATTAGTTGGTCATATCAGTCTTGTCACTAAATGTATTACAGTTGTAAATGTGTGTATATGTATGCATATGTATACCGTATATGTATGCATATGTATACCGTATATGTATGCATATGTATACCGTATATGTATGCATATGTATACCGTATATGTATACCATATATGTATGTATGCATATATATATATTAGATATACATATATATAAACACACATTTTTTTTTAACTCATATTTTAAATTATATTAGTTACTTAAGTACTTCGCTTTCCTCTATTTTGCTTAGACTTGGTGATTATATAATCCTATAAAAAGTCTTAAGTCTTTATACTGTTTCAACACAGACTAATTCTGATTATAAATTGTATTGTAGTAGTCTGTAATTTAAATATCTTTTCACTTTGTATTTATCCAATAAAATGTATTATGAAATAATGTCACTTTGAATTTTTCATTGTAGTCATATACAGTACTAAATTATATCATGTATACACTAGCAGAAGAACTGCTCTTCGAGTGGTTTTCTGCTAGCATATTTTGTGTGCATATTGGTATTATATCCATATAGATATATGTAAATTGACTATCTTCTTCGCCCACTTATTTCTAAGAGGGTCGTGGGGGCAGTCCTCAAACACTCCTTCCAGTGAGTCTCTCAGAAGCAAACATCTTTAACTGATCCAGCTAGATCCCAAAGCGTGACCAGCCAAGCTTGTGGATGTTATCCAACTGTCTTTCTCGGGGTCTTTTGCCTGTAAAATTTGTCGAGCGATTCTTTCCTGAGACATTCTAACCACATGCCTATAGTATCGAAGCTGTGATCTCTCAATCTGGAGAAGTAGTGACTCTGATCTCCGATCTATGCACTTTGAGTGACGTTACTCAAAAGACACTTTGGAGGAACCCCAAACCCCATTCTGGCCGCTTGTATTTGAAATTGTATTTTCGATCATTACCCAAGATTCATGACCCTTGGTAAAAGTTGTCAGGCAGACGGTGAGCTTGGCTTTTACACCTACCTCCCTTCTGATCACTGAAGGCTGAAGCTGGTGCATTACTGCATCAGCTTCTGCAATTCTTGCACTTAATTCAGCTTCCTGCCTCCCATCAAAGTTATTAACCATCTCGCCAACAACAACCCTGAGCACCATGTGTCTAACACATGGACATGCCTACAAAGTCAGAAAACAGCACAGCTCCCATGACTTTCGGAAACATTTTTTCATGCTAGAGTTGCTGAAGCATGGAACAAACTGCCTGCGTCAGTTGTTAGCTGCCGAGACACTGCATCCTTTAAAACCCTGATGTCCCCCTCCCATACACATGCACACGTGTGTATATCATGGCTCATGCACTGTTCATTTTCCTGACGTTTGTACATTACCCTATGTATTATACATACTTTTGATGAGTTGTAGTGCACCTGAGCACTGTACACAATATTTTCATTATTATCACTCATGAACATGGCCCTGAGATACTTGAACTTCTCTACCTGCTTCTGTTCGCGCGCGTGCGTGCGTGCGTGTGTGTAAGGAAGGGGATACACACGCGTCTCTAACTTAACGCCGACAAACTCGCGTGTGCACATACTGTCCTATTACCACTTAAGAACTTTGACCCAGGCAAACATCCCCTCAATTTTAGAACTGTTTGGGTGTCCAGAATTGATGGGAAACAATGTGACGGTTTTACCCTGGTCAAGAGGCAGCTGCTTTATCTGGGATGTCAGTTAGTGACTCTTTTGCTTCTTCCCACAGACTGGATGCAGTGGTAAGGGCGAGAGCTACAGCATCCGCAGCTGAACGGAACAAAATCCTAAAATACTGTAATGTCAGCTAACTACACTTTCCAGCCTGTTGCGTTCGAGATGTTTGGGGGAGTCGGCTTACTGACAGCAAGGTTCTTATCTTCACTGGTGGCTCACCTAACTGAGGTAACTGGTGAATCTCGCGAGGGTGCTTGGTTGCTCCAGCACCCCAGCCTCGTATTCATGCGAAGTAATGCTACAAGCGTGCTGGGTTGACCCAAAAATTATTAGAGGGAGTATATATTTTTGTGTTTGTGTCTGTTTGGTGATTAGTTATATACTCACACATATAAATGTATGTACATACACATACACGTCAGCATGTTGAAAAAATCCTAATCTCTTCATCTTTCTCTTTCACTCTCTATATATATGTATATCTGTCACATAGTCACTTGATCTATCTGTATCTCTCTCATCACACACTCTCTCTTTCTCGCTCTGTCTATATAGTTGAAGTGGTGGTGGCGGCCATATACTGGAAGTGTTCGATAAAATAAAGTACCAGTAATACACTGGGTAATTGCTGGCCTTGTGCCTAACGTAGAAACAATTATTTATTCCAAGTAAGGAAGGGCGGTGGATTGGCAGTATCGGTAGAGGGTCGGACGCTATGCTTTCCAGCATAGTTGCGTCCCTTTACGATCCGAGTTCAAATCCCGCCGAGGTTGACTTTGCCTTTCATCCTTACGGAGTCGATAAAATAAAGTACCAGTAATGCACTGGGTAATTGCTGGCCCTGTGCCTAAAAGTAGAAACAATTATTTATTCCAAGTAATCCAACTTATCTTACTAACGAGATAAAAAAATATATTCAGGACACAATCCTGCACTCCTCCCTTTATTATATTATGATGTTATATCTGAACCGATGTCTTGAAGTACACATCCGAGGTTTTAAGGTCATTTATCCATGCTAGCATGGATTGGATAAGTCATTGAGATGATATTCTACAGCTGTTTCTGAAGTATAGATTTTAGCACCTAACTTCTAAACTATAGGATATAAACAGACATCACCACCTACTCTACCAATGTCCAGTGTGAAGCAGTCACACATATTCATGTCTGGCTTCTAAGTTCACTCAGGGCATTGGTCTATTTGATGGTATTGTAGAAGACTCTTGTCCATAGTGTCACACAGTTGGATAGAACCTAAAACTATGTGACAGAAGTGAGCACAGCTATACCTCGTAATTCATGAATGCAGCTAAAACTATAACACTGCCTTCAAACACTAGCTTTTTATCTATCTTAGAATATTATCTTTCTGAAAATAGTTCAGCTACTTTAAACTGTGGCTGAGGCTATACAAAAAACTGGTCAATAATATTTTTAGAAAATGACCAGCAGCCTGATAAATGTTCATTCACCAACACACTATTACATGATTTTTTCTCCCTAGCCATTTAACAGTAAACATTAAAACATTATATTCAGTATTATTGTATGGATAGTAATGTAGTGGGTGTGTTTTATCATATCACTAAAACCTTTGACACATCTGAAGAGTAATCTCAGATTTTTTTTTTTTTTTTTTTTTTTTTTTTCATGGTTATTAGCGCTTGGATGCCCTTCCTATCACTTTACAATCATATATTGGGTGCATTTATTATGGTACTAGAGGTTGCCATGTGACGGAAGAGTCCTCTCGATCCTTTTGACAAGCTTTCTACAGTTGGAAGCCCTTCTGGATACCAAACTGGAGTGTTTAAGGAAATTGGGAGTAGATGAATGGCTTGAGAGAACAGTGTTAGCCATGTACACGGGTGCAGTTTGCAAATTGAGAATAGGTAATGAGTTTAGTTTGGAATTCAATGTGCAGGTAGATGTTCAAGGCTCAATCCTCAGCCCCTTCCTGTTTAGTTTTCTAGGCCATGACGGAGTTAAAGACCCAGTGTACATGGAAACTTCTGTATACATATGACCTAGTTATTATTGCTTAATCTGTGGCCATACTAAGTATGTAGAAAAGGCGTAGGTGGTAACTGATGTACACAATGTAAAACATGGGCACATGAGATATGGAATCATTATAGGCAGACTAAGAAGAAAGGTAAGTTTGTATGTATGAGATGCACAAGGACAGTAGTAAGAGCTCCAGTGTAATAAACTTTCTCCAATCCCTAGAAAGCTCTCTAGAAATAGTTGGTAGTTTCTGTTACCTAGATGATCTAATTCACAGTGGAGGAGGTTACTCTGAAGAAATAATAGCTAGAATAAGGAGAGGATGGAAGAAGTTAAGAGAACTGCTGTTGACAACAAAGGATTTCTCTAACAAAAAGCCAGTGGTATGATGTTGCATATAAGTGAAATGAGCAGTAAATGCAGAGGCTGAAGAGAAATTAAGTGAGCATGTTCTGTCAGATGTAACCAGCATGGATGAGCTAAGAGGAATTAAATCTAGTGTACAAGTGAGAAAACTGTGCTGGGATGCATATGGATGATGATTATTGGGTGAAGAAGTGGAAAGAAGCTTCAGTAGATGATAACCCAGAGTCAAGTAGTGACAGTGGATCTTAAAACACTGAAGCTGTCACAGATGATGATGAAGGAATGCAGTAGGTAGATGAGGATGATTGTTGGAGAAAGAAAGACCTGGACAGAAGTAGTGAGAATGAATCTCAAAATTTAGGGGATGACAAGGGTAGCTGTGTTAGAAAAGACCCATCTAACCCATGCAAGTAGGTGTAAAAGGATGATGAAAGGAGATACAAATGGGAGAGAAATACATAGCGATAGAAAGAGAGAGCATGTGCAGCATCAGCATCTCTGAGGAACAGCGAGAAGGTGTGTTTGTTAATAAAGTTGAAAGCATGCAAAAGAGAGTGAGATAAAAGAAGAGAAATTAGAGAGATGAAATGAAGAATGTAAAGAGAAGTACAACAAACAGAATCTGAAGTGGGACAGAAAGGAAAGAACAAACAAGTGTTACATTAGAATGAGAAAAGGACATACAAACAAACTTTAGATTTATTTTATATTCTGTTTACTGCTTTATTTCACCCTTTAGCATTTAAACTGGCCATATCCGGCCAGAATTCTCACACCTTTCTCTTCAAACCAGCCATAATTGGCCACTCATACTGATGTAAAGGTATTGTTCTCAAAATAAATAACATCAAAATCTCATAGATTCGATATTATGTGAGGTAAAGCTTTTACCATGAAAATACAATAGTATGTATAGAGTAATGTAAATGCTAAAGGGTTAATTTTATATTGTAATTAGTGAAGAAATATCATTGGATTCATGTTTACAATGAGCCAATCATTGGTTTGCTGCCTTTTTGCCAATGTTTACATCAAGGGAGCGTCTGTAATTCAGTGCAGAGCAAATATTGCAAAAAACTTTGTTCAAAGAGCACTTTTGGGATGGGGGCTCTTTTTTACTGATACACATTGGAATGGCTTCTGCACAGTTTATCTACTAAATTCAACTCGGAAGTTATTGTCTAACTCAAAGTTATTGTATTTTGGGAGTCTCTGATTTGATTGAATGAAGAATAATTATAAATGGTAATTCTCAGAACTATTTCTTATGAAGGCATTTATGTTATTTAATTTGAGCTCATCCCTGTCCTTAGCAGGCACATGATTAACCTTCAGCATGCTGTTGGTGACAAGAAAGTAATCTCCTCTTAATACATAATGCAGTGTCAAGGGAAGCAATTCACAAAAAATTCAGCATCCTAAAGATTAAATAAACATTCTAGCTGTGATCGTCCATCTTTTTATCTACAAGAAGTTTTTTCATATGCTCAGGTGTATATGTGTATGTATATATGTATATGTTGTGTATGTGCATACATTTATATGTATGAGTATATAAATGTAGATGCACGAACACAGACACACTTACAAAACCTTCCTTCCTTTTACACACACATACATTCACACAGGCAGCAGACGTAAAGAGAGAGGAGTAGTATGAGGTAATCAAACTACTCCCCGCACTTTACGTGCTGTGACAGAATCGCAGAAATTTATATATAAAAGACAATGCATTTAGGACTTTGGTTATTTGAACATATATTATCCAAGCAAGTTTTCAAGGTTCCATGAATATTTAATTAGCAATACTACATGTAACTCTAACTCCCTAATAATACTGGTGCTAACATTTTTTTCTTTTGTTTACAATCATTAAAACAGAATTTTCTAAAAAGACAAAAAACATGTAAAAACATAACATCAATTGTGTAATAATTGCATCTTTTGATACCATGTGTCAATCAGTTCATTAATTCAGTCTCAGTCAAATAATTTGGCCCACAAAAGTGTTAGTGTTGTTGCCACAATAAAATGCATCCACCCCACTCTGTAAAGGTGTCATGAAAAATGTACTCAGTATATTCTGTAAAGTAGTTGGTGTTAGAAAGGGCATCCAGCTGTAGAAACCATAGCATAATAACAAACAAGGTTGGTCCCTTTGACCTGTTTGGTCTTGGACCATGAAAATCAGTCCAACCCTTGCCGGCATGGAAAGTGAATGTAAAATGATGATGATGATGATGGTGATGGTGAAAATGACTGACATACTAAAGGATTTAAAAGCAGAAGAAAATCGGTGGCATCTTCATTCACTTTACAACTTTGTTTTGAATATCTCTTGCAAGTAATTGAGTTTGTTGTAGTTACTGTATCTGTGAAAAGAAAGTTAACACCATTAACAATTGAACAGTAAAGCATGATTTTCAGCATGTGTATGAGGGTAAAAAGGCATCATAGATTACACAGGACTACAACATATGGAAACTCATAAAAACTCTGTAAATATGCTTTTTATGTAATTATGTTCAGTATGGCTTCTTTTGTTTACAATCAGATTAGTTATCCTCACAAAATACTCCCTGCTGTTTCATTCAGGTAATCATGATTTAACTGTTTTGTTGACCTCCAAGAAGGTTTATATTCAACTCTCCAAGCAAACCAAACTCTCCTCATTTATACAGTTCTTCTGCATACAGACCTGTCAACCTCTAAAAACCCAAACGGAGAGTAGCATGAAAAAAAATGCCCTAAAACGGCAAGAAATGAGGTAAAATGGGGAGATTTTACATAATGAAAGCTATACCCATTTACACAAGAGAAGACATCTCCCACTCACCCCAAAGTGGGTGGGAGATCTCCCTGTCAAACAGGGAGAGTTGACAGGTCTGTCTATATTATTATAACTAAATTGTATTTTCCAATGGTAATTACATGTAATTAATCTAGTGTTAAATATATTTAATGTAATGAGCATTAAAAATCTAATTAGAAATCTAATGAGGAAAACGCAGTAGCTCAATAATTAATATTATTTTAGCATGCAAGCGTGGAAGATGAACGTTAAACGATGATGATGATGATGATTATTTCAAAGAGCAGTAGATGAGCAGAATTATGAGAGTGGCAGATAAATGCTTTGCAGTATTTGCTCCAGTACTTTACGTTCTGAGTTCAAATCTCATCAAAGTCAACTTTGCCTTTCATCCTTAAGGGATCAATGAAATAAAATACCAGTAAAGTAAATGTTTTCTTCTTCTTCTTGGCTCTTGTTTGATGTGATCCCAAAGGTGTCATTGTGCATAGAGCTAACCAGGTCCACCAGTTCTCTCCATTGCTGGCAGTCCCTCTGGTGACATTGAGCCTCTGGAGATCTTAATCACATCAAGCTATCTGGTGTGACATCCAGCTACCTGGTGTGACATCCTTAATCACATCCAGCTATCTAGTGTGGGGCCCCTTCCACCCTGTAGCTGTTGTGTTGAAGAAGAGTAAGGCTCTGGTAGGATGATCTAGTGAGAGATGGAGGACATGTCTGTACCAGCACATGTGGTGGGAGGCTGCAGGCTGATGTGTGCGTGCATGCAACTATTTGTTAGATACACATTTGTACCATTTGATGTTTTCGATGATCCTCAGTGCTCTGCTATCAAAGCCATTAATCCTCTTTGCCGGGGTCTTTGTAAGGGGCCACCTTTCTGCTCCATAGAGGAGAATGGAGATGACCAAAGCATTGTAGATATGGAGCTTTGTCTTCTGAGAGGTAGAGCAGTGATACCAAGGGGGTTTCCATAGGGAGTGCATGACCCCAGTGGCCAGACCACATCTGCAGTTGATCTCTGGGGCCAGGTGTCCATTATTGGTGAGTGTTGAGACCAGGTAAATGAAGAAAAACTCCATGACATTGAGGCCAATATGAAGAGGGGTGGATCCGGGCCATTGCTGACATGCATCAGCTTGGTCTTTGTCCAGATCACCTGAAGGCCAAGCTTTGCTGATTCCTCCCAGTATATGGTCAGTGTGTCCCTGAGCTGGTCAATTGAGTTGAATAAGGTGGTGTCGTCCGCGTACTCCAGGTCGGTAAGAGGGTCATCAGATAGTTGACGACATAGTTGAAGAGGTCAGGATCAGCCATACAGCCCAGTCTGACTCTGATGTTAATGGGGAACCAGTCAGAGCCCATCTTATTCACCTGCATGTAGCTCTCAGCACTGCTATAGAGCTGTTGGAGCAGGGTGGTGAACTTGAGAGGCGTGCTGGTGAGCTTGAGAATTTTCCAGAGGGATGTGTGGTCAACTGTGTTGAAAGTGACCTTGAAGTCAATGAAGGTGACATAGAGGTGGTGATCACTGAGGAATTCATGAGGCCTTTCAATAATGAGATGGAGGTCAGAAATGGGGTTGGCAGTAGATTGATTTAGCAAGAATCCGACTTATGGGTGACATCTGCTTCTAATGGCAATGTCATCACCACAGAAACCACCTGGAAGGAGCCCTTCAACCTTCTTCTTCATCACCCATCCATTCCAATAAATCCCTGCCCAACCATCACTGCAGACACAGCTGCAGCTAAAGACACTTGCAGGCTTGATCCTGTCACCCCTGATGAAGTCCAAGCTGCCCTGAAGAAGCTCAACAACTGCAAAGCTCCTGGAATCTTCACTAACACTGCAGAGATGTTGAAGGTGGACAGAGATAACATGATCCAGTAGCTCACCCACATCATCAATCAGTAATTCAGTAATGTATATCAGAGCAGCTCTCAAATGACTGGACCTGGGGGAAAGGGTGACAAACTCATCTGCAGCAACCACAGGGGCATCATCCTCCACTTCATCCCAAGCAAGCTCTTCACTAAGATCTTCCTCAGCTGTGCTCTTCCCACCATTAGAAGCAGACATCACCCACAACAAAATCTTATTTTAGCATACAAAAATGCTGAGAGTAAAACACAAAAGAAATCTTTAACTCTTTAGTTATCAACCTGGTCAAAATCAACTCTGGTGCTATGAAATAAAATCACCCATTTAAAGGTTTCCAATTTTAATTAAATCTTCCAACATCATTTTATATAAGAACCTTACATTAAGTTACTATCTTAGTAATGAAATAATTAATAATATCAATAAATCTGTCAAAATTCTTCTTCTTCATCCACTTATTCCTGAGAGGGTTGTGGGAGCAGAGTCCTCAAACACTCCTTCCAGTGGGTCATGTCAGAAGCAACAATCTCCAACTGATCCAGCTGGATCCCCAAGCGAGACCAGCCAAGCTCATTGATGTTATCCAAACATCTTGCTTGGGGTCTACCCCTAGGTCTCTTGCCAGTTGGTTTTGAATGTAAAATCTGTCCAGCGATTCTTTTCTGAGAAATTCTTCATTAATTAATTAAAATAGAGTGTATTTCATTAGAAATGCGG
Organism: Eledone cirrhosa; assembly: GCA_964016885.1. Classification (NCBI taxonomy): domain Eukaryota; kingdom Metazoa; phylum Mollusca; class Cephalopoda; order Octopoda; family Eledonidae; genus Eledone; species Eledone cirrhosa. The sequence goes on along the minus strand of OZ024740.1, from coordinate 336,936,760 downwards.
TCATGAAAGGGTTAATGACCAGTTTAGTGATACTATTTATTTTGAACATCAGTCATTATTTTAGTGGAGTGGTGATCACTAATTGAACTGTATTAGTAAGGCAATTAACACTAGTAAATTAAGATTAAATGTGAAATGAAAGAGAAAGACAGAATTGCCTTTAGCATATTTATTAATAACGATGGAATATGATGATTACATGTGAATGAATATTATGAGAACATTAAAAGAAAATGTAGAAAATATCTTAAGAGAAGATAAAATGATTTTACCTGCATTATACAAGGTGTCCCCAAAACATATATACATACTTCAACAGCATTCTAATAAATATGTGTATACATTTTAGGTGACACCCTGTATTAATGCTATAAACTTTGTAGATATGTTGTATGTAATATGATGGTGTCACAATGTGTGAATGTGTATAAAGTCTGCTTGTATACATGCGCACAATGTGAAGATGTTATGTAATTCATCTTGAAATGAGAATAACCCACGAAGTAATAAGAAAGCTCTGATGTGTTTGCCAATTTACTTGCTTTTATCCATTTCTTGAGCTGAAAAATGATTCCAGAGGAGCATTATAGTGGGGTATTTTAACTGGTCCCAGTCCCAAATTTTAATATTCATTTGGATGTCATAATTTTACATAATATTGTAAATTTAAAACAGTATTATTAATTAAACCCATTTTAGAGAGAAGGCTGGGCAGTAAGTCTTCAGAAAAGCAGCCTATGCCCCCTGCAAGAGTTTCAGTTTTGAACTCTATACACTGTAAGGACAGATAGGACCATATCCATGTTATAATTCCTGGGTGCCCTTCGATTGACACCTTTAAACCACTTATCTATTGGGAGATATGCTGTATATAGGGAAGTTAAACCATATGTTGGTCACCTTTGTTTATTCTACCTTGACCAGATCTAGCTGGAACTCTTTTTGACAGCTTGTGCCATTGCATTTAGGACTTGAATACTTTTTCTCACAGAAAGTGATCATAGGCAGATATTCCTACAAACCTTCTTGCTCTTAGCCATCTTTCTAAAGCTGTTGGCTTGATTGGTATACTTTTCCATCTTGTAGACATGGGCTTCCTTTATCCTGTTTTCATATGGCACAATGAGCTCAATCAAAGTCATTCTGCTATGATGGATTGGAGTTGAATGCTATATCTGGTCTCATTCCACTTTTGGTGATGATCTCCATTTTCCCTCAAGCTATTGGTTAGGCTAGTATTTTAAATAATATAGCCCTAGACACCTAAAAAAAGACAACATACCAACTGTCTAAGTAACCTTTAATTTTTTGCAGTTTCATTTATTTTGGAGTATAATTTCCTTAATTTTAGTTTATCATCTTAATTGGCTAAACAGTTGATATAGAAAATATATCTTTAGGACTAAATGCTTAGCTATGAGTATCAGTTACATGAAGACCTTCTTCTTCGCCCACTTATTCCTGCGAGGGTCGTGGGGGCAGAGTCCTCAAACACTCCTTCCAGCGGGTCCTGTCAGAAGCAAGTGTTGCCAACTGATCTGGCTGGATCCCCAAGCATGACCAGCCAAGCTGGATGTTATCCATCTTGCTTGGGGTGTACCCCTGGGTCTCCTACTTGTTGGTTTTGCCTGTAAAATCTGTCCAGCAATTCATGCCCATTGTATTCTCTCAATTTGGAGTAGCGGTTCTACCTAGAACGACTCTCTGATCTCCAAGTTACGCACTTTATTGAGTAGCGTTACTCCACAGACCCTTTGAAGGAATCCCATATTGGCTGCTTGATTTCACGATTGTATTTTTCATGAAGACCTTATTAAGATAGTTTATTTTGTTATTTACCATGATAATAATCATGAAATCTGTAATTTCTATATTGTTTCTATGACCACTTAAATAGATCTATTGATATTATAATTTCCTTCATATCTTGGATGTTTTACAAGAATATGTTAGTCTTTGTGTGTACCTTCTGACCTAATAATCTTTGTGGTAGGAATAGCCAGCATTCAGTTGTGTTGCTATTTAGATCTACTACCAAACATGCAGTTAAAGGAGGATTTTTTTTCATGTCAGTGTTTATCATATACCAATTCTGCTGGTAACCTTTTTGATACAAACCTACCCATGGTTCAACAATACAAAACTGTTTATTCTAACGTTTATCATCATCATCATCATCATCATTTTACGTCTGCTTTTCCCTGCTTGCAAGGGTGGGACGGGTCTTATTCAGCACAGCATCTCTCCACGGTCCCTCGTCATCTCCACCGTGAGCTTCAATGATCTGAGGTCTGTTCTCACCACCTCCGCCCATGTTTTTCGTGGTCTACCTCTACCACGTCTTCCTTCAACTGGCAATTCCTGGCACTTCTTCACCCATCGGTCATCCTCCATACGCATCACATGTCCATACCACCTCAGTCTCCTCTCCCGTACACTACATTCTATCCCTCTCAGATACAGTTTCTCTCTCAACACATTTAAGCTGGGTCGTTCACGCACATTTACACTGCACATCCAACGGAGCATGCTTGCTTCATTTCTCTCCAGCTGTCGCATATCCTCTGCAGTTGCTGCCCATGTCTCACTACCATGCAGCATCGCGCTCCTCACACAGGCATCATACAACCGGCCTTTCGTATGCAGGGAGAAACCCTTCTTCGTCAACAGAGGAAGCAGCTCCCTAAACTTCTTCCAACCCGTCCTTATTCTAGATACTATGGCCTCGGAACACCCTCCTCCCATGCTAATCTGATCTCCTAGGTACCGGAAGCTATCCACCACTTCTATAGCGCCCTCTTGCATTTGAAAAATGTGTCTATCAGTGCGACTTCTACTGTCTAATTTCCCTGTACATCTACTGCATACATATTTCTCCCTACCTGTTAGTTTGCCTGCTATATATTTATCTAAAACCTTCCATCCTAATTTTATGTAAGAATCTTTATGTACCCAACACCAGACAAATAATGAGGAAATTAATTATTTTATTAAAAATATCTGACTTTTAGATTATTTTCAAAATTATTGGTCATGTTTTTCATATGAAATACAGAAACGAAAGAGCTAACTATGCTGGAAATGCGTTTTTGGTATGTTTCATGATCTAGATAGAACTAGAATGAATACTCTGCAAGACTTTGTCCATAGTGATAAAATCTTTGCATTTCCTCATTTCCAATGAAACAAATCCTTCGGCTTCCGTCATGTCCTCAATGTGTTTGTATCTTGGTATGCAACATGCCTTATCTGAAAGACTTTCTTGTAATTGATTCCAGATCATTGGATGGATTTTGTTTGTCTTTGTGTCCCATTAAAAAGTTAACATATATGGAATGGTCTAATTTGCTTTTATTATTAGAGAAATTAAACCGCGTTTGGTTAATTTTAAACTTAACCTGCCCCACTCCATTGAGTTGTTTTACAGTGCGATGGATAATAAAACAGTAGAGTGACGAACGAAATGCCTTGTGGTTCTTAGTTACGCCCCTTTACATTCTGAGTTCAAATCCTACTGAAGTGAACTGCCTTTTAGTCTTTCTAAGTTGATAAAATTCTTCCTCCCTCAAGATGTATGGCCTGGAATTTAAATTAGAAATTGTTGTTTGGGGTCGATGAAAAGCAGAATCGACAGAGGGTTTGGCAAAAAGCTTTGTAACATTTAAGTTCCGAGTTAAAATTCTACCGGCGCCTATTTTGGATTTTATCTTTTCAGGGAACTAGGAGCCTTAAGATCATACCGGGGACGATTTATCTACTACATTCTTCCCATATATTTCAGTATTTAGAAATCGTAAACATGATTATGTATGCAAAGAAAAGAGAGCCTAACAAATATACCAACACTAGGTTTTATTTATATCCGATTCTTTCTTACGCAGACTATCACTTCTAACGATAATCTTTCACATCATTTGTTCACTCATAAACGAAACACCTCTCAACTACTAAGTTGTATCAGCACCGCACTAAATAAATTAATATTTAGTTTCGTCTCTTTCAGTTTCCAATCCAATACAACTGGAGTCAATTTGGTCTTTTTATTCGTCTGTTATCAATCGAATAAGTGTCAATAATATAACTGGCATCAATTCCCAAACTACATAAAATAATTGGTCTTAAGTCTACTGAAATTAAATCAATAATTGCGGGAGACAAAAAGCGCGTAGCCGGATAAAGCGTAACCGGAGCGGAAGTGACGATAGCAAGTCGTTAACGGGTTGTTACTAACAGCTCCAAGGTAGGGTAGGAGTGGAAAGATATATACATACATAGAAAAAATAAAGAGAGAGTAAGATAGATAGATATAGGAAATGAAAGAGAGAGAATAAGGAAGAAATAGAGAGTAAGGAGGTAAGTAGTAGAGAAAGGGTGAGGAAACAGGAGGGGCCGTGGTAGAAGCAAGAGCGGCAGCTGTGATGACGAAATATCATCCGATGGTAAAGACGTGTGTTGATTGGCTGACGTCTCGTGGCGTTAGTTGAAGCTTCACTGAACAACAAAGATGGCAGACTCACAGAGGTGGTTAAACATCTCTTCGGATTCTTTGCCCGATTTAGGGCCGGACCTTACCACATCGTCCGACCTCGATAATGTTTTGCTAAACGGTCTTGATGGTAAGTTCTTGAACTATTGCTGTCCATCATTGACATTTCGGTATCACTGTCATTGCTGCACCTTGCGCCCGCATACATAAACACATACGTAACCTACACACTATACACGCACTCACGATGGTTACAATATCGGGGATCATCTTCTATTCGACATTTCACTAACCTTATGCAGTGTTTTATTTAGTGATGTATAAGTTCTAATAATTCGTGCCATTATTGATTATATTGAGTGTATTAATGACAGTAAATTATTCTCCATATACTATACAGTAGACTGACATGCTTTAATGTTGATAGACATATCTAAGTAAACATTCACACACACACATACATATATATGAACACCCCACTACATTATATTACTGTGACAACAAAACTACTAATTGCATCACATTCTATTCTGATATATGTATGTATATTTATAATGTATAGATATGACGTTGTTTATATATGCCATTAATAACTGCAATGAAACTTTGGCAGTGGTACCAATCTTTGGATAGGACTTACACGCACGTTTAAAGAATTACGTGGATCTTTAACTCAATCTTGTCGAATGAACGAGGGAGCCTCTTTGTGATGGTTAAACTTACTAGAAATAACAGCCAAATCTCCTCCAACGCACACGTTATCATCTTAAAAAAAGAGCACACTACACTTTAAAAAGATGGGATGGTCATGACTGGAATTCTTTTGATCTGTTCAGTCTGGCCAGATTTCAGGCTATGAAACAATAACACCAACTGTACTCTATATTGATACCCTCTTCCATCATTGGTGAGAAGTGCGCGCTAAACATGTGCATCACAGTTTATCCGAAGCTGACACATTGTCATATCACACATGCACAGTACATTATTATTCCGACTTCAAATTATACTTGTATTATCATTATAGATTAACTTTGCCTTTCATCCTTACGGGTCGATAAAATAAAGTACCAGTAATGCACTGGGATAATTGCTGGACTTGTACCAAAAGTAGAAACATTATTATTATTATTATTGTTTGGGATGTTTAGCTCCAGGTTAGTACGATCCAGCAGAACTATGATCAAATACGCACCAGCCGTGAGCATCCTGTTGTTTTTTAGACAAGACAAGCAATGATTAGAGAGAGGTTTGACTAGTATTGTTAGCAGTTCGAGTGACAACCTAAATGTTCCCTTGATATTTTGATCAAATATGTTCCCGACGTGAGCATCCTGTTGTTTTTTTTTTAGACAAGACAAGCAGTAATTAGAGAGAGGTTTGACTAGTATTGTTAGCAGTTCAAGTGACAACCTAAATGCTCCCTTGATATTTTGATGTGCTTATGTATGTATCTACAAACCATGACTAAATTCATGTGTAAGATCCATTACAGATCCAAGATTCCCACAAGAGCATGTCCACTAAATATGTTGTCACCCACCCCTTCTTCCGAATCACACCACTTCTACATTTGTCCTCAACAAACTACTACACACCTTCTCCCCCTCCTCATGTATTTACCTGTCCACCACTACCGCTACCACTCCCAACGCGATACCATTACCAGAGCTATCATCACTCTTACTACCATCACTACTACATTATTCACTTCCTAAAAATCTTGATTGGGGACATCACCCCACTTGTGTCAAGATGGTTGAATGAAGTGTGGCAGGTTGAGAGTTATCTCTCTCTATCTCAACATATATCTGGTTATTTATCTATCTGTTTGTCCGTTCATCTCTTTCTAAACCCCCTTTCTCTCTTTATATATATATATATATATATATATATATATAGACACACATACAACATTTTTTATAAATGGAGATATCCACTTATATCCAAGTTATATTTATTAAGATGAATAAAAGCTCAATGTATTATCATCATCAGTAACCGTGTAAGTCAAACGAATCCATGGTTAAAATCCGTGGGTAAGATCCGAGCAATTGAAAATAAGCAGTATTACCGAGCATTAAAATATTATATAAAGAAAAATAACCGAAGAATTCACTCAATCCAAAATATTTATTTTTCTACGATTGTTTCGATTCACGATAAATTTATAATTAATTAATAATTAAATGGTTAATTAATTATATTAATGATGTGATAATCATAAAGATTATACATCGATTCTTCCTCAAAAATCTCTTCAGGAAAAACAATGGTTGAACGAGTTGAAATGTCCCTTTACATTGAAAAAATTGAATTAATAATAAAAATAAAAATAAAAATGAATATGAATAAAGCAAATGGAGAATTTATTCATAATAGAACAAACTAGATTACACATTAAATTAAGAAAAATATGTTATTCAGTTTAAAACGGTAGGGAGAAACGGTAATGTATGTGTATATACACACATTATGTTTGTGTATATATTGTGTGTTTATGTGTAGATCTGTTTCGTTCAGTGGCATTATAAAAACCTTGAATTATTTTTCAACTTTGCATTTCTATCAATGTAGATGTGCTCTATAATATATATATATATATATATTTATATAAGACCCAAGTTCAAATAAAATTTTCACATTTTGTACATTTGTTTGGCCAATTATATTTTTTAAATGATTTAGAAGAGGAAAGGAACTGCCCATGACGCATTTCAGAGACCTACCCGAATGCTTGCAACATAATAGTCCGCTGAAAGCACCAGAATGCCAGGCGGAGTGGTATTAAACAGGGCAATGAATGCCCTCGAGGGACTTCCACACACAGTTTTCACTAATCAAGTTTCTCTCTCACCCGATGCTATGGTAGAAATCGCTTGCCCAGCGTACCATACCGTAGGATCGGATGGAAACCACGTAGTGCCGAAAGAATAATAATAAAAAAAAAACCATACCACCATGTCTGTTCCTGATTGAGTGTCGAAATTTAGACGTGTTATATCCCTTGACGTTTTCAGTTTAAATCCCACAAGTATCGGTATGGGTCGATATAATCAACTATACCCCCTTCTCCAAACTTATGATTAGAAGTAATTCTTGTAGACACATATCCATTTAAAACACACACGCCGAGGTTGACTTTGCCTTTCATCCTTACGGAGTCGATAAAATAAAGTACCAGTAATACACTGGATTATTGCTGGCCTTGAAAGAAACAATTATTTCTTATATTTTATTCAGTTAATGTTATATATTTACATTTTTGGTCGTGTATTATTAAAGGAAGACGAACAGAACACTATGTATTTATAATGGCTAGTGTAGCATATTTTTTATATTAATATTCAAACCCTAAGAAGTATAAGACGGTGTCACTCCCCGTAAAGCTTCCAAATAAAACGAAACAAAATACAATATTGCTTTAGATCCAAGGCTGCA
>OZ024740.1:336901333-336908833 GCA_964016885.1 Eledone cirrhosa | reverse complement strand
ATAACACTAGGTCACTCATTAATAATCTCTCTAATTGCAATTGCAATTGCCCTATTAAAAATAAATGTCCTCTCAACAACCATTGTCTTGATAAAAACTTAATTTACGAATGTAAAGTTATAACTGACACCAATTCCTTCACCTATTTTGGCTCCACTTCCACCTCTTTTAAAGCTCATCTTTATAACCATCATTCGTCTTTTAAATACAAACTTAAAAGAACCAACACGGCTCTCTCAGAACTCATATGGTCCTTGAAAGACAAAAACATTAAATATAGCATCTTTTGGAAGAAGGTTTCTTCTGCGTCTTCATACTTGAACAGTTCTCTATCTAAAATCTGCAATCTCTGTCTAAATGAAAAATTTACCATTATCTCTAATCTAGATTCTATAATAAATAGACGCACTGACTTGTTTTCTATCTGCTTGCATAAATTCCATAAAACATTTCACAAAGTATACAGCTAATATTCAATTCTTTATCAATTTAGAATCTTTTTCTCAAAGGCACATATATATACACTTCTTTTAAAAATATACCCATCTTTCTACCTTATTTCAAAGGTTATTATACATTCTATAATACTTGTTTACTCATTACTCTTACTCTATATCACCTTGTAAAAATCCTTCGTAAACATATACATTTTTTTTGACGCTAGGTTATTCATCCTCAATTCATTATTCTTTTCTCCCTATCATCTAACTCATTATTCTCAATACATATTAACATTTTCTTTTTCTTCGCACATATTATCAAATCCTTCAATATACAAACCTTAACTTTACATTATTTTTCTCAAATCCTTCAATATACAAACCTTAACTTTACATTATTTTTCTCTTCGTTAATTTTCAAATTCTATAATACTTGTTTACTCTTTCTACATCACCCATATTTATCACTTCCTTTTCTTCTCTTCTAATATCTAACCCCTAATCTGTACCTTTTCTCACTCTTGCCTAACATAGAATCAATTATTACATAATACAACACATTCTTACTCTATATCACCTTGTAAAAATCCTTCGTAAACATATACATTTTTTTTGACGTTAGAATATTCATCCTCAATTCATTATTCTTTTCTCCCTATCATCTAACTCATTATTCTCAATACATATTAACTCCTTTTTCTTCGCACATATTTTTCTCATCGTTAATTTTCAAATTCTTTTAATTTATACATTATCTTCCAACGGTTTTCAACCTCTCTAAGCAAAACAATATATCTTTCTCAGTTATAAAAACTATCTCTCTCTCTCTATCACCCATCTCTCCTCCTATCTCATCCTTCCTCACTATACTCCTCCCTCTCCACCTTCACTCTCATCTCCTTTTTTTCACCCCCCCCCCTCTAAATAAAATATTTTTCCCAATATCACACATCAATCTAAAACTACTTCTCATATGTTGATTTAAAACTGAACTATCCACAAGTGTTTTTTAACCTTCATATCATGTCCTGTTTTATCTGATGAAAACACAAATATTATTGCATGATGATATTTGTTTTTGAAATGCGCATAATAAAATACATGGAACTCCTTTAACCATCTTTTGTTCTTATATATTATATATGTATATATATATGTATATATATGTATGTATATATATATATATATGTAGATATATATATATATATATATATATATATATATATATATATATATTATTCATCCTCAATTCATTATTCTTTTCTGCCTATCATCTAACTCATTATTCTCAATACATATTAACATTTTCTTTTTCTTCGCACATATTATCAAATCCTTCAATATAACTGGAAGTTCTTACGTGACAACTTGCTGCAGGCTACTGATGAAACCTGTGGCTGGAGCAGAGCTCCAACCAGACAGAGAGTGACCTGGTGGTGGAACAGCACAGTAGATAAGGCTATTAGAGACAAAAGACTAGCATGAAAGGCTTGGAAAAAGGGTGGGAGTAGGGAAGAATATACAGCCACTAAGAGAGAAGCTAGACGTCAGGTGTACTTAGCACGCAGGGAGGCAGAGAGTAGGAGGTTTGCCAATGTTCTGCGACGGGAAGATCAGAGGCGTGCGGTGTTCCACATTGCAAGGCAGTGTGTCAATGCAAATCAGGATGTTGTTGGAGATAAATGTGTCCGGGATGATGCCGGTGTACTTAGTGTCACGAATGACCAGAAAAAGGAGGCCTGGAAATGTCATTATGAGAGACTGATGAATGTGGAGAACGAATGGGAGAGAGAGAAATTACCCTTGGTAGATCCGACAGAGGGACCAGCTATTGAGATTGACGAATATAGGGTCCAAGAGGCGATTAGGGAAATGAAAAATGGTAAGGCGGCCGGACCATCGGGAATAGTTGCTGAGATGCTGAAGGCATCAGGGGACGTAGGCACTAAACTGGTTGCACGCATCATCAATCAGGCTATATATGGTGGTGTCATACCCAAAGACTGGTGCAGCAGTATTCTCATAAATTGCTACAAAGGTAAAGGGGATGCTTTGGAGAGGAGCAATTATAGGGGTATAAAACTGATAGATCAGGTTATGAAAGTGGCAGAAAGGATTTTAGCACAACTAATTAGAGAAAGGGTCAAACTAGATGAGATGCAGTTTGGTTTAGTGCCTGGGAAGAGTACAACAGATGCCCTCTTCTTGGTGAGACAAATGCAAGAGAGGTTCTTAGAGAAGAATAAGCCACTATACTTAGCCTTTGTTGACCTAGAGAAGGCCTTTGATAGGGTACCCCGATCTGTCATCTGGTGGTCTCTAAGGAAGCTAGGTGTTGAGGAATGGCTTGTGAGGACAGTGCAAAATTTGTGCAGAGGTACTCTCAGTAAAGTCAGGGTAGGAATGGAGTTTAGTGAGGAATTCCAGATACAAGTAGGAGTACATCAGGGTTCAGTCCTCAGCCCGCTCTTGTTCATTATAGTCCTCCAAGCCATAATAGAGGAGTTTAAGACTGGCTGTCCATGGGAACTTCTCTATGCTGACGATCTGGCTCTTATAGCAGAATCAGTAGAGGAGCTAGAGAATAAATTCCGGCTATGGAAACAGCAGTTGGAAGCAAGAGGACTGAGAGTAAATCTAGCTAAGACAAAAGTGTTGATGAGTAGAAAAGAGGACAAAACCCTGATTCCGTCAGGGAAATGGCCATGTTCGATATGCAGAAAAGGAACTGGCATAAATTCTATAAAATGCACACAATGCAGGTCCTGGGTACACAAGAGATGTAGCGAGATAGCAGGCAAACTAACAGGTAGGGAGAAATATGTATGCAGTAGATGTACAGGGAAATTAGACAGTAGAAGTCGCACTGATAGACACATTTTTCAAATGCGAGAGGGCGCTATAGAAGTGGTGGATAGCTTCCGGTACTTAGGAGATCAGATTAGCATGGGAGGAGGGTGTTCCGAGGCCATAGTATCTAGAATAAGGACGGGTTGGAAGAAGTTTAGGGAGCTGCTTCTTCTGTTGACGAAGAAGGGTTTCTCCCTGCGTACGAAAGGCCGGTTGTATGATGCCTGTGTGAGGAGTGCGATGCTGCATGGTAGTGAGACATGGGCAGCAACCGCAGAGGATATGCGACGGCTGGAGAGAAATGAGGCAAGCATGCTCCGTTGGATGTGCAGTGTAAATGTGCGTGAACGACCCAGCATAAATGTGTTGAGAGAGAAACTGTCTGAGAGGGATAGAATGTAGTGTACGGGAGAGGAGACTGAGGTGGTATGGACATGTGATGCGCATGGAGGATGACCGATGGGTGAAGAAGTGCCAGGAAATGCCAGTTGAAGGAAGACGTGGTAGAGGTAGACCACGAAAAACATGGGCGGAGGTGGTGAGAACAGACCTCAGATCATTGAAGCTCACGGTGGAGATGACGAGGGACCGTGACGAGTGGAGAGATGCTGTGCTGAATAAGACCCGTCCCACCCTTGCAAGCAGGGAAAAGCGGACGTAAAATGATGATGATGATGATGATGATGATGTATATATATCTTTATATATATGTATGTATATGTATATATATATGTGTATGTATATGTATATTTATATGTATATATATATGTATATATATATAGGTGTATATATATATATGTATATATATATATATGTATATATATATATATATATGTATATATATATATATATATGTATATATATATATGTATATGTATATATATATGTATATGTATATATATATATATATGTATATGTATATGTATATGTATATATATATGTATATGTATATATATATATATATGTATATGTATATATATATATATATATATATATATGTATATATATATATTTTTTATATATATATATGTATATATATATATAGGTATATATATATATATGTATATATGTATATATATGTATATGTATATATGTATATGTATATGTATATATGTATATGTATATATATATATGTATATATATATATATGTATATATATATATGTATGTATATGTATATATGTATATGTATATATATATATGTATATATATATATGTATATATATATATGTATATATATAATTAATACAATAACAGAGAAAGCTTTAAGCTAAACTCCGACTGGTAACCGTCTCACTCAACAAACATTAGGATATACGTTAGTATAATCCAAATTTAGTGTTTGGGGTGCTAACTATATGTATTTCGTGGAAAGCCAGTTGGATTATTTTCTATGAGATATAATTAAAATAAAAATATATGTATATGTATATGTATATATATATATATATGTATATATGTATATCTATATATATATATGAATATATATATATGTATATATATATATGTATATATATATATGTATATATATATATATGTATATATATACCTAGATACAAAAATATAATCTGGTATAATGCTCCTTTCTCCATCTCTATTAATAACAATATTCCTAAATTATTCTTTAGTGCCTTAAATAAATGCTTCCCTCCCTCACATATCTATAGTAAAATATTTAACACCATAAAATTTTCTTATTCTACATCCTCCAACATTTCCAACATTATCTCTAAACACAACAATAAAATACTAAATACTAAATCTCTTCCTTCCAACACTGAATTTCATAATAATAGTACTCCCGACGTCATCGTAAACCCTAGGCTAATTTCTACAACCCCAAATACAACGTCAAACACAACTTCGCTAAATGTTCATAATCCCATTCTAAATCAAGAAACTATTATTCCTATCGCAAACAACTTCTCCAATCCAATTCCTTCTATAGATAACACTAGGTCACTCATTAATAATCTCTCTAATTGCAATTGCAATTGCCCTATTAAAAATAAATGTCCTCTCAACAACCATTGTCTTGATAAAAACTTAATTTACGAATGTAAAGTTATAACTGACACCAATTCCTTCACCTATTTTGGCTCCACTTCCACCTCTTTTAAAGCTCATCTTTATAACCATCATTCGTCTTTTAAATACAAACTTAAAAGAACCAACACGGCTCTCTCAGAACTCATATGGTCCTTGAAAGACAAAAACATTAAATATAGCATCTTTTGGAAGAAGGTTTCTTCTGCGTCTTCATACTTGAACAGTTCTCTATCTAAAATCTGCAATCTCTGTCTAAATGAAAAATTTACCATTATCTCTAATCTAGATTCTATAATAAATAGACGCACTGACTTGTTTTCTATCTGCTTGCATAAATTCCATAAAACATTTCACAAAGTATACAGCTAATATTCAATTCTTTATCAATTTAGAATCTTTTTCTCAAAGGCACATATATATACACTTCTTTTAAAAATATACCCATCTTTCTACCTTATTTCAAAGGTTATTATACATTCTATAATACTTGTTTACTCATTACTCTTACTCTATATCACCTTGTAAAAATCCTTCGTAAACATATACATTTTTTTTGACGCTAGGTTATTCATCCTCAATTCATTATTCTTTTCTCCCTATCATCTAACTCATTATTCTCAATACATATTAACATTTTCTTTTTCTTCGCACATATTATCAAATCCTTCAATATACAAACCTTAACTTTACATTATTTTTCTCAAATCCTTCAATATACAAACCTTAACTTTACATTATTTTTCTCTTCGTTAATTTTCAAATTCTATAATACTTGTTTACTCTTTCTACATCACCCATATTTATCACTTCCTTTTCTTCTCTTCTAATATCTAACCCCTAATCTGTACCTTTTCTCACTCTTGCCTAACATAGAATCAATTATTACATAATACAACACATTCTTACTCTATATCACCTTGTAAAAATCCTTCGTAAACATATACATTTTTTTTGACGTTAGAATATTCATCCTCAATTCATTATTCTTTTCTCCCTATCATCTAACTCATTATTCTCAATACATATTAACTCCTTTTTCTTCGCACATATTTTTCTCTTCGTTAATTTTCAAATTCTTTTAATTTATACATTATCTTCCAACGGTTTTCAACCTCTCTAAGCAAAACAATATATCTTTCTCAGTTATAAAAACTATCTCTCTCTCTCTATCACCCATCTCTCCTCCTATCTCATCCTTCCTCACTATACTCCTCCCTCTCCACCTTCACTCTCATCTCCTTTTTTTCACCACCCCCCCTCTAAATAAAATATTTTTCCCAATATCACACATCAATCTAAAACTACTTCTCATATGTTGATTTAAAACTGAACTATCCACAAGTGTTTTTTAACCTTCATATCATGTCCTGTTTTATCTGATGAAAACACAAATATTATTGCATGATGATATTTGTTTTTGAAATGCGCATAATAAAATACATGGAACTCCTTTAACCATCTTTTGTTCTTATATATTATATATGTATATATATATGTATATATATGTATGTATATATATATATATATGTAGATATATATATATATATATATATATATATATATATATATATATATATATTATTCATCCTCAATTCATTATTCTTTTCTGCCTATCATCTAACTCATTATTCTCAATACATATTAACATTTTCTTTTTCTTCGCACATATTATCAAATCCTTCAATATAACTGGAAGTTCTTACGTGACAACTTGCTGCAGGCTACTGATGAAACCTGTGGCTGGAGCAGAGCTCCAACCAGACAGAGAGTGACCTGGTGGTGGAACAGCACAGTAGATAAGGCTATTAGAGACAAAAGACTAGCATGAAAGGCTTGGAAAAAGGGTGGGAGTAGGGAAGAATATACAGCCACTAAGAGAGAAGCTAGACGTCAGGTGTACTTAGCACGCAGGGAGGCAGAGAGTAGGAGGTTTGCCAATGTTCTGCGACGGGAAGATCAGAGGCGTGCGGTGTTCCACATTGCAAGGCAGTGTGTCAATGCAAATCAGGATGTTGTTGGAGATAAATGTGTCCGGGATGATGCCGGTGTACTTAGTGTCACGAATGACCAGAAAAAGGAGGCCTGGAAATGTCATTATGAGAGACTGATGAATGTGGAGAACGAATGGGAGAGAGAGAAATTACCCTTGGTAGATCCGACAG
>OZ024740.1:336886333-336888833 GCA_964016885.1 Eledone cirrhosa | reverse complement strand
CTCTGTTGTTCGGCTGGCATCGTTTACGCGCGTGTTGCGCAAGTACTGTGAAACAATAAATTTCAACACTTTTTTGCACAGAGATAATATCCATAGGCGAAACTACAATTGTCACTGCTGGCGCAGCTCATGCTTCCAGGTCTGCAATTCATTCACCCAGTGCCTGGCAGTCTAAAAAGTGCTGCCATAAAATGGGTGGTGCAACCTAACTTTGGTAACTTAATGACCCCGAGCAACGCCGGGCTTTAATGCTAGTATATATATATATATATATGTATATATATCATCATCATCATCATCATCGTTTAACGTCCGTGTTCCATGCTTGCATGGGTTTGGACGGAGGGTTTTCCCACTTGAGGCAAGAGTGGTTATCTTGCTCGCATAGGACTATCTGGCGGGTTTTCTACAGCTGGATGCCCTTCCTAACACCAACCACATTTACAGTGTAGGACTGGGAGGTTTTTACCGTGTTGCCTACACGGCCACATTACAGCGTGAACTGTGTGTTTTTATGACGTGACACCTACACGATCTCATTTGTTTCGGCCTGGATGTTGTGGCACCAACATAACTTTACATTGAAAGGGGCGGTGTGGATGGGGTGGGGGTGGTGGGACGGGGGTGTATTTTGTTAGAGATGCCTACTGACTGTAGTAGGTTTTACTTTGTATTTAGGTAAGGCGGGTCTTCTCTATTACTGAGTACCGCCAAAGGTCTCGGTCCAGTGACATTGTCTTGGTGAGGTGTAAGTGTGTGAGGTCGGAATTTATCAGCTCGTCCCAGGTTTTTCTGGGTCTGCCTATTCCGTGGCTACCGTCTATCTTTATTGCCCTGCACTTTGTTATACAGCTATCGTCCTTCATGCGCATCACGTGACCATACCAACGTAGCCTTCTCTCGAGTAAACAACATCTGATCCCTCTTATTTCTAATTTTTTCCTTAGTTCGTTTATGCTTTGCCGTTCACGTATATTACTATTACACATCCAGCGGAGCATTCAAGCTTCGTTTCTCTCTAGTCTGCGTATATCCTCTGCACACAATGCCCAGGTCTCACTGCCATGCAACATTGCTGTTCGTATGCAGGCATCGTACAACCTGCCTTTCATTTTTAGGGAGAACCCTTTAGCGGCTAATAGTGGTATGAGCTCTCTGAACTTTTTCCACCCAGTTCTGACTCTAGCTACTGTACTTTCAGAGCACCCTCCCCCACTGCTGATTTTGTCACCCAGGTAACGGAAGCTGTCCACTATTTCTATAGAACCCTCTGCGCAGTTGAAAGAGCTAGTATTTTGTGGGCACTTGCTGCTACTTATTGCCCCAGAACACCGGCCACATGTAAAATCAATGTTCTTAGTTAGCTTACCTGTGATCCCACTACATCTTTTATGCACCCAAACTTTGCATTTGGGACACAAAATGGAGTTTCTACCTACGCCTTTCCTACACTCTGAGCATGGCCACTTCCCGGAGGGGACCGCAGCCTTATTTTCTTTCTTACAAACTAGAACTTTAGTCTTAGCCAGGTTAATTTTAAGGCCTTTTGATTCTAGGCCGTGCTTCCATGTTTGGAATTTCTTCTCTAGCTCGGCCATTGTTTCAGCTATGAGCGTTAGATCATCTGCGTATAGGAGTTCCCATGGGCAGCCGGTCTTGAACTCCACTGTTATAGCCTGGAGGG
The DNA here is from genome assembly GCA_964016885.1 of Eledone cirrhosa. Classification (NCBI taxonomy): domain Eukaryota; kingdom Metazoa; phylum Mollusca; class Cephalopoda; order Octopoda; family Eledonidae; genus Eledone; species Eledone cirrhosa. The sequence goes on along the minus strand of OZ024740.1, from coordinate 336,887,149 downwards.
CAATAATAAATAGTAGGGGGCTAAGAACAGAGCCCTGATGAACACCAACTTTTACACTAAACTCTTCACTATATTCGTTGTTAATTCTAACCTTGCTGACTGTTTCTTTATACATGGCTTGTATAGCTCTCACAAGCCATTCATCAACACCTAGTTTTCTAAGAGCCCACCAGATAATGGAACGGGGGACTCTGTCGAAGGCTTTCTCCAAGTCGACGAAAGCTAAGTATAGGGGTTTACTTTTAGCTAGGTACTTCTCCTGTAGTTGTCGTACAATGAAAAGAGCGTCTGTGGTACTTTTTCCTGACACAAACCCGAACTGCATTTCATCTAGATCAATTCGCTCTCTGACTAGTTGCGCTATTACTTTTTCCGTGACCTTCATGACCTGGTCGATTAATTTAATGCCTCTATAGTTACTCCTATCTAGGGCATCTCCTTTACCCTTATAACAGTTAACGATGATGCTGCTACGCCAGTCCTTCGGAACAGCCCCATTCTGTATGACTTGGTTGACTATCCGGGTGACCATGGTGTGTCCCACCGTACCAGATGCCTTCAGCATCTCGGCAACTATTTCCGAAGGCCCAGCCGCCTTACCCGTCTTCATATCTTTGATTGCCTTACTTATTATACTACCCTCGACTAACACTGCTGGTCTCTCTATTGGGTCGATGTGGGGGAGACTGTCTTTCTCCCATTTATTCTCCTCATTTAGTAGCCTTTCATACTGACACTTCCAAGCTACCTTCTTATCAGCGTCGGTGATGGCAAGTACGCCGTCATCATTAAGTACACACTTCTCCCCGACAATAT